>CM061535.1:107191133-107729209 GCA_030545055.2 Neoaliturus tenellus
AAGAATACAACTTAGCGACAAGATGCTATTTATGCAAGAAGATGTTCAGTGAAGAAAACCCAAAAGTAAGAGATCACGATCACCTGACAGGGTTATACAGAGGAGCTGCTTGTAATTCATGCAATATAAATTACAAACTGCCAAACTTTATTCCTGTCGTTTTACACAATCTTAGCGGCTACGACTCCCACTTTATTATCCCGGAGTTAGGAAGAGATGATGGTAAAATTGATGTTCTTGCTACAACATTGGAAAAGTACATCAGCTTTTCAAAAACAGTAGGTAAAATTAAACTTCGCTTCGTAGACTCTTACAGATTTATGGCATCTAGTTTAGCCAAATTGTCAGAAAACCTAAGAAGAGAAGACCTAAAAGAAACCAGAAAAATTGTACCTGAAGATAAATTAGACCTAGTATTACGGAAAGGAGTGTTCCCCTACGATTACATAACTTCTACAGAAAAATTTGAAGAAACCAGTCTACCGCCGATTAAAGCCTTCAACAGCAAATTAAACGAAAGTGAAATCTCCGTTGAAGACTACAATCATGCATGTAATGTTTGGAACCAACTGAACATTCAAACCTTAGGGGAATATTCTGACTTTTATATAAAATTGGACGTAACTCTGCTGTGCGATGTGATGGAAGAATTCAGAAACACCTGCTTCTCCGCCTATGGACTGGACCCTCTACACTCGTACACATCTCCAGGATTAGCATGGCAAGCTATGCTAAAGTCAACCAACTGTCGACTGGAACTTCTAACGGATATTGATATGGTGCTCATGATGGAATCTGGTGTACGGGGCGGTTTGACACAAGCTGTAACACGTCATGTCAAAGCCAACAACAAGTACATCCCCGGCTTCGACGAGCAACAACCATCGGTCTACCTAGGCTATTTTGATGCAAACAACCTTTATGGTTGGGCAATGTCAAATCCGCTTCCCTACGCTGACTTCAAGTGGATCGACCCGGCCACCATCGGAGACATCTCACAGATTCCAAAGGATGGTCCAAAAGGCTATATTTTGGACTGTGATTTTGAATACCCGGAGCACCTTCATGACCATCACTACGACTTGCCTCTCCTAGCCAAGACTGAAGTTTCACCGACAGGAAGATGGCCAAAATTGATGATGACCTTGGAGAATAAGGATCGCTATGTGGCTCACTACTGGGTAGTTCAACAGGCTCTTGAATTGGGTCTACGTATAGTGAGAATTCATAGAGCAATTGAATTCACCCAGTCTTGTTGGTTGAAACCATATATTGATTCCAACACTGCAAGAAGAGCTGCAGCGACAACAGCATTTGAAAAGGACTTCTATAAATTAATGAACAATGCCATCTTTGGGAAGACCTTGGAGAACAAAAGGAAACACAAAAATGTAAAATTAGTGAGTGATCCTAGGAAATTGGAAAAATTAGTTCAAAAACCAAATTTCGGAACATCCATGATTATAAACGAAAATCTAGTCGCTGTCAGTATGAAGAAAACAACAATAGTCATGGACCGTCCGTTATACATAGGTATGTCGATTTTGGATATAAGTAAAACCCTGATGTATGATTTCCATTATAACAAAATGGTTAAACATTACGGAAGGGAAAACATTGGAGTCGCATACATGGATACGGACGCGTTTATCTACTGGATAAAGACTTTGGACATGTATGAAGACCTAAGGACATTTCCATACAAAGAAGATTTCGATTTTTCTGACTATCCGAAAAACCATCCAAACTTTAATGAAAAATATAAAAAAGTAATTGGAAAATTCAAAGATGAAGCAAATGGAATGCCTTTAGAAGAAATAGTGGCGCTGATGGCGAAATTGTATTCATTTAAGATGTACCACGAGAACAACACACCGACAGTGAAGAAAGCAAAAGGAGTGAAGACATCTTATTTGAAAAAACACGTGACATTTGACCACTACAAGACTTGTTTGTTTGAAGATACTACGATATCAGCAACATTCAACAATATCCGAAGCTTCAAGCATCAAGTCTACAGTGTCACCGAAATTAAAAAAGCACTGTCAGCTCGGGATGATAAAAGATACATTATGCCCGACAAAATCCACACTCTTCCTTTTGGCCACTACTCTCTAAACCCTATCAACTAGTAACCTATTCTTCGTCCTTCTACAACTACGACCTTATTCCTTTCTCCTTCCGTAAAAAAATGGGGAACACGGCAAGTCCAACGCCGTGTTCCCCATTTTTTTACACAAGTTTGGATGACCTTGACCCATATAAATTATGTGAATATTTAAAACAACATTCATTGTGATTATACATGTGATACAACAAACATTGAAACCTGCAATATGAAGGACTTGAAGCAACAAATTGTCAACGAACTTCATAAACCTGCAAGAAGAAAGTTTCCACGAAGAAATACGGTGATAAAAGGAATTAATGATTTATATCAAGCGGATTTAATCGAAATGATTCCTTATAGCAAACAAAATAAAGGATATAAATACATATTGACTGTTATTAACTGTTTTTCAAAAATGGCAGATGCTTTACCACTAAAAGATAAAAGTGGCAAAAGTGTTACAAAAGCAATGGAAACAGCTATACAAAGAGACAAACATACTATTAAACATTTACAAACAGATGATGGAAAAGAATATTTTAATAAGGAATTTGCAAATTTAATGAAAAAACACAATATAAACCATTATTCAACCAATTCAGAAGTAAAAGCCTCAATAATAGAAAGATTCAATAGAACTTTAAAAAGTGCAATGTATAAAATGTTTTCCAACAGAGGATCGCACATATGGATTGATATGTTACCAAAACTTATAAACGATTACAATAACAAATTTCATAGGACTATCGGGATGAAACCAAACCAAGTAACTAGTAAAAATGAAAACCTTGTATTAAAACGTATAAAAACGAATACTAAACCAAAAGTTGAAAAACTAAAGCCTAAAAAATTTAATGTGGGTGATAAAGTGCGAATAAGTAAATATAAAGGTGTATTCAGTAAAAGGTACCTGCCAAATTGGACCAATGAGGTTTTTACTGTATTCAAAGTACAACCTACAGTACCTGAGACATATATTTTAAAAGATAATAAAGGACAATTGCTTGAAGGAGGGTTTTATGGACATGAAATGTTAAAATCAACAGTAGGCGATGTATATTTAGTTGAAAAGGTGTTGCAACGGAAAAAAGATAAGGTCAAAGTACGATGGTTAGGATTTAATAAGACGGAAGATTCTTGGATACCTAAAAAGGATTTGATATAACGATAGAGAATCATTTTAGGTTGAACCATTACAAAGGATGGAGATAATACCACAAAAAGAGAGTTTTACTATTAATAATATAGATGAACTCACAGTGGATAATTCAGAATTCAATAGTGGGAAGCATGGCAATTTGTTACCAAACACCGTTCGTTGTCTGGTTACCGGACCTTCCAACTGTGGAAAAACTAATGTAGTATTCAATTTGATTACAAACCCTAAAGGATTACGATTTAACAATCTATATGTATTTTCAAAATCACTACAACAACCAAAGTATCAATTATTGGAAAAAATACTGACTAATGTGCCTGAAGTTAAATATTTAAAGTTTAATGCAAGCGAGAGTGTCATGCAGCCACAAGAAGCTAAACCATTCTCCGTGTTTATATTCGACGATGTATCTTGTGAAAACCAAAACACAATAAGGAATTACTTCGCTATGGGTCGACATAACAACATAGATAGCATTTATATTGGCCAAACTTACAGCAAAATACCTAAACAACTCATTAGAGACAATGCAAACATGTTAATTGTATTTAAACAGGACGAAACCAACCTAAAACATATATATTTTGATCATGTAAATGCGGATATGACATTTGAACGATTTAAAGAGTTGTGTGGAAAGGCTTGGGCTGAAAAGTATGGGTTCCTAACAATTATGAAGGAACAACCGCTAAACAATGGTCGATACAGGATAGGATTTGATAAATTTATATTAATACATTAAACGTGGTATAACACATTCATTGTTGTACAACACGTCTTGCTACAAACATGGTTAACCAAGAAAAATTAGTAAAAGAAATAAAATCACTTAGTGATTCTATTCGGGCTAAAAACAGAGCATTGAAACTAGGTATTAGCGAGAGGGAGAAATTCCTTGAATCTACTTTTAAACCTATTACTGAACCCTTGAAACAATTAAACAAAAAATTTGCTAAACCTGTATTGGAAGGAGATGCGATTGCACCTATTACAAAGTTTGAAAGAGAAAATGTAAAATCAGAAGATTTTAGCGATGAAGACCCGGAATCCTCTACATATAGTGGTTTTACCGGTGGAGAACCCGAAAGAGAGCTAGAATCACCAGACTATAGTGGAATAAGAGAATTATATGAAGTAAAAGCCAAAAGAGGACATGAAGTTGTATCAACTGCTAGTGAAGAGGAAAAAGAAGAAGCAAGGGAAGGTCCGTCAAACATAAGCTTGTTGGGTGAAAACATTCATAACAAAGGACCTTTAGGAAGGAAATACATGATAAAAATGTTAGCTGGAACAAACCCTAATAAAAACTACCATAGTTATGGAGTAAGATTAACAGAAGAGGGTTTAATGGTTGGTAATAGCCCGGTAAACATTGATGAACATGATAATATTATTGTTGGTGATCAAAGATATAAGGGCACAAGAGGATTATTTGAATTATTATTTGAAAATAAGCCTTTAGAATTGTTAGTTAAAGAAAAAGACATGGAAGCATATAAAAAGATTTTGGAACAAACTAATGCATACAGGAGGAAGTATTCAGCTGACCAACCTGTTTTTAGATCAAAGTCTTTAAAATATAGAGAATTTGTATCCAAGTTAATACCAACAACGAGAAGACAACCAATGCCAATAATACCAAGAAAACCTGTAAAACGAAGGTTTGTGTCATCCACTTTGGATATAAGTGCTACAGAACCAAGAAAAAGAAACAAGTCTGTTACAGGTACAGGTTTAATGAAGAAACTGTATAACACAAATGTGATTTATTACAATAATATCAATAAATTGGTTGATAGAATGAAACTAATACATGAAGCTAAAGAAGCGGGTCATACTGGATTGGAAAACGAATGGGTGGCTTTAGTGGATGAACTCCGAAACCGTGGGGTAATCTCATAAAAATGCGTTACTCCCTAGAATACTATTCAGTTGCACTATGAGTGTCGACAAGTTCGGACGTTACTCCTCGGATGGGTTATATTATGCCAATAGTTTAAAAAGAAGTGCTGGTTTACCACAAACACCTGATGGAGATTATGATATGAGTAATAAAAGGTTAAAAAACATAAAAGATCCTTCGGATGAAAACGATGCAATAAATCTAAAAATATTAAAGGAAAAGATATCGCCAACATTAAAACTACAAAATAACACATATGACGCGGAAAATCATAGAATTATCAACGTTGGTAAACCAAATGAAAATGGTGATGCGATAAACAAAGGTTATTTGTCATCTGAATTAAAAAATACGTTAAAATTCAATGGGAAAACGTATAGTGCCAACAATAAACGTATATCCAACGTAGATGACCCTAAAGATGCAAAAGACAGCGTAAATAGACGCTATTTACATTCTTTGATACCTGAAAAGACAAAAGATGGATTTTCTTTTTATAAATTTGTTATTAACGATATAGGTTATCCAAAAAATGAAAATGATGCTGTAAATCTCAAATATATAAAAGATCATTGTGTCATACGTGATGTGGGAGTTATCGATTGTCTTGGCAATTGTTTGGCGAATGTAAAAGATGGTTCAGCACCATCTGATGGTGCAACAGTGAGTCAAATGAAAGAGACTTTAAAACAAGAAACAACTGGATTTGCAAAACGAGATGAAGTATTATCAAAGCAAGGGGATGACTTTATTCAAGGTAATGAAAAATTTCGTTTATTGACATACAAAAACGCTTATTGGGATTGCAGGCATGGAAGGTTATCAAATGTGTCATGGGGTCATGCTGATAGAGACGCGGCTGCCTTAGGACAAACAGTACATCTAGATCCAAATAATTACTATGCGTTTTTTATATGTAGTAATAAAAAATTAAAAAACATGGCGCAAGGAAGAGAAGCAAATGATGCTGCAACTGTAGGACAGACTATCACATTATCACAAATGGATAGCAAAGTGTATACTTGTAATAATAAACGTATAACAGACCTTAAAGACCCTGAACATGTGGATAATGCTGTCACTGTTAATTTTCTTGTAAAAGTTTTAGGAAATGCATTATTTGATGTATACAACCATATTGGTATTGGTTCAGGTCGTACTCCTTTGTTGGAATCTGAGAGAGGTACTTGGATTAAACGGGAAATTGTTCAAAACTATTTTATCAACCCTCGTACAAAAAAGTTTAGATCATCGGATTGGGGTGATTTTGATATTTAATAAAAGAACACAATAAACGACTTCATTTATGTCCAACTTGTCATAGAGGTAACACATAAGTTGTACATTGCGATTATAAAAGGACAATAATGACGTTCCAGTACATCAGTCCATATAGAGACACTGTAAGGAGAGGAGGTGGGATCACGTCCACAGCGGTTTCTCTGTTAAGTAAAGCTTTAAAACGAATTCCAGTAGGATCCATAGTAAATAGAGCAATAGACGCATTACCATACGAATTTCATATACCGGGAGGTTATCAGTATTGCGGACCAGGAACTAAATTGAAAAAACGACTGGAAAGAGGCGATCCTGGCATAAATAAGTTAGATCAGGCTTGTAAAGAACACGATATCGCATATTCCACGTTTGCCGATTCAAAAAATAGATCAATAGCTGACAAAAAGCTTGCGGACATAGCTTGGCAACGAGTAAAATCAAGTGACGCTAGCATAGCAGAAAAAGCAGCAGCTTTAGCAGTAACAGCAGGTATGAAGGCTAAAACAGCAGTAGGAGGTGGAAGAAGGAGGAGAAGGAGAGTAAAAAGGAGGTCAACCACAAGAAAACATGGAGGAAATATAAAAAGAAGACGACGATCTACAAGAAAAGGCAGGAAGAAGCCCACCGTGTGGTCAATGGTAAAAAACGGGGCAGGTCTTTACCTAAGACCTTATCGTGCATATTAAATGAAAAAAATCAATTGGTCATACCACATAAAGCATTAACCAATATTGAATTATTTAAATATATTTCCTGTTTAAAAATACCATTTTTCCGCGGTGTGTTTATGAAAGACAGTTTACCAAAGAAAATGTGGCAAAATGAGACTGGAATTGTAAATTTGGATAATACTGAAGGGCCTGGCACCCATTGGGTTTGTTATAAGAAACTAAATAACAATGTATATTATTTTGATAGTTTCGGTAATTTGCCACCACCAAAAGAACTTCAAAATTACTTTAAATCTGCTAAAAACATATATTATAACTATAAAAGAGAACAACCTGATAATACTTCAATATGCGGCCATTTATGTTTGGAATTTCTAGCTAAAAGTATCAGTCACTATTGAGATGTCTTCCTATACGGTATCATTAACAGGAAAATCGTCCACTTTACGAAGTATCCTTTTTCCAGCGTTACGCTTGCAAAAAGGAAGGTTTTGGGAGGCGGCACTATTGGATTTTACAACTTACAACTCTATCCCCAATGTTACGGAAGGTAAAAATAACGTATTGCATTATTATAAGGGAAAGGATGCCAGTGGAAAATTTACAGACTTACAAGAGTGCAGGTTACCCACAGGTTCTTATGAAATTGATCATATAAATGAATTTTTGCAAACTAAAATGGGAAAAGACAATATAACATTAAAAGGTAATAACAATACGATGAAAGCTGAAATTACTTCCAAATATTATATAGATTTCACTCAACCAAACTCAATTGGTGATTTATTAGGATTTTCCAACGATGAGCCTGTTTTAGAACCAGATGTAACACATTCCGGTAAGAAAACAGTAACAATATTAAAAGTCAATAGTATAGACATAACTTGTAACATTATACAAGGTGCTTACAGGGATGGGGCTAACACCCACATCATACATACTTTTTACCCAAGTGTACCACCTGGATTTAAAATTGTTGAAAAGCCACAAAACCTGGTATATCTACCGTTGAACACCACTTTCATTTCAGACATCGTGTTGAGCGTATTGGATCAAGACGGTAACTTGGTAGACTTCAGAGAAGAGCCTATTACGATTAGATTACATTTAAAATCGACACTTTAATACAAAACCATGGGTTTAACATTTAAAAGCGAACAACCTACGGGAAACCGCATTAGTAGCTCTTCAGCTGTGGAGGAGTTAACACGCGAGAACATTCGTTTCTTAGAGAGAATTGGATTAAAATTAACCGAGTATGGATATACTGGATATAGCGCAGGGTCCAACATTCGACGAAACCCTATGGGAAAAAGAATATCACACCCACAACCCTTACACTTCATCGAAATTAAACAATAACGATGAAATTCGTATTCCCATACAAAATCAAGACATTTACACACTACCATGTGAAAGTTACTTGTATATTGAAGGACAAGTTACTAAAAAGGACGGTACTACTGTTGGTACAACAGTTCCATTTATAAATAATCCTATGGCTTTCCTATTTGATGAAATTAGATATGAAATATCAGGTGTAACAGTTGATTCCACTAAAAAAGTAGGTATTACGACAACTTTAAAAGGATTAACATCTATAACACCCAATGAAACCAATTTACTTAAACCTGCCGGATGGGTATTACCTACGATTGACACAATCACTCCAAATCCAAATGGATATTTTGATTTTCATATTCCATTACGTTTGCTGCTTGGTTTTGCTGAAGATTATAGGAAAATAATATTAAACGTTAAACAAGAATTAGTTTTGTTGAGATCTTCTAACGATAAAGACATTATTAAAGCTGCAGATGCTACTACAGATGCGACTTTAGAATGGAAATTAAAATTAGACAAAATTGTATGGAGAGTTCCACATGTTAAATTGGCTGACGAGCATAGAATGCTACTTTTAAGAAAATTAAAAGCCGATCGTGATATTGTTATTCCATTTAGAAGTTGGGAATTTCATGAGCATCCCAGTTTACCTACTACGGATCGACACACTTGGACTGTTAAAACATCGAATTATGTAGAACGAGCCAGGTATATTATATTTGGTTTACAAACAGGTAGAAGAGACTCCATTACTAAACATGCAGGACAATTTGATCATTGTGACTTGAAAAATATTAAAGTTTATTTAAATTCACAATTCTTTCCATACGACAATTTAAATGTGTCATTCACTAAGAAGAAATACAGTATATTGTACGATATGTACGCGAGATTCCAAAGTTCATATTACGGTAAAACAAATACACCTTTATTACCACCTGACAAATATTTCGATGCCTACCCAATAGTTGTAATCGATTGTTCTAAACAAAATGAATCAGTAAAGTCTTCAAGTGTGGATATAAAAATAGAAATGGAATTCAACGATGCTATACCGGCTAATACAACTGCATACTGTTTAATTCTACATGATAAAATCGTAACATACACACCTTTAACTGGAATTGTTAAAAATGTATTGTAAGAACCGGTTTTGTTTCATTCCGCGAGTATAAAAGCAGAGCGTACAGACCGCTCCTCATCAGTTTGTTGCCTACTGTTGTATGGGTAGCATCGTATTCAATATGGCTTCTCCTAGTGGTACACCTGAAAATGTGGTAGATATTGAGAAGGAGATATCTGAGTTTTTAGATCCTCAAGGTCACCAGGAAGGAGGTGAACAAAACGTTTGCGGACAACTTCACGCCAGTAATAATGTTGAAGAAAAAGGTAAAAGAAGAAAGACTATACAAAAGAGAAAAAGGGATATTGAAGATAATATTTCTCCAAACATATTGAGTGAGGTATTTTTGCGAATATTTTACCCAATCTCTTCCAGTTTGGATAAAAGTGTTTTAATCGGTGTTATGAAATCTACAGATTATTCCCCTACTGTAATTTTAACTCATGGAGCCAAAATGATTTTGTTTACGGACAGTGCTTGGGAATCGTTTATGAAACATTTGCATCTACTAGAATGCTATTTAAGTAGTAACATGTTTGGAAGAAAGACAAGAGTAGGACTTTTGGATTCAAATGTGGAAATTGATATCATTAAACAACGTGGTGATCATCAGCTACGGTTTAGAGACACAACAAGACATGATAACAAAATTCAACTTAATCGAGAGGAGTTTTTCATTTTAACTTGTGCTACTGAACCTATAACAAGATACTTGAGACAACTGGTGTTTTCAAGTTCGATTATTAAAGATTATCTGGAAGACACTTTGGACAAACAACCGGACGCACCTATATTATACGGACCTGTGGATACTTCTATATTTAATAGAGTTCCTCATGAAGTACAAATGTGGAGACAATTGGAAAAGTACGCTCAACTACATAAGAAATCAGTAAAACAGGAAGAAGAGGAAGATGGAGGAGAAGAATCAAGTGTTAGTGATGAAAATGAAAATAAGGAAAATATAAAGATGGAAACTTAAATGACAATGGTTAGTTTTTAAAACAATAACCAACATTTTGTGGGGTTAGGCCTATTGGGGACGGTGCCCACGTTAAATATACACCAACGCGCCAACAACTGTACGGCCTGGTATAAAAGTAGTACCTACCGTGGTGTGGAAATCAGTTGACCTCCTGACTTCGTAATGAGCAGACGTGTGACCTTCAAAATGGACAAGGGAGAAGAACAACAAGTAAAGTCCAAGCCTGGTATTATTGAGTTTCAAGCGTTTCGTGGTAATGATGATAGATTCATTATAAAAGAACTTGTGTTTTTGGACATGAATACAAGTGTTCCTTATTCGTTTTTATTTAAACCACCATGTTCTTATTCGTCTTTAACTAGTAAAGCCGCTACTACCAACAGATGGATTTCAAAACACTTCCATCATATCGATTGGTATGATGGTTTTACAAGTTACACGGACTTGTATCACATTATGCATCACTTTTCAGACAAGTTTACCAATATTTACACAAAGGGGCTGGAAAAGAAAAGATGGATCGAAGGATTTACTCATGTTCCGGTTAATGATGTGGAATTGGATAAGAATTATCAATACATGCTGGAAACCATATGTATTTGTACAAAAAGCCCAGAACATGATAAAGATAGACATTGCGCTTTAAAAAATGCCTATAAACTCGCCTCTTACCTTCAAAGTGGGGAATTGGGGAGTGGTGGGGGTAACGGAGAGTATATAAGTGGGGAGCAGACAGGGACCTGGCATGAGTATTACTCGAGATTCCGAGACGACAACATCTCCGAGCAAGAAGACGATCTGTAACCTGACCATGGCATCTCACCAGTTCCTTCAGACTTTGGTCGAGCAGTTCAATGCTCACTCCAAGTCAACAATATTACCTGTAAAGAAGTGCTCGGAACTAAAAGACGAGAAGCACTACATAATCCATGCTATGAAGAAGATGGAGACTACAGTTGGGGAGGCCATCTGCTGCAGTCTCAGCGAGGCACCGTTTACTCCGGGGGATGAACCAAAGTTCCAGGTGTACCTGCCCAAGAGATTCGTCCATCTTCTACAAAACGAGGATCTTCGCTCTATTCAACCCGGGTGTCTATACCTGGTGTCCCACGGCTGCACGGGTAGCAATTCTACAGAGTTGACCATCCACATCGCTGACAAGCAGCAGTGTTAGATTTAAGTTTTAATGTTGTACATATGTTGTTGTTGTAATGTTTTATAAATAAACGAATCATAAAAGACAAAAAAATAAAAAAAAACAAAAAATGCAACATATCAATATGTGACAGACTTCACGTATTGATATGTTGCATTTTTTTTTAAACTTCGCGGGTGACCTTGACCTTTGACCTTTGCATTTCACAACTACCCCCACTACCGTAATTACCCCCACTACCGCACTAGGATTCAAACCTGCTTGGATGCAAAGAACGGTCAGTCTGTTGCCAACTAGCAAACGATGAGCACCTTGTACGAGCTTTGCTTACAACGAGTTATAACTGACGCATCTTTATTCCAGACGGCTTTACGAGATAATATCCCTATAACAGTAAAGCAGGATATCGAGGAGTACAAGAAAGATAATAGAGGGTATTCGGGATACTCCTGGTATAGGTTCCAAGACGGGGAAAAGTTTTGTAGGCCTTGTGGCAATGCTGCCGTCAGAGACCTTCGACGGTTCGTACAGGAAGGTGGTAGAAAACAGTTTGGATTTCTAGCACCAATGTTTAGATTTGAAAACTACAAGGACACCTGTGCTATTTGTTCCATCCCTTTGTATCAATGGAAAAAGTTTAGAAGTGTTTAATTGCATCTTCCATACCCCCACCACCATCACCCCCACCACTTTTCCATGTACCTCCAAACGCTGTGCCTCGGCTTCATTTCTACTCCAGCAGCCAACCTAGCAACATCAGGATGTCCCTCAACGTTAGTTGCGCAAGTTACGAGGAGGTGAGCATCAAGACTCAGCAGGAGCTAAACGACTTATACAAGGAGTTGCAGCTGATGGTGGCACGAGGCTACCGTATAAATGTGCAAGTTTACGCTTGCAATATACGGAACACCCGGCAGTCAAAGGAAGAGCCTGGACACTCCTCGACGGCTTCCTCACCAGCGTCCATGAAGACCGAGCCAGACAACTTGGACTACTTCAGCTGACTAGCAGTTGTATTTCTTATCCTAACCATTGTAGAATATGTATATTTTTTCATTATATTAAAGAAGTAAAAGAGCAAAAACACCTATCTTGTTACTGACATATAAGCTCAGTAACAAGATAGGTTTTTTTAAAACACAATTTGGATGACCTTGAAACTTCCCCCTCCACTGCTTTGTTACCCCCACCACTTGACTATTGGTGTACATGGCACATCGCAATTGGAAACCTCATTCCATCTTCAACAGCCACACCGACAACATCAACAATGGCAAACCTACCAACAGATGAAAGGTGTCCTCACGCATGTTGTGACTTCGTCCACGAGTTGGAGAAGAGGATGCAGGAGAGGGCGATAAGAAGAAAACAGATCCACTCAGAAAATATCATGATAGTCAACGGCTATCTTTTATTGTTCGGCCTTATTATGGTTGTACTTTTCATACTGTACGGCATAGTCACATGTGTCGGCAAGGTTGCAGAAGAAAACGCTCGCCACCATCAATTGGAAAGTTTCAATGTTACTTTGTAAGTTTTCCTTTTTTTTTAAAACTCCGTTTGGATGACCTTGAAAATTCCCCCACTACTCCACCACACCCCCCACCACTTCACCATGTTCCTGCATGAGCATCACATCAACCGTCATTCCTTGTCCGACAAGCAACCATGGCAGACAACAACACCATCAGCCAAGCTGACTCCACTACTGATGTCGGTACAAGTACGGGTTGGACACTGTCGATCGATAGTGTACACTATTTGGAAACAATTTGCGAACGGATGAAGGAAATACTGCGGGACAACCCTGGAATCATAATACAAATGAATTTAAATTATGATTGGTCCCAAGTCAGAATGCAAGGGGACGATAACAACGGTCAACAATCACCACAATATTCGCCCATGTCCCCGATCTACCCTTACGGCGAGTCTGACGTCGATGAAGATGAGGCTAATGAGGATGTGGGGGACAACGAGGCTGAAGAGGAGTAACCTTCATTCCTTTTTTTTAAAACCCAAATTGGATGACCTTGAGAATTCCCCCTCCACTATTTCCTTTTTTAAAACCCAAATTAAATGACCTTGAAAATACCCCCTCCACATACTTTTGGTTTACCCCCTCTACTTTTCAATACTGTTACCACAGTCTGTAGCTCACATCATTCCTTGCTTAGCTATCATGGCGGACAGCACTCTTTCTCGAGTTGACTCCACTACGGATGAAGAATGGCCATTTTCCTGGAATGTTCATCTGCAAGACTCGGCAGAAGTGGATATGTTGCATGAGAAATTGGTGTATGTATTAAACGAAAACCCCAACATTGAATGTAGAATGACTATGGATTTCGATGCGACAGGGGTCCACACTCAACCTTCTACTTCCAGCCAGCCTGAACCTCAGCTACAGCCGAAGAACTTTACACATCTTTACACTCCAATACGGCCGGAGGATGTGGTTATCAGCGAGGCAGACTCTACTACAAGTTATATTGAACCAACGAATTGGAAGCTTGTTGTTGACACCTTACACAAGGTCGACTTAGTATGTGACAAATTAAAGGAATTGATGATGCAAGATCCTGGTCTTCGTTTTAAAATTGATTTGTTTTTCATCTGGGGAGCACCTGCACGGGGCTCTTCGTCTGACAGCTCTCTAAGTACAACGGATGAGGAGGAGGAGGAGGACGACTAGTTATCTTTTTTAAAACTCCGTTTGGATGGCCTTGACCTTTCCCCCTCCACTGAGTTTATTTAACGTGCACTCTCAATGACTGCAACATCATTTCATCGCGCACCTTCACCACAGCAACATGGAGAGTCAACTCAACTACTGTTGCGAACGGAAATGTTTTTCATGGCCGAATGACATTGATGTTGCGGATGGCCTGGCGTGTAGAAAATGTGAAGCTTTTGGTCAATGCATGTGTAAGTGCAAGTCTTGGAAGAAGCCGAAACCGGAGTTGAAGACATTCCATGTGTACCAGATGAGAGGGCATAAGTACACTTGTTGCCCTGAACGTTGCATTGAATTCACATTAAAACAGCTAACTGGCTGCAAATTGTGCAACAATCATTTTGCAGGTTTTTGCAAACATTATTTAGGAGCCTGTCAGTACAGATCAACTTGGCATACAGAAGCACTCACTATCAATGAAATCGCTATAGATACACAAGAGTAGTCTTTCTACTCTTTTCTTTTTTTAAAACTCCATTTGGATGACCTTGACCTTTCCCCCTCCACTCACCTTAGTTTATATAAGCTCCATTCCTGCTGGCCACGGCATCACTTCATCTTGCTCCCTCGCCAAAGCAACATCAAGTATGGAAACTAAGCGTGTCTCATGTTGCGAGCATAAGTGTTTAGAGATACAAGGCGTCGTCCATTGTGCAAAGAAGCTTTGGGAGGAAGAGACAGGGACAACCTATTGCTGCGAGGGCAAGTGTTTCCTACTACCAAGATGGCAAGTGGACGGGCTGGCCTGCCGGCAATGTGAATGCTTCGGATGTTGCAGGTGTAGATGCAAGAACCAACAGCTGCCACCACCGGTACTACAAACTTTCAAAATCTACAAATCCAACTACTTTTACACTTGTTGTCCGCAGCGGTGTATTAAATTTCATTTCTCCAATCTTACCAATTGTCGGAAGTGCTACGGACAACCTGATGGGTGGTGCACCTGTTTTCTGGACTCCTGCCGCTACAGATCGGATTGGTTTACAGATCCGTTGGAAATTGATGAGGTCGCCCAGGAAGCACAAGAGTAGTCTTTCTACTCTTCAACTTTTTTAAAACTCCATTTGGATGACCTTGAGATTTCCCCCTCCACTTCCCCATATACCTAGAGTACACAGAGCTTGACAGTCAGTCACTCGGTGGCTGTCGTGGGGTGCGCATCGGTGTCGGCGCTCCGTTGTTACGTTTTCAAGGTCACAGTAATATCAAATTGTTGGTGTTGTTCTGGTTCAAGGTCACCTGAGGGATAACCGATTGCCCATTTAGGCAGGGTCATGTCAGAAACTCGAGTTTAACTTGGCACTTTTGCCGTTTCTCGTCGAAAATTCGCTCCAAGTGGTCAAGGTCACGGGGACTCTGACTGAAACTCGGAGCGTAGTGCGAGAAACGGCAAAAGTGCCAAAAAATTTTAAGTTTCGGCGTGACCTTGACCTCAGTGGCGTCGGTGACGTCATTTTGATGACGTAAGGGGTGATGACGTCATCAGCACGTCATTTCTGTGACGTCATGGGTGTGACGTCATAGAAATGACGTCATTAGTGATGACGTCATCGATGACGCAATCGATGACGTCATCGATGACGTCATCGGTGAGGTCATTGACCTCGATGACGTCATCCCTCAGGTGACCTTGAACTGGGCCAGCACCAACAATTTGACACTACTTATATGAACAGATAGAGATAAGTATCCCACTGATAAAACATTATTTTAAAATATTTGGACTACGATTTTGCAACTGCTAGATTACTTCAGTTAGTAATTAATTAAGGGACATGAGGTTCACGAGTCCCAAGTATAGTTGTCAAATTCTATGTTTTAAGTGGAATTTGACTTCCATGAATCTGGGGAATTTATTTTTAAATAAATTCGTGCACCCAAGACCCCATGACATGCATGCTTAACCTTGAAAACAAACACTACAAAAATAAGAGAGTGATTAATAATTTAATTTATTCTAGTTTATAACAATTGATTTAAAATAAACAACTGTTACTTACAAACTTGCATTTTGTCAATCAACAACTAAAAATATTTTTGAGGGTAGTGTGAAATTATACTTGGAACTGATGAACCTACTATTTGCTAAAGATTATTTTTAACCACCTAACACTAGAGAAAG
Organism: Neoaliturus tenellus; assembly: GCA_030545055.2. Lineage (NCBI taxonomy): Eukaryota > Metazoa > Arthropoda > Insecta > Hemiptera > Cicadellidae > Neoaliturus > Neoaliturus tenellus. The sequence continues at coordinate 107,207,722 of CM061535.1, forward strand.
AAGAATTGTTTGTTTTAGATTTTTACTGTGTCTACTAATACCTGGGACTCCCAAAATATGGACCTGTAAGTAACTATTATTTTATCAGAAGAAGCTCTAGCTGAAAGGTTGATGGATTTTGCTCTAGACTCAACCAATGAAACTTTAATTTTGGTTACTTTAATTTGTAGTGAAATTAAAGAATTTTGTTTACCAAGGCTATTACTTACACCTTAATAGAAATCCTAACAAAATCCTTTTCCCTTAAGCAAATACCAGATTTTTTAAATCCTAATGTAATTTTTCATTATTCTTATCAATGACTATACTATTCAGACATTGTTTTTTGCCGCATGTTTTGCCGAAATTCTCTCTTTGACTGTAAGTTACCTGTCATTGCCACGCTTCGCACAGTGCATGTACTTTACCAACCTGGACATTGTTGTGTCTCGTTATCTTATCGCTCCGTTATCATCAGTCCTTTTGATGCTTGTAAGTGAAAGTTGTCTTCCCTGCTAATAAAGTTAAATCGTGCCATAAAAATAAAAGTTAACTTCACTGACAATGCTCAATAGCTACTTTTGTGAGTACGAGTGAGTGCAGTGGTTCTGAGAAAATGAGTAAACATATTTCGCAATCTATTTCTCCAGCATAACTGAGGAAAAAGTAAAGCTTGGTTTTCTTATTTAAATGAATTTCTTTGTTTATACCTGTTGGTTCTATCCATACAACTTACATTTGTGGTTATAAGTATTTAAAGCTTTTTTTATTATTAACTATCTGTTTTTTTTTTTTTTTTTTTTTTTTTTTTTTTTATTTGTAGTGTTTGTTTAACAAATGATTTGTTTTTTTTATGTAATGAAGACACTATTGAAAACCTTATTAATGGTTGATATCCAATAAAAAATTCAAACTCGAAAGAATTTTTGTAGTTGTTGAAGGAAAGTATAGCGGTGGTGGTTGAAGGAAGGAATTTGATATGTATGTTGTTTTGTAGGTTTTAATTATTGTAAAAAGTTGTGGATAGGTGCTTAATATATTTATTTATGTTGAAGAAAGCGTTGTATCAAATATTATGTAAAATGGACTCAGAAACCATAAGCTTAACATAAATCTTAATTATTTTTTCACCCGTAGATAAGGCCATACACAAAAGGAGCAATAGACTCGGCGTGAATGTGTGTCTTCAGGTTCCAGTGTAGGAATAAAATACACTTTATACGACCAGAGATAAGATCTTGGGGTAAAGTAATGCTATAAACTCTGCTGTTAGTAGAGTTAGTGTTCCACTACACATGTTTCAAGGTTTTAAAAATGTCTTACGAGCAAATTTAATCATTAGTAAAAGTTGCGGAATTGTTAAGGGTGATTTTTACAACAGTGATAGAAATCAGTCATTTTTATTATTTCTTTTTATCAAGTTATCATGAGAAACAAATTTTAAATACCGCAATTTACTGTTTTATTCGTTTTTTCGTGTTTAAATAAAGCACATAAAAAATATTAATCGAAGGAGTTCTTGGTAAAATTATTGTACAATAATGCAAGAAAAGTGTGCTTTTTACACACTCTGCTTAAAACGCAATTTTTAATACTTCACTTATCATTCTAACAATTCTAATAATACGAATGATCTTATTAACTCTATTGATTATTCAGTTATAAGGACAAAACATACAGCTTAAAAAAAAGATTAATTAAATACGTTACCGGTACATGAAAAATTTAACACTTGCATTATTTTATTGCAACTAAATAATAATAAGATAATAAAAGCCATAAAATATTAAATAATAATACCAAGCATCTTAAATAACAGTATTAATAAAACGAGCAAAAATATTAAGCCTTTATAAAATATAAAAAAGAACAATTTTGAACTAAACAGTTTTACTACTATATACAAATATAATTTTAGAATACTTTAAATAGCAGATGTTTAACACGAAAAGACCTGAAAATACCGTAAAATACGGTATTCAAAAAATATTGATATCTTCAAATATCAATTTAACTGTTACTAAACAAAATATCTCCTTATGTCGTTCAAAATGTAACATTAGTAGTATTCGAAGGCTCTATTGCGAGCTAAGGATGTCTGCAGTGTACATTTTAATGGCTCGCATTACTGACGTCTATTTGATATTCAGATGTTGAGTTGGAAGATCACACCCTGGTGGGTAAACTGCCACATGGCCACAGAAGGAGTTTCTCACCCACTGAACAGTGAACATTGCCGACGTTTTGTTTATCACATTTTTAACTCATGCTTCATTTTTTAACTCTAAATACAACCTTCTCTCTATGATACGACTATATTTTCAGATTAAAACGCATCATGCTATTAATTATTGTTTGGATTTAAAAGGTAAAATCCTTTTACCAGTACCTTGATATTACCAAATCTAGAATCTATCTTATTGCCATGATTATATACTAACAAAAATTTAAATTATAAAAAATTAATTAATTTTTGTATGTATTGGTATTTTAGAGGAGAAATGTTAAAACTAAGATTTAAATATCCTGAAATACCATAAATAATAAATACCATCTGTATTTAGATTTCATCGTGCAAAAATAATATAAATATATGCACAACATAATAAGATTTTGATATGTTATTGTGTAGTTTTACACCACCCTTATAATATTAAAGTTACATTGTGTATTCTGGAAATTCAAGTAAAAAGTAATTTACTTTAGTTTCCATTCAAATTTTGTTTTAAGCGATGAAAACATGTTGATCATGCTTGACTCAAGACAAACACAAAACATTTACTTGCTTTTAAATTACCCAAAATAGTATTCGAAAACTCTGAAAAACCTACTCAATGTTTCCCAATTTTGAACACTAGAAATCATGAATTGAGATTTATTTATTGTTTTAACAGTGTGCTACATGGTTCCTCAGTTCACTATTGAAAAAAGTTCAAAACCCTTTTTACTTTTTTATACCTAGAAGGATACTCGTTATTACACTTAAATCATTAAATGAAATAACTTGTTTTATATTTTGGTTGGTTATTTATTTATTTCAACGGTTACACCATTTTACATTTTTCAATCCTTGCTAACAAGATAAGAAGAAATAAACAATAACAACGAATAAGCCTAACAGTAACCTTGTTTAATTCATTCCAAATTCTTAACAAATCAACAACTTTAAAATCGGAATAAACAACAGGGGTTTACGATACATTCTTTCTTGAGGTAGGTAACAGTAATAACATTTGAGATATAATATTTTGGGTATTTTCCTTTGGTTTAAACATACAAGTAGTATTTACCAGATTTGAAGTTTCGGCTGTATATTTAGTCAGATTTCACTACTGCAAAAACAAGGCTATAAACACATAAATCAGGTTTGGGTAGCTGTAGTGCTTCGAGACATATCAACCAAGCAACGGGCTACTAAGTGTGGTTGTTGTGTGGTTTCATATTGAAATGATGTCCCTAAATCAACATTGCGGTTCACCAGAAGACTGATTAATGGACCAGGAATACAAAGTGCTAAATGACTATGACTGAAAGTAATGATAGCTTTACAATGAATTAATAGCAATGCTTGACAATGCTGACATTAAAACTACGTCTAACTCGACATCAATTACATTAATGGGTCCATAAAAGATTTAAGTCAGTTACTCTAAACATTGATAACTGTAATGTAACACTCCTTTACATTTATTTTTCCTTTATTTTTGCACGATGAAATCTAAATACAGATGGTATTTATTATTTATGGTATTTCAGGATATTTAAATCTTAGTTTTAACATTTCTCCTCCGGTTTTTTATATTGAGCAATTAAAATGTGCTAACCACCATAAGTAACGATCAAGTAGTAACAATGTACTAGATATGAAGTATTAATTTGACATTACAGTATAAATTCCCGCAAATCGGACTAATGTGGACTGGACGATGCTATCGGAAAAGGAGTAAACATAAGAAAAAGTACTAGTAAAAAATTTAATGCAATTTAATTTTTTAAATTTAACAATATGAAATAAACTTGTGTAGACCAATTATTTAACTTGAATAAACTCAATACATTTTTAATCCGACAAAATTCGAACTAAAACAATGGGTTTAATTTCATTTATATATTATATAAAGTCCCACGAAGAGATTAACGGTTTCTCTCCACTATTTATCTCAATAAAACATTATGTAAGTTAGCCTACTATGGTTTAAAATATTATTCAAGTAAATGTTAAATAAAAAGTAAATGTTAAATGTTTTGGACGTATAATAAATATCAAACTTTTTCAGTTATTTGATTTTGACATTTTGACCGTTAATTAAATATCAAAAATTTTACGTTATTTTAATTTTATATGTTTAATATCAAATAAACGTCAATTAAATATTTATTTTTATTTGATGTAATTTGACATTTTGAACGTTTATTTGACCTAAATAAATATTCTGTGCTATGTGGGGAATTCCGGATTATCAAAGTCCAGGTTTTTGGTAATCTACTATATTTTACTCTCTCCAAATGATTTAATTCGATTATATGAGATGTGAAGATTTCTTGTATATAGACAGTTCATTAAAAACTCATCATAAATCACTTATTAGAGGTATTAAACTAATTATTGAGATACAAAACCAAAATCCACAATTCTATTACTGTTGTATTTAATGATGCACTATTTTTCTTGGGTAACTAGATAAATCAAACAAGCATGCTCTATTCACATTTATTCTAGCAAAACTGTATTTATCTACAGACAAATATTAAAACATCCAGATTTATCTACTTCTTCCTTTGGTTGTCATAACCTCACTGGCAGCTGCCAGGGAAGAAAAGGATGTTAGAGCAGGACCGACTGCAGCACTGTCTGTTACTAAAACACTAAAAAAACAACAGGAGGTCCAAGTCAATATAAAAGCAGTAGTTTATTTTCAAAGTTGAAAAATTATTGTGAGTAAATTTGATATGATAAATTTTTCCAACTATACAATTTCGTGATGTAGAATAAACTTGCCTAACTTCTGCAAGTCTGATCATCGGACCTGGTTCCGGTTTTTTATGAAAAATATTACTCGAATCGTTAAATTAATGATAATCATAAAAGGCTAAAAATTTTAATTTTTTATTCGACTCAACGTTTTTAAAACATTTTCTACTCTTTAAATGTATATAAAGATAAAATTTATAGGTGAATTTAATTTTCATGTTTCAATTTTTATCCCTAATGTGAACATTAATGATAGAATTTCATTCGATTACCTTGGGATAGTTGTAATTTTCGGACGCAAACACTAAACTGCTTCTACTTATATATTTTTGACAGTGGCAATCATTCATCGTAACAAACAATGAAATCTTTCGCTAATTTTTCAATGAGTTTAACATTTATTCATTGTCTATTCTATTTCATAAAAAAGTTTCATAAAATGTTATTCAATTTCCAAGTTAAAGCTTTGCTATGCAGTTTATTTCTTGATGAATATTTTAATAAAAAATACATCAAATAATAATTTCAAGCAAATTTATATCTAATGAAAAATAAATTAGTAAAAGTGATGTAATTACCGTTTTTCCAAAAGATGTGCAAAAATTCCTCCAAATCAATTCGACCTCTACTTCACTTGTATTATTATTTTCGGGGAGTAAGTACTCTTGTACAGAAGAATTCGTTGCAAAAACCAATGAAGATGAATTTGCTGAGGTGGAAGTAATAAACAATGACAATAAAGTCATTATGTTAAAAAATTTGAGACACAAAAAGAATTTCATTTTTATCAACAAAATTATCTACAAAGTGCTACGATATTCCGAATGTATAGCTTACTGACTGCACGATCTCAAATAATTCTTCAGCTAAACCTTTTTATAAAATGTTTGTTCACAGTTATTTAGAAAATACAATTGATTTCATTAAATTTTATACATGTAAACTCACTCCTTTATTAATTTTTTCTCAGTTATTAAACAAATACAATTGATTTAACTGAATATTTACCCATAAATCTTCATCACATGATGTAAAAAATGAGTCATTCTTATTACATATTGTTTCCTTATTTAAATTTATTTTTAGTGTTATCACCATATTTTATAAAATTTATCATACAGAATCATTATTCAAATTTCTTATGAAAGCTTAGCTGTTTTACCATGTGGTTTTGTTACATTCCATTAGCTTCGTAAGTAGTGTGTCAAGGAGAAGCGATATAAAATAATATAACACGAAGTAAATAAATAACTTTATGTCATGAAAGCAATCAATCATAAACTTTACAGTTTGTATCAAGAAGGTAGCTTTCGTCACCGCTGGTACACCTTCTAGATGCATTTCGCAATCCATCTTGCATGTAGGCCTAACTCTTGTAGATTTCGACTGGCCATGTAAACTACACTAACCTAATCTAAGTAAATGTTTTTCCTACCACTGCATGGAAATAATCACATTGCCACACCCGAAAACCATACGAAAAACAGTTCACTTCCGGTTTCAGTTTCATTACCGCTTTAGAGCGGCGATGTTCGTTCCCTCACGCTAAATCAAATAGCAATTTGGTCAGCTGTTGTTACAAACTATGTCACAGCTGTTGGTCTGAGTTGCAGTTTAGTAATTGCTGCTTTTGATAGTTACAGTGTGATCCAACATAAAAAATCAAACAGCCTATATGACATTTTGTATAGAATACATTTAATCTGTTACAATCATGGTGGTAGGGGAAAGTCTTGTGTGTATTACGAGCACAAATAGTCATTGCCGCTCTCGAAATGTTTGGCCGCACTCAGCTAGCGCTTTGTGTGGTCATCTACAATTCTCGAGTAGCAATGGCGTACTTTACGCTCTTAATACACAAAAAGCTATTTAAGTGTTGAAAGGTTATGAAGAAAGGTTATCTAAGAGAAAAGTTACTTGCCTGAAGGCCTCTCAACACTAAAGAAATAAAAATTAAAATAAATCACTTTCTCTTCATTTATGTAAAAAAATGTTTGAGTTCCAAGCAGTTAAAAATATAAAAAAACCTTGATGATCTACCACAAACTGTAAAAATATTCACAAAGTCACTCTGACAGTACATTATTGATAGTAAAAGATAGATATCTAAGAGACAAATATAGTAATACCTTTCCCAATATTCTACAACGTATGCAATGCAAGATTGTAAAAAATTATCGACTTTTAAAAATTGTACGTTTTCTAAAATAGGTTTAACATCCAAACCCCCCTTTAAATTTAAAGTTTCTCAATGCAAAATATTTCCAGTCATTGTAGCAATTTTCTTCGTCACAAACATCGTTTGAAAAACGTGTAATATTTATCTGTACTAAATGTTAAGGCTTTATTCCAATTAAAATAAAAACATTTTCATAAAAAGAAACATAACAATACCAAAACTTTGTTTGAAAAACACATGTGCAATTTCCTGTATAAATTTTTAAGACGACTTTATATTTCATATAAGCTCCTGTAACATCTGATTTCAGACCCCACAGGCCGTCCACTCTACTCTCTGACTGGCCAACTAACCGACTGTCCATTCTTATTCTTAAGCTAGCCGTTTCCATGCCCCGGCAGACATCAATCCTCTGAGTCCTTAATATGAATGATTATGAGGGAAGGGAAGTCGTAATAGTATAAGGCAAAGACTTTTCATAAGTTATGGCAATTTAGTTTCCTGTTCCCAATCTTATGTTCTTGGATAAGCTGAAGTAGACCTACGGAATCATTGATTTATTATTGTTTTATATTTGTAGAATAACTTATGCAATATTAAAAAACGAGAACCTACAACAACTGTGAAAACTAAAAATTTTTATTTGTTTGGAAATGGCTTTGGAAATGCAACAACTTAACAAACATTTCGATCTTAATCTTTGTACTTAAAGTACGTATAACTCAATTACATGTCTCCTTAAAACTATTGACTGAAACCGCAAAACTCCCACAAGATCAAATGTAAAAATTTTAACTAGAACAAAAGAACTTAATTAGTTATTTATATTATATCTATACCTCTACCCAATTTAGCTAAAATCTTAATTTTTACTTTAGTCAATACTCAATTAACTTTAGTCAACGAAACCAAACAAATGCGATTACAAACAAAGACATCTCTGTGCCCGGCTTTTGTGTGACTTACAATGGAACACTGATTCCTTTAGTGGACGGGTGAAACGACAAGCTAGCATGCAATGTAAAACACATGGTGCCCCGAACACACTGTACGTTATAAACTTACAATACAATTTGATTATACAGGGTGTCCAGCTTCCACCTTTACACACTTTTCCAGGTTATTAAGCATGCCAAAATAAACAGAAAAATCATATAAACATATGTCCGGAAATGCTTCGTTAAGCCGCTAGCCGCCATTTTGTTTTTTACACTTAAGAAATTTTAATTCCGTAACGGGTTGTTGTATGGAGTTCATATTTGGCATGTACCTTAATCACACCAATGCGCATTTTTAGAAAAAATATTATTTTTTTCCGATCTATATTTTTAAAATGGCGGCTATTTTAAGTTTTTAAACTCAAATATCTCAAAAACCGTAAATTTTATAAAAATTTTACTAGACACAAAAAAGGAGACAAATTAAATTATCTAAACAGTGATACCAAATTTGTAAGGATCCGGCAACAAATAACGGAGTTATGGTGGTTTTCCTGTAGAAAAACACTGATTTTGCACTATGATTAATGCAAATTTAGGTTATTTTAAGAGAAAAATCTCAATAACTCCGTTATTTGTTGTCGGATCCTTACAAACTTGGTATCAATGTTTAGATAATTTAATTTGTCAACTTTTTTGTGTCTAGTAAAGTTTTTATAAAATTTACGGTTTTTTAGATATTTGAGTTTAAAAATTTAAAATGGCCGCCATTTTGAAAATATTGATTGGAAAAAAATCATATTTTTTCTAAAAATGAGCATTGGTGTGATTAAGGTATGTGCCAAATATGAACTCCATACAACAACCCGTTACGGAAATAAAAATTCTTAAGTGTAAAAAACAAAATGGCGGCTAGCGGCTTAACGAAGCATTTCCGGACATATGTTTATATGATTTTTCTGTTTGTTTTTGCATGCTTAATAACCTGAAAAAGTTTGTAAAGGTGGAAGCTGGACACCCTGTATTAACAATTTCAATCACATGATAAGCCCAAAGTCATGTTTATTTTCTAGACGAACACATCCTCTCCATATTCTTCCACGACAAGGTAGTGGGTTTTTTGATGGAGTACCTTTTGCTCCCTCATATTTAATTTCTTTTATATTTATTAAAGGGTTTTGCACTTCGATATAAACTTGGTGAATGTTTTTTGAAGATTTAATATGATTTTTTTTTTTCATTTTCCTATACTATGATTAGGTGTATCGTTGTTTTGTTCGTTTTTATATCTCAAAACAACAATCAAAATAAGGTGTGATTGTAAAACTAATAAATCTATACTAAGGGTTTTAATAAATACGGTAAGGGTTTTTTTGTGTTGAGAACTCCTCCTACAATTCTCAACTGATTTTCAAGATTTTGGTGTCATTGGATAGGGCTTGGTCTGTAGTTGTTTCCACAATGATTCATATAAAATATAATATAAAATTTCAAACACAAATGAAAATGAAATCAATTTTTTGTGTTTGAATTAATTTATACTTGTACTTTGTCAATTGACTTTACTGGAATGGGATTGAAATTGTATTAATTTTTGTTGACCGTTCAATCGTCTTTACCACAGTACTATCATAAATGAAATATAGTTTATCTATGGTACGATTTATCTATCTGATATCTGCTATCTGAGACCTGCATTTCTTTCAATACTTACTATGTAGATTTATAAAGCATTTGTATGTTGAATTACATTGGCTCTTGAAAAGCTACATGAGACATCCTCTCCCATTAAAAACATTAGTACTTCAGAGTTATGCTACGAAAACACACTTTTCATAAATATATTACTAAAGAATATAACGTTTCTTCTAAAATATTATTTTTTACTTCTTTATTTTTTTGAGGTCGTTATACAAATTAATGATATTTTAATTATAAAAACCAAAGTGTAGTGTCAATATTGATATTATGAAGATTTGCTCATTTTCAATATAGTAATTTTTATCGTGGTATTTTAAGAATTTAACTATATTGATATGTTTGTCAAATTATATTTATCTAAATACCAACTAAAATATGTTTCCAATATTTTTATTATTGTAGTGCTTAAAACATAGATCTGTCTAGCTGCCCTGAAATTATTTGTCACAACCTGTATAATAAACTTGTTATTTTTACCATTTTCGAATATTTAAGAGGGTTTTCTTCTGATGATTATTAAAAATGTGTAGTCGTCCCTTTGTCCCCTTTTATGCCTATTGTGGATTAGCCCACACGTATTACTAATGTTACCCCCTATTAAAAAAAATTATAAACATAAAGTAATTTTAAAAAGTTTTCACAATTCATTTTAATGAACGTCTAAGAGCTGACTCCAGTAACAAATAGCCTCTGCCACCTAAAGATAACTAGTTTATTTAATTAACTTTTCGTCATTTGCATTTGTAATTATTCCCTGGTTTGTACACTAAATTATTACATTATTATTCTCTTCATGGCAGATTTTTAAGAGATTGCTCGAATCATTTTTCACTTGAAATTTCAATCTGGTTTAATTAGTTTATTTTTTACTTTCCCCTTTACTGCATAACAGAATTTTAGGAATATTCTAATGGTTACGCACATCTTCGTTCATACTATTTGGTTTCTCAAATAGTATGTCACCATGACTAAAGATGTTCATAGTTTTTTTTTTTTTTTTTTTTTTTTTTGCCGAGTCAAAAGTTTTAATTTTAAATAAGATAATTTCCTTCAAATTTATTTAGAGGCACAATATCCATGAAAGTTTGAATTTTCGTGAATTAAAGTCGACCTTCAAATAAAATAAATATGAAAATGAAACTGTCGCATGTTTTTAACGATGATAAACACGTAATCTTCGTATAGAATTTCAGTACAACATTGTTCGAAAATGTAAATTAATTTGTTAGTTTTGAGCCATCCAGTGTTCACTGATAGATTTAAATGACGTAGGAGTAAACTTTTCCTAAAAAAGAAAAATGCATAGAAATACACAGCAATTAAGGTCATTGTTGTTAAGTGTGGTTGGCTACAGGTATTTCCTAAAGTGAAATATCGATCATATTGTTGTCATACCTTATGAACCAGAAGCTTTCTTTGACAAATTGCCATAATTTATTTAATTTAATTTTTTTGTACAATTCTGTTAAATTTTTTATGCATATATTGTATTCTGAGCCAAAAAATAATATTCCAAGTATAAAATAGATCACATAATGAATACAAACATAATCAAATTTTAAAAGGACAAACTAAACATAACATCCGTAACTCCAAATTAATTTTTTCATTACCAGCCAGAGTGTCTAGCCTGGACATCATCCTAAGAGCTAGAAAAACTCATGATAATGTGAGCGAATTGTACATATACAGGAGAGTTTGCAGAATGATACTATGTTAATTACTTGTAAGGCCCCATCCACTGTCGTTCATGATGTGCTCCTTTGGTTCTTCAGTGAAGAAGACAGTATAGTATTTAGAGAATATTACAGTTAGTTAGGCAAACTTTTCTCCAAAATCCGGAACAATTATGACTCTTGACCGGCTTATAATCGTGCCTCTTCTTTGATGTAGGAAGCATTGTATACACAATATTTAACATAGTGTCCACGTCTATCTAAGAATACATACCCAATGCCCCTTGCCTCGAATTAACGATTGATATCCTATTCCCCAATGGTCCTGGACAACATCTCATTGAGCCAGGGACCTAAAGCAGTTATTTTTCCTCTTGTAAATGAGTCTAATGATTCATGAAATGCATTTCTTTGTCTTCATTAAGTATCTTGACAGTCATGAAAAAGGCTCGATGTACTTTGTCTTACTGTCTTGTTCACGGTTTTGTGGTCCAATCCTTCCATCAAATATCTTTGTTGTCTCAGGAAGTGCTTTCGACTTAGCTCTGAAGCATCACGCGCTTCGTATATCACCAGATTGTAGGTTCACTTTTTACTTCCTCTCCTTCAAGAAACCACCTCCAAAGGATTAAATATTTTCTTCAGAGCCATAATAATTGTCTTAAAGGGAGTGAAGTAACAGAACAAGGATATTATATTAGAGAGTTTCATACAAAGAAACCTCGTCCTTTATTTAGGGGCATTCTCGTGAATTAACAATGATACAGCCCTCGTATATGATGGGTGCATTATTCTCTGTAATGGTCAACCATTTATATCCTCAGTGTAAATTTTATGCATTTCTCAATCCATTCGTTGCCAATGATTTTTTTTTATTTTTTTACACGGGATTATTCATAGAAAACAAAATTCCTTTCTAATAGTGGGAAAACTTTTTACATAAAACTGATAGTGGAATTTTATGTGTTATATTTAGGCTTGGAATTTACTAATAGGCTAATATGCATAACGTTCATCCTTAAATAAAAAAAAAATGTATAAAAGACACCTCCCTCATTTTTTATTAAAATTCCTAGACGACTTTAAAATAAATTTAATGAAATGTCTTCCTGAATATAACAAATATGTTTTTGTCAATAAATAATGAAAAAAATAATAAATTTACAAATAATTGGTTAGGGTTGTTTACACCTCCTGTTGTTTTTCCCGGAACGCAGGGCTCGATTGACCTAGGCTCTTCTAGGCACTTAGTTCGATACCGTTGTCTCTATTAAAATTTTTTGGTGATTTTTTTTAATTTCTATGGCTTCTAGAACCCTCCTCTCGAGCTCTGCGTTCCGGGAAAAAGAACAGGAGGTGTAAACAACCCTCCCCCACGACCGAGTGTATATAACGCCAACATTGGGCCAGCCGAGCAGTGAGTGAGTGTTAGTGCTCATCGAGAATGGACTGCTGTATCGCGTCCGAAACGTCGGCAACTTCCCTCAACTCATCTCCATCGCGGTCGTCACCCGAAGACCAGGATTCGTCGTTTTTGTACATCGACCGTGGAAGCCTCTCACAACTAAAAGAATTGTTCTTTGACTTGAGCACCGTTCATCGCATCAACATAATTTAATCAACCATAATTGAAGCAAATACAAACATTCTTGGCTATCATAGTCCGAGGAGTGTGTTTCCTCTCCTTTTAAATTAAAACGCTTCTACTAATTAGATGCATTAACTTGATAGGCTGAAATGATTTGAAATTATTAGATTTAGACTTTTTTGCTTCAAACACTCTTTGTCTATCAGTGATAAAAAGGTAGCATCTTGAATTTGAGGAGTTTTTTTTATCTAAACCTGAACCAATTGAAGAGTTCTCGTATTGGATTTAGAAAAATATCCAATTTTCTAAAACATTGTCACCTCTGACATCTATTAGTGAAGGTGTAGATAGACCTCAAACTGCACTTCTATAAGAGCTGATATTACCTAATTTGTTCTCTATTTCATTTCCCATTTTAGGAAATATCTTTAAAATGACCAATTACCTTTTGAAAATCTACAAAACCACAGGATTTCAAATTTCAAAGCCAATTTTCCATTCGGATTGATTTTGGCACCGTTAAACAGCACTGAAATAAACTTCTAAAACAAGTGATAATGCTGTGTTATTCACCACTATTATTTTCACTAATATTTTTTTAGCAGTATCATTTTTCCTGTCATAACTGCCTTATAGGGATTACAAAAATATTTTTTAAACTTATTTGAAAAAACATGCTGTATAGAGACCACTAATTTACACAGATGATTACAGATTTTCACACTATAGCAAAATGCGGTAGTATAATTCTACGTTGGTCGCTGAGAAATCTTATTATTTATTTAGCAGCATTCTCTTGCATTAGCTATAATATAGTCCTGGTAAATGTTTGATGAGCCAACCAACCATTATATCCTAAGCTAAATTCTTCTCACAAAATAGTTAACTGAATAGACTGATGTTTGTTTTGGGAACGAAAAGCCACTGTGATTGGTAATTGTGCTTAGGTGTGAATATAAAATAGTTAGTGAGTTTTGAACAACGTGTATGTTTTGAAATGTATGATATGATGTTATAAAAGATCATAAATAATAAACTAAAAAATTATGTTTGAAAAATATAATTTCTTATAAACCATCTAGCCATCACTTAGGTTTATGAAAGAAAAACTAATCAATTCATTTTCATTTTAATTTAAATATAAATAAACTATAATGACTTCTTAAGAGTTGCAGTTTATTATTTCTTTACCCAATTTCTGTCAAAATGTCTAAAGAACAAAAGTCAATAACACATAACGAAATAGAATATATTTATTATATCATAAACTTACTCGTACATTATAGCCTAGAGCAGTCTCAGATTTGTATTTTCACTATTTCCTTTGATGCCTGGCTAGGAAAGCAATGTGGAATATTTTATACATTGTATTCTATATGAAAAAAACTTTGAAATAATAATGTTTTAATATCATTAACAACTCTGCATCAAGAGTGTTCATTAGGGACATCGATAAATTCCATTGAAAACGCAATTACAACCAAATGGACCGTGGTTCGTAATAATATTTTTAATTTAATCAGTATTATGTTTCAACCATAGTTAATATTAAATCAAGTAGCTATTTAACCGGTATTTCAATTTGTTACGTTATATTTCCAATTGTATTAATCTTTTTATATGTATTTATTTTATTTCCTTTAACGGGTTATGAAAAATTACTAGATTAATTTGATGATTAACGTAACATGATTGCTGGTTATCCTAAGAAGAAACTTACTTGGTACATCATAATAGTAAGATTACAGTAGGCCTACACAAATGTTAAAACAAGATAATGACAACAAAGAAAATGAAGTCTGAGTTTTGATTCATTCTCATTTAAAGTCATTTCAAGATGCATATGTAAGTGACATTGACCGTTGTTAATTTGTAATTATTTTAAATTTTAAAATCATGCTGAATACTTAATTCTACTTACTATGGGTTTTTAACTGCCTTAAATTATTAAAAACCTATGATAAAAAAGTTTAATTTAATCTACGTGGCATTCTAAAACTTAATAGCAACCAACCAGCAATAGCAACAGCAATAAGCCATCAGTTGAGGCAATGAGCGATTTTAATAAAGTAATTTAAGAAAATTCCAGAGGCGTTAATATCTTATACTCTAAAACAAGCACTGTTTGTACGAGCAAAATCTTTTTTCGCTCCAAGGATTTTTGATTTTTTTGTTGAATAAGGAGGTTTTGGCCACAAGAAATCGATTGGAGCTGGTCCCATAGCTGGGAAAAATCCGGGTTTCGCGCTAAAGCCCTTATAAGCTCCCATGTTATCCTTATGGAGATTTTTTAATTGAACAAAAATCAGCTGATAACTGTAGATATTAACCAAAGGGTTATATATTTAAAGGAAAATTATACCAAAGTGCAGCACCCTTCGGCCTGGCGAGTGAGCGAAGCGAACGAACTCGTCTCAAAAATGAAGAGGACGTGTGAGCGGAGCGAATGAGCGTTGTGTGAGAACGAAAGTAATAATTTTGCCGAGCTTAAGCTCGGTCCCCCTGGTACTATTTTAATAAATGCGTACCTGTCAGTGACTGCGGAATATCGCTAAAAGTGGTAGGCCTATCTATTTGTTAAAACTTTTATTTGTAATTGTGTCAGTGTCGTTATCGTCGCTGTGACCTTGTGAATTATATCTTTTGTGTTTTTTTTTTTAAACTGAGGATGCGTAATTTCCTGTATTGATATTGTTTGAAAATGGTGTAAGCCAAAATATGGTACCATATGTGGATTGATTTATATTTGTTATATTTTAACGTAATACATCTCCATAAATGTTGTTTAATATGCTCCAGAAATTTTAATGTTTACATTTGTCAGCTACACAAACGCAATTTACACTATTACAAATCTATATTAATTTATTTATTTGTCATTTAAATGTTCAAAATCAGTAATTCATAGGTCAAAATAACAGTGTATTTCTTTGGAGTATCATTTCTTAAAGTTAGTTCTGTTAAATTGGATGTTTTTTTACATTTAATATACATTAATGTATCCTGCCCAAAACACGTGTGACATCGATGGATCTCAGAACGAAAATGTACTACGTTCACGGGCTTACATCTTGCTGTAAATAATATCGTGTAAGAGCACTTTGTATTGAAAAAAAATATAGGTATAAACTATATTTTAACCTGTTTTTGCCTATTTTATGCCATAGCCGAAAACTGCGTTAAATGATACGGAAACTATTTGAGTGTTATTCTTTTCTTGTAAATCTTTCATTGTATTAATGAATATTCAATTCTTGGTCAGTGAGTAGCATAGAATCAGGAATCCAAGTCATATCAATAACTAGCAGAGTAGTATCGAAAGTGTGCTGTACAGCGATAACAGTTCCATTCTAGCTATCACAACCCTCTAAATAGATCTAACCTGCAACACCGTAGTAATCTACCTACTTTTGAAACAGAGACTTGGCGCCTTTTTGTCAGAACATAAAATTTAGGGAATAGTGGATTGTAGTGTCTTAAAAACTTTCAATTTCTAAATAGTTCTCAAGTATTTGTTTCTAACTGAAATATCAAATATGATTTTGACCCTAAGATCCAATCTGTTCAGATTTGCACTGTTCACATTGTTACAAAACAGTCATCATTCTTATCATAATTACTCACCAAAACTGCGCCAAAATATCAAAATTATTTTCTAATGTGAGACTGCAGTTCCGAGTCTATGACGACTCATCTTCAGTCACTAACTTAACTCTTCAACGCATACTTTAGTAGTCCTGGTCGGTGTGAAAATATGTATAAACTGTATTGTGTGTCTACTTGTAACTTTCATGACAAACACGGACGTGTACTTTAAAGTGTTTTTATTACACAGTTTGTGTTGAAGAAGTAGGTTAGTGACTGAAGATGAGTCGTCATAGACTCGAAGCTGCAGTCTGGCATTGAAAAATTATTTTGACATTTTGGTGCAGTTTTGGTGAGTAATTAACACTAATGGTGTCAAGACTTTGAGTATCATAATTTATCGTCCTTTTAAAACCTCATGTATCAATAAAGAAAGAAAGACAAGATAAAAGAAGACTCAATCTTGCCCACCGGCATTGATGTTATCAGCTTCAAAAGAAGTTGAATCTACGCTTATCTGACTGAATATAAATCTGTTGCCAAACTTCCTGTGTAACCTTTGATCATTTTTTAAAAATTTTTCAATATTTTTGGAAATTTAGCAAAGAAAATGTTCTAAGAAACATGAATCTATACTATCATTCAGCATAATAATTTGAACATTATACTATAAACGATAAACCAGGTTAAAAGAAGTAACAGTTAACTTAACCCAATAATATTAATAATGAAGTAGTTTTGTGTGCAGTTATTTAATATCGGATTTTCTTTCTTAAAAGTGTTTTAACACTTATACAATTTTATGGAACTGTTATGTTTTACCTATAACATGTTAATTACACTGTTACTTGATATATATTAATATATGATTTAATACTAATTTTTGTAAAATAACTAGTTTGATTTTAAAATATTGTGTAATTTAATTTGAAAAGAATATTAGCCCTTGCATATTTCAAAGACGAATTCAGACATAAAATTACTATTCTTCAAAAACTGAAATGGGAAAAGCATTACAACATTCATTTTTAATGAACGAGATAACTTAAATTACTTTCCAAGAGAAGTGTTTGTCTTTTTTAAACTTTGCTGACATCCACACCTCTTCCCAATAATCCTAAAGATTTACAAAATAGTAATTATTATTAACATATGAATTAGGAGGTAACTGTCAACAAACCGATACTATATTTTTCTTTTAAATAGAATTATATAATTTTTTTATTATTTATGATTATTACCTGGATGTTATTTAATGATTTATTCTTTTATTAAGTTTTAAAGCAAAGCCTTCTCATCTATACTCTTTTTTAATTTGGGCAAGAAAATTGTGATCTTTCAATTTTAAATTATGCTTTAAGAAATTCAAACTTTAATATGCATTAACTTAGTGGCTACATGCTTTGGCAAACTATGTTATCATCATCAGAAATATCACACACGTGAAAATATGTCTAAATAGTTTGTCGAAGCTCTTAACCAGAATGTAAATTATTAGCGTAGCTTATATGTGAAATAAATTATTGTTTTTAGGAAAATATTATACTTTTTGTTAGTGTTGTATGTCTGGTAGACTGGACGATCATTGATGTTCAATTACGACCCTTTAAATTTAAATTAAATGTAAAACAGTTAAGTTACAAATTGGCAACCCAACGCGCATGTTTACACTTCTTCCTCTCTGATTGCTTAACCGTCTATCATGACGGCCTCTTTCTCAAGGCCTTGCCTACTATATCAGGATATAGGTATTCTGTGTATTCTCTAGACTGGACTCAGTTTGAAATCGAGTTTTATACTATCATACAAACATTTTAAGGAAAGATAAAAACTAACAAGTTTTTTTTAAGGAACCAAATTTGTTTCAAATTATAAATTAACATTATATTTAAATTTCTAGCTTCTAAGGCAAGACTAAAAGTTTTAAAAGTTATAAAATATGTAATTAATTAAGTCACAAAAGTGTATACTCTAGGAAATGAAACGATGACTGATATGAGGTACACCGATTGATTACGGTAGGACCCAACTATTGTCCGCAACACTTTGATAAACAGAACAATGTAAATGTATTATTTCCAGGGTCATGAAACGATGTAACGTTTATCCATCGATCGCGGTGGGACAAAACTATTGTCCGCAACAAAATGGCCAACAGAACAAATTTACTTTGTTATGCCCAGGGCCATGACACGGTGTGACATAAATCCATCGATCACGGAGGGAGCCAACTATTGTCCGCAACACAATGGTCAACAGAACAATGTAACTTTGTTATGCCCAGGGCCATGACACGGTGTGACATATATCCATCGATCACGGTGGGAGCCAACTATTGTCCGCAACACAATGGCCAACAGAACAATGTTACTTTGTTGTGCCCAGGGCCATGACACAGTAGGACATATATCCATCGATCACGGTGGGAGCCAACTATTGTCCGCAACACAATGGCCAACAGAACAATGTTACTTTGTTGTGCCCAGGGCCATGACACGGTGTGACATACATCCATCGATCACGGAGGGAGCCAACTATTGTCCGCAACACAATGGCCAACAGAACAATGTTACTTTGTTGTGCCCAGGGCCATGATACGGTGTGACATATATCCATAGATCACGGTGGGAGCCAACTATTGTCCGCAACACAATGGCCAACAGAACAATGTTACTTTGTTGTGCCCAGGGCCATGACACGGTGTGACATACATCCATCGATCACGGTGGAAGCCAACTATTGTCCGCAACACAATGGCCAACAGAACAATGTTACTTTGTTGTGCCCAGGGCCATGATACGGTGTGACATATATCCATCGATCACGGTGGGAGCCAACTATTGTCCGCAACACAATGGCCAACAGAACAATGTTACTTTGTTGTGCCCAGGGCCATGACACGGTGTGACATATATCCATCGATCACGGTGGAAGCCAACTATTGTCCGCAACACAATGGCCAACAGAACAATGTTACTTTGTTGTGCCCAGGGCCATGACACGGTGTGACATATATCCATCGATCACGGTGGAAGCCAACTATTGTCCGCAACACAAGTTCCAACAGAACAATGTTACTTTGTTTTGCCCAGGGCCATGATACGGTGTGACATATATCCATCGATCACGGTGGAAGCCAACTATTGTCCGCAACACAATGGCCAACAGAACAATGTTACTTTGTTGTGCCCAGGGCCATGACACGGTGTGACATACATCCATCGATCACGGTGGGAGCAAAATATTGTCCGCCACACAATTTCCAATAGAAGATATATTTTACAACTAATGTACAAGAGTACACAACATACATAAATATACAAGTGAATATAAAAATATTGTTCTGTTGGCTGCCACTGAACATTGTAACGTTGTTGTGCCCAAGGCCATTTCACTGTGTGAAATACACCCATCGATCACGGTGGGAGCCAACTATTGTCCGCAACACAATGGCCAACACAACAATGTTACTTTGTTGTGCGCAGGGCCATGACACGGTGTGACATACATCCATCGATCACGGTGGGAGCCAACTATTGTCCGCAACACAATGGTCAGCAGAATAATGTAACTTTGTTGTGCCCAGGGCCATGACACGGTGTGACAAACATCCACCGATCACGGTGGGAGCTAAATATTGTCCGCCACACAATTTCCAATAGAAGATATATTTTACAACTAATGTACAAGAGTACACAACATACATAAATATACAAGTGAATATATAAATATTGTTCTGTTGGCTGCCACTGAACATTGTAACGTTGTTGTGCCCAAGGCCATGACACTGTGTGAAATACACCCGTCGATCACGGTGGGAGCCTACTATTGTCCGCAACACAATGGCCAACAGAACAATGTTACTTTGTTGTGCCCAGGGCCATGACACGGTGTGACATATATCCATCGATCACGGTGGAAGCCAACTATTGTCCGCAACACAATGGTCCGCAGAACAATGTAACTTTATTATGCCCAGGGCCATGACACGGTGTGACATATATCCATCGATCACGGTGGAAGCCAACTATTGTCCGCAACACAATGGCCAACAGAACAATGTTACTTTGTTGTGCCCAGGGCCATGACACGGTGTGACATACATCCATCGATCACGGTGGGAGGCAACTATTGTCCGCAACACAATGGCCAACAGAACAATGTTACTTTGTTTTGCCCAGGGCCATGACACGGTGTGACATACATCCATCGATCACGGTGGGAGCTAAATATTGTCCGCCACACAATTTCCAATAGAAGATATATTTTACAACTTATATACAAGAGTACACAACATACATAAATATACAAGTGAATATATAAATATTGTTCTGTTGGCTGCCACTGAACATTGTAACGTTGTTGTGCCCAAGGCCATGACACTGTGTGAAATACACCCACCGATCACGGTAGGAGCCAACTATTGTCCGCAACATAATGGCCAATAGAACAATGTAACTTTGTTTTCAATCAGATCCGGATTTGTACTCAAACTCGTCGACTTTGTTTAAGAGCAACTCAAACAAGACTAACACTCACCAACACTGACACAAATCGTCATTCACGCCGCTAAAACGTTCGTTATTTGCTTAATGGGCATTTCAATAAATCACGGATATTTTCTAAGGGTTTTTTAGTGAACGAATTTTAAAATACATATTTGATCAACAAGTTTATCGAAAATTAGTCATTGAGTTGAAACTTTTAAAATACCATTTTAAATCTTAAAATGTTATATTGTTACCACGTTCATTAGTGAAACAAACTCATTATATAAAACGTTTTTTAAAATCTATCCAGAGCAGATTCTTGGTTACTTTTATCGTTTTGTCATCATACAAAATACTTGAAATCTTTAACCTTAAGCTCGTATTGCTCAGAATATTTAAGTTAACAGGTTAAGGAACTGACAAATGCAAATCAGCTGGGTGACAGGCTGCGATCTAACGGTGGTGAGCGGTAACGGACGGCAACAATAAACAGCTGATGACTGTGACACCTGGCTTCAAGTAGACTATATAAAAAAGGGCGCTTTTCCGAGTTACACACTCACTCTCCGGCCGCACGCCGGTCGAGAACCGCTGGGGGTCTATGACCAATTAATTGCTCTGCGGTTAAGTAGGAAGAATTTAATTGTAATTTTATAGTCCGTATAGTGTTTAAACAGACAATAAAATTTAGTAAATTTTAGTAATTGCTTATTTGTCTTGGTTAAATAATATACAGTGTGTCACAAAAAACATGTCTGGCTATGTATTTTCCAATTCTACACATCAATATGAATGTAAAATGTTCAGTAATTTTCTTAGATTTTGGCTTTGTTTAGCCGCTATCCGCCATTTAGTTTTTAACACTAAATAATTTTTATTTCCGGAGATGATCATTGTATTAAGTTAAATTCAAACTCAAATTTCTCAAAAACGGCAAATGTATTCTTATTTTACAAGTGACAAAAAGTTGACGAATTAAATTATGTAAACAATAATACCAGGTTTGTAAATATTCGACAGCAAATAACGGTGTTATTACGAATTTTATCAGAAAATAACCTAAATTTGCATTGATTATAATGCAAAATCAATGTTTTCCTGTTGGATCTGTACAAACTTGGTATTAATGTTTAGATAATTTAATTAATCAACTTTTTTGTTTGTTATAAAAGTTTGATACAATTTCCCGTTTTATAGAAATACAAGTTAAAATATTTTAAATGGCCGCTACTTTGAAAATTCACATCGGAAAATATAATTTTCCTGAACATAACCAGTTTTTTGATAAAGGCCCATGCCAAACATGGATTTAATACAATCATCCGCTATGGAAATAAAAAAATATTTCTCTGCTGTGACCAAACAATGCAATTATTGATACTTCCACAGTAAGGCTAGTGAAATATACCAAGAAGGGCACTATAAGCTATGGTTAGGCATTCGACCCGCTTGCGGGAAAAATGAATTATGTTATCCTTCAAGAAACGGGTTGGTTTTTTTTTGTATAGCAAAAAGTTACTGTAACTTCGGGACTATCAGTTGTGTAGACCTGTATATTTTTTCAGCAGTTTGATGAGTCCCTTAGGTTCTTAAATTAGTATAACATGTAGAAATCTTACTTACAACCATGTCACTCAGAAATATACCTCATAAGTCATGAAGCTATGTAGAAATAATTATTATAAGCAAACGCTTTCCTATGTTGCCTTACACATATCACCGTAGCCTACAAAAACACTGGGACAAAATTATTGTTCTCATTCATAATCCTCCGCTTGAAATTAATTAAATTAAATTGTGTAGTAATGAACCAAAACAGTGAGCTAAAAGAAATATGGCGATAGAGTTAAATGCAAAAATTAGAAGAAAACCCATTTAAATGCAGGGTTGCTTTTGAATACAATGTTTTTTCATCCACAAAAACTATTAAGTTTACAGTCCGTAGTAAATAACATTACTTTCCGCAAGCACGCCTAAGGGAGCTGTCATATGTGCTAGACTGCCACAAACATACGTTTATCTGGTTCAATTCTAGTTGGAGTTATATTTTTCCTCTTAGGTAAAATAAACCACACTGTACATGTTACATTTTCCCAGAAGTGTAAGACAGCTCAAACAGTTCACATATATAGTGCAATAAATTAATAATTATAATTAATTATTAATTAATTAATTATAATTAATTAATTAATTATAATTAATTAATTAATAATTAATTAATTCTCCTGGAAGAAAGTTGCAGGACTAAATAGTTTACACACAGAGAGCAATGATAATGGAGTAAGGCTACTAAGCGTAGCTACTGCTTGCAACCTGAAAGTTATGAGCACATATTTCCCGAGATAAGACATCCACAAAACTACATGGATCTCACCAAATGGTCAGGTACAAAATCAAATAGATCACATATTAATAGACTGTAGACATTCTAGTCATGTACAAAACGTACGTAGCATAAGAAAAGCAGAGTGTGGGTCGGACCACAGCCTAGTTCTAGTCAAATTATACCAAAGAATACAAATAGAGAAGAGGAAAGGAGTGCAATCAGTAGAAAATATGGATATTGATAGATTTAGAGATAGAGGAATCCGGACCGAATTTAAGCTTAAATTATCAAACCGTTTCCAAGCCTTAGACACAGTGGAACAAGAGGCAGAAGTGGAGGACTCAATAGAAAAGAGATGGGAAAATATAAAGAAGACCGTACGAGAATGTGCCAAAGAAGTTTGTGGCAAAAAAGAAAGAAAAAACAATAAACCTTGGTTCGATGAAGAATGCAAAGAGGCATTTTTTAAAAGAAGGCAAGCAAAGGGAATTTGGTTAGGAAACAAACAAGATATAGATCGAGATAGCTATCAAGAACAAAGCAAGGAAACAGTTGAACTGTTGAGAAAGAAAAAACGAGAATGGATAAATAAGATTCTGGAAAAAGCAGAACAAGATCGAACAGCAAACAACTCAAGAGAATTTTATCGTGCATTAAGATTTTTCAAGAAAGGATACACACCTTCACCTGTGGGGATCAAAAATAAAATGGGACAAGTTGTAACCCAAAAGGAAGACGGACTGAGAGTTTGGCGAGAATATTTTGAAGAGCTACTGAATGGTGATCTGCAGCAGGAAGAGGGAGAACAGGAAGAAGTCTATCAGACCGTACACCCCTGGATTCCAGAACCACCCATACAAGAAATAGAAGAAGCAATTAAGAGCTTAAAAAATAATAAAGCCCCAGGAGAGGATGGTGTAACTGCAGAGATTTTAAAAGCAGGTGGCTTTTGTCTTGCAGAAAGATTCCACAAACTAATACTGAAGGTTTGGAGAGAAGAAACAATACCCAAGGAATGGAAGGAAGCCCTAGTTGTACCAATTCACAAAAAAGGAGACAAAAAAGACTGCAATAACTATAGAGGCATATCTCTCCTAAATGTCACCTACAAAATATTTTCCAAAATAGTTCAGAGAAGACTAGAGGAATACACAACGGATATTGTGGGAGAGCATCAAGCAGGATTCAGTAGAGGCAGATCAACGACGGATCAAATCTACATTTTTAAAGAGTCAATAGCAAAGTATTATGAGTTCAACAAATCATTCTGCTGCCTCTTCATTGATTTTTCAAAGGCTTATGACTCCATAAATAGAAAGAAGCTGTGGGTAAACATGGAGCATTTAGGTATACCAAGAAAACTTATAGAACTAGCAAAACTGAGTGTTTTAGGTTCTAAGTGCAAAGTTAAAGTAAATGGAGACGTATCGGAAGACTTTGAGGTGAACACGGGTGTGAGACAAGGAGACGGGATATCTCCATTACTGTTCAATTTAGCCATAGAAACAGCCCTCCAGGAAATAAGAAAGACAGAAGTAGGGATTAAGATAGGAACAAACATAAACTTGCTAGCTTTTGCAGATGACATAGTATTAATTACACATAATATAGAAGAAATGAAAGATGTAACAAAAATGCTTATTGAACATACAAGAAAAATGGGGCTACACATAAATGAAGCGAAACCAAGTTTATGACATGTGGAAGAAAACAAAATGATGACCAACCAAGATACCAAAATAACAACTATATTGAAATTGAAGAGTATAAATTTGAAAAAGTAACAAATTTCAAGTATTTGGGAGTCATCCTCACCAGTGATAATGATGAAGAGCTAGAAATACAAAATAGATTAAACATAGCACAAAAAAGTTTTTCGGACTGTCACAAGTTTTTAGGCTCAAAGATAATATCCCACACCACCAAACTCAGGATTTATAAGACAATCATCAGACCAGTTCTCCTGTATGGTTCAGAAAATTGGATCTTAAGCAAGAAATCAGAAAGAAAAGCTATGGTATTTGAGAACAAGATTTTGAGGAAAGTGTACGGACCGATTTTTGAGGATGGACAATGGAGATCGAGGCATAATTGGGAACTTAGAGATTTATTTAAGGATCCGGATATTGTCGCTGAGATAAGGAGCAGAAGGCTGAGATGGGCAGGGCACATTCTAAGAAAAGACGACAACTCCCTATCAAAGAACATCTTGAGGAATAACCCAGAAGGTAGAAGACCCCTTGGAAGACCGAAACTTAGATGGTTCGACCAAGTGGAGAAAGACCTGAGAAAGCTAGGAAGAAGGAAGGAAGATGCAAGAAGCAGAGACCTATGGAGGCAGTGTGTTGGGGAGGCCAAGTACCATCTAGGGTACCAGTGGCCACAGCAGTAAGTAAGTAAAGTAAGTAATTAATTAATTCTCTATGTTTATTAGGAATTAATCTATTTTTCATTGAAAATCCAGAGAGCAGTTACCTGTGAGAAATATACTCTGTTACAAAGAGTTATAAAACTTTACACATGCATATTGGGTCTTCAGTATTTAGCTTGTAGCACAGCATAACGAGATGCTATTCCAATTAGACTAATTTCAAACTAGATACGAATAAAAGACTAGAATAAGTATGAAGCATTTGGTGTCATTTTAGAAAACACAAATAGCAACTCTTTTACTTGGGTGCTGGTGTTAAGAACATGATTTCGAATATCAATGTTAGCTAACTGCAGTGCTAAACAATTACATAGTTCTCGTTTTTGTTTATAATGAAAAAGGCTGTCCAGATTATTCAAACAGATTGCACCCCAGTCTACCAGTGCTACCAGTAAGGCAACAATACTTTCACAACGATAGGGGTGAATGTTATATAATTACATCGAACTGTTTTATTTCCGTCATAATTTTAGGTAATAAAAGACAGTCACCTCATTAAAACTACGTATTTTACTTGGTTACGTCAATCAATCCTTCCTCCTTTTTTGATATACGCGTTTCGGCACTAGGCCATCTTCAGTAAGCCATCTTCAATAATTCTGTTCACAAAGTCCTATGGTACACCCTTCACTCTGATCGAGTTATGTCAGTTCTATAATGTCGATTCGATGCAGGTCTTTGTGAGTAAGGTTATGATACTGAAGATGGCCTAGTGCCCATACGCGTCTATCCAGCTAAAGGAGGAAGGATTTGATTGACGTGAGTAGCCTAATAGGTTCATACATTAATTGGTCGCTGGTTCATACCACATCAATGTAAACTTTGTGCACATCATGTTACTAAGTACTGTTTCTGTTATTTGTTATTGTTATATATTTATTGTATGTTCTATTTATTGTACTGTTAGATATTTTGTATCGTCGTATTTATTGTTGTTGTTACATATTACGTTGTTTTTGTTGTTATTATTAGTTGTTATTGTTAAATACGTTGCTATTATAATACATAGAATTATTGTATGATCTCGTATATTGTTAACTTCATTTCATAGAGCATAAGCACTATTACCTTGTTTGCATAGTCCTTGTTAATTTATGATTAGTTCTAATATTTTGTCATTTTGTATTTGCAAACCACCATCATTGTGCTTACTCTTGTAAATTGGCGATCTGCCGTTGGGAAATAAATAAATGAGTAATAGCTACAAACTACTCAACATGAAGTCAGCATATTATTGAATTTTAATGTACAAACAACAACAACAAAACTAACTATATGTGTATTTTCCGTCTTTGAGGTTTTGTGTTCAAGCGGAAAATGTTTACCAATCTAAAGATAACGTTGGTGAGATACTGCATAATTTTATTACAAAATATTAATAAATATTATTATTTTTTATCGCTTATTTACACCTCAATCTGCAATTTATAACTGTAGTTATTTTAAATCCTAAACGACAGTAAAATATATTTAAACTTCTTACTAATATTTCATATCACTATGGAAGTAAAAGGAATAATTAAAACAAGTTTTAGTCTTAAGTGCTATTAAAATCACAACTTTTTCAATTAACTTAATTTCTCGCATTAAGTGCTAGTTAGTATAACTTTAATAACTACAGAAGGTTTTATTGTCAACAGCAACTCTTAAGAACAGATTTCTAAAATTGTGAACAATTTCTTATTCAACTTTTTATAGGAGTCGTTGTTACTTTATACAAGTTTGAAGGGTTGTAGTCATGAGAAAGTTTGTGAGACTCTAATGTGGTGGTAACCTTATTTATAATTATTGATATTAATTCTTAAATGTCTTAATATAATAACTACTTATACATTTACAAATTAAATGTTACAAATTAACTCTTATAATAAACCTTATAAAATTTTATATTTATTAAATAAAATATCCATCAAACTGATGCAATATACGTATGACGTATATTGATTACGTATTTTTTATTAAATTCATATGCTTATAAATCTTCATGGTAGTTCATCAATATTTTTAAGTCCACTTTAATCCAAAGGTAAAAAATAATATTACATGCAATAGGTGTAATAGTACACCAAAAGTAGGTGGAGTTTTACAATAAAACTCTATTTGTTGAAGAGGTTTATTGTTTTCCACAGCTATTTCCAAGAAAATACTTAACAATGATAAAGTAAATTAATTCGTACAGTATGTTCTTTGAATTGTTTGAGAAATGTCCCTAACAAACTAATAAAATTTTGGGCTCTCGTTTTGAATAATGTTATTTATTGATAACAATGCTCTATTTAAAAAAACACATTTTATGAAAATTAGTTGTCTAGTCCAAGTTTTTCACTGATAAAATGGTTTTCGTATAATAATTAGGCTAAGACCAATTCAACATCAACTTTGGAAGACGAACAAAAATCTAATGTTTGCAATCAGCCTTTTATAATATCTAAGTCTGTTTTTATCTTATACGGCACACTTGTTATAGTGTCATTTTCAACATTTATATCACATTTATATCCCATCACAAGTACAATGAAAATGTTTATAAAAATACAGTCTTAATAACAAAATGTTTAAAAAACATCACAATCTCAGGCAGGCACATGGTCGTATCAGAGGCCCGATCTGTCATTCTAGGGAGTAGTGAGTTGGTGAGTTGGTTAATTCGTCAAATATTTTCGTGTACACTTTATACGTATGTGATAAACAATGTAAAATTTATGTTTTTTTAACCATCAAATACGGATTAGTATTATAATGCGTATTTTATTTAGCATTATTGAATATATGTATGAAATGAATTTTGTGTTGGAAATTTCATTACCTCATTCGTTTTACCAACTAACAAAATAGGTGGTGAGTGAAATTACGCACGGGTTGAAGGATTTATGTTTGGTCTTCTTCTTCATCTTGATCTCAACAGGAAATAACTCAATTCCTTCAATAACAACATCGATCAGCTCAGGTTATATTTACTTTCCTCAGTTAAAATAAAATTTAATTTAATAATTGTAATTGTATACTAAATCCTTTAATAATAACAAAAGATGTAATTATATACCTAAATTAAATCAAATATTACTAAAGTTACATAGAATTTTGAAATTAATGTAACTGTCGACGTTTAATATTGTTTATTATTTTTAAATTAGAAAATAATGATAACATTAACTTCAGTATAATCATTTCAACAATATTAGAGCCAGTCGTCAAGGAGCAAAGTGTTATAAGTAGGCTAACTCACTATTTGCCCGACTCAACAATTGGGCCCAGCTCCGTTGTCATAGGTGATGCGACTGGTGGGGCAGGGGCGTCCCTGAAAGAAAATCACGTGACACTCAGTGGCCCGTGATTTACCTGATAAAAGAACATTGTGATTTAAAAAAATCATAACACACTAGTTACTTGTCACATTTGTTAATGTATCTGTAAATTGTGAAAACAATTTGCTTTTGCAAAATTCGGAAAAAATTACTTTTTAATTAATGTTCATAATTAATGACATCGAAAATAAATAACTCCTGATAATAAGCCAACATAATATATGTATAATTCAGTTTTACTTGTGTCTGGTATCGTATAAACATATTTTTGTTTAACAAGGCTCAATCAAATTTTAGGCTGCACTTTCGTTTACGCCTGGCAGAACTATCGAAGGAAAATTATCGATACGATTGATATAACAATTGATAAAATCCATATAAATATCTAATCAGCATATATCAAATATCGAATCAGATCGAGCATTACATACATTTACCCTTACAAAATTTAATTTAATCGAACTTATTATAGCTCAAACTCCATCACTAAAGACCTATGCAAAGGAAAGTTAATGTTGGAGAAGATCACAAACACATTTAAGTAGTCTTGGGTTTTTCTTGTATGCCTCTATATTATTTAATCCAATTTTAAGTTATATAATAAGTTAACTTTTTAATTTTGTTGATTCAATTATCTTGGATTGTACCCACTCTTTTAAATGTAAATTTAGGAATAAAAGATAATGAATTCGAAGATATTAGTTATAGTGGTTATATTTTATAAGAGGTTGGCGGAAATCTTTTTGCCTTGCTTTGCCCCGTCTACATAGACGATTGATCTGTGCATAGAAACATATTAGACAAAGTAAGGGGGTAAGCCGCAAAAGTACAGATGATTGGTAGGTATACTGTACTGATGTTTCCTGGCAGAACTCGGACTCGAATCTACGACATCTGCCATGGTCCGCTAACCACTACAACACCGACTCACCCAAATTTGTTATTTAGGTTATTTTTTTTCAAATATAAGCTATTATTTGATATAATTTGTATTGAGTCTTTTGAAATTGTTTTACATTGGGTCAGTTTAAACGGTTTTGTGTATGAAGTCGCATCCTGAAGTAAGGTTTCCTGAATGTAAATATTGTTATTGAATAAATATTTTTCACTCGATATTAACAATATTGGTTGGAATTTGATTTTTAAATTAATAAAATATCGATTGAATCTATGGTCTATGCTTTCGATATATTGATCGTATCGATCGATGATATTCATCGATAGTTTCACCAGGAGTATACTTAAGTGCAGCTGAATTTTATAACACATGTTCAATTTACGCTTCGTAAACGGTCTGTTTACTTCGATCTTTCATGTGAGAAAATTTGTAGTTTTGCCAGTTAGCCCCATGGAGATTACCATTTTGTAGTTTAGATGTCTATTACTTGTATGTGAGGTAGATTGTCAACATTACCTGTCAACAACTGATCCTCATTGTTTATTTTGGTTCGGTATGTGATACCCTAAAAACCAATGGCACTTGATGATCACTTAGAACATGCTCCTTAGTCCCAAACATCAACGCTTAAAGCTAAATGTTTTAAAGTTCTAACGGTAGTCCTTATACAAAGTAATGGAACGTGAAAAATTGTACTAGTTACCTACCTTTACCGTTCCAAGTTACCAAGCCCACTTCATAAGGGGAAAACACGTCATTAAAGAAGACTAGCAACACATTGAGAGACAACACAATTTTTCATCAAGTCATGACAAAATGAGATAATTATCATCATAAAATTGGCAATAAGTCATATTTTGCTGAATCTTTAGTAAATATTTAAAACAAACAATAAAAAGAAAATCATCCATCCGTTTACTTTATTAAGTTTGCGTGTCAAATAGTTTTAATTTTCAACTAATTTGACTAAATTTCATAGAGAACTGCATAATCAGATTCGCTGAAAACTTCTACGAAAACCCCGTGTGTTCTCAGTTCATTAGCCGTTTGGGGTGCCACAGTGTTGATTTAGACGCTTTATTTCAATACGAAACTGCTAAACAACCACACTGAGGTATAGGAGGTCCGGTATGACTGAGAGGCTTAACTTTAACATAAAGTGTTTGTTTAGGTAACATTTGTAGGACCTAATACAAGCTTGTTTTAAAATAAGTTAATTCAACACCAGTGAACCTAGATTGATAATGCAACAATTCTATTTTACTTTTGGTCATAAAATAAAATAGTGAAATATTATTAGTACTTTATTATGTCATTTAAATAGTAATAATAATTATAAGTCATGGAATAGAAATTCTGCCTGGATGGCCGGAACTTATCGTGATATGATTGTTTTAGTCATGTATTATATTAAAAAAGCAATATTTATTTATATATTTACTAATCTAATACGACTCACCGGTGAACCCAGTTTCTCGAGTGAGAAATCAACAAACGTTTACATTTTTGTCATAAAATCGTCGAATATTTTAGTTTATATTTTATTTGGAAATCAAGATCAATTAAATAATATTCATAATATGAAGCCACTGAAGAAAAAGCTGTGAGCCAAAGCACGAAAATAAATTTTGAGATACAGGAACAAAAGTTCAAAAGTCATATCTCATTTCAGAACTAGATCCGGATTGTGATCTTTGACAGCGTGGCAGGTTAAAAACATATAATTTTATTGATGCCTTAAAGCGTCAAAAACAAAAGTTTTGTTTCCGCAATGGTCTCAAATTTGAGTTGTCTGTATTGCTTCCACGTTCATTGTGTGTTAGCCCAATTTATTCTTAAGGTTAGACTATTTTTCCCTTAGGTTAGTTCACATTGCCTTTTATTTTGTTACACCTTGTTTTCAAAACCACTTTTGAAGTGATAATAGCAATTATTGTAAGATGATCATAGCAAAGGAACGAAACAAATAAAAATGCAAGGACAGAAAAGATTCAATTTTCCAACAATTCAAAGCTTGGTACATTTTAGAGTCGTGGCCATCTTGCTGATTGGTGTGTTATTATAGCAATGATTTATTCCAATAGAGAGAGAGACCTTTTTGCAAGTAATTCATAATACTTTTAACAATAATCGTTAAAACATTATGAACCATAAACTTTTGCAACTCGTCCCACTAGCATCTCAAAAGAGAAAGACAATCGAAAGTGCTAATGACAAAGTAAAAATGAAAATAAAAACCTTCTATAAATGTTATAACCTTAAACCCTATTAGTAAAAAATTTTTCAGGCACAGTGTCCAATCTTTCCCCCAAAACGCAGGAGTATAAAAAAAACCTCATAAAAATACTTATAACCACATATTTATAACCGAAAATTCAGGTTTTTGTATTTTAATCCAATCAGCAAATATAAAACCAAACTTTTTAAAACATAAGCTTACACAAACTCGCCAACTCAATTATCTAATACACGTTAATATATCTATAAATGCATCAACTTTAAATGTATTATGAGAATTGTATGGAATAAAGGGAAGTTAATTATTTTCGTTTAATGGTAAACTACCAGCCTTAAGATCTCATGTGATGATAGAAAAATTATGTGAGTTTGAATCACTCTGTGAGGCTGGCTACAATGTTACAAATAGTCGTTAAAGTTTCCGTATGATTTTGTCACGATTGTTGGCGAAATCGTTCACGTACTACTCTAATGGGCTAAATTCTCTTTCTCGCAAACACTGTTTCCTGAGTAATCGACGCCATTTCAGCCCTAAGAGTGTCCGTTTATGTTATTATAGGTCTTAATTTAAAAAGGATTTACAAAGGATTAAAAAGGAATTTTTGTAAGAAAGTCCAGAATTACCATTTATTATCTAATAAATAATTTTGTAACAACTGTAAACTGCATTTTCATACTTGAAAAAGTTTTATGTACTAATTGAAAGACGTCCTCCAATTTTAAATCAAAGTTACCAGGTTTTTCATTAATATTTTAAACATTTCCTTTTGGTTTACCAGAGAATAAGTTATTTAATTCATTTTATTTTACACGTAAAAGAGTAGTACTTATTCTGATTTCAATTCTGACTTTATTTTTTATAGTTATAATTTTTACTCAATATCTTACCTACTCAGGCTTCACCATATGATGATGTTTGAATCATCGTAATCCCAGGCTGTTTATCTTATAAAATTGATCAATAAGTCAAAAATTTCGCGAAAAAAGCATTAAAAGTTTCATTTAGCAATATGGACTATTAAAATTTTTGTAAATTATCATTTTATCTGATATTTTACGTGGTAACATTCTTCCCAAAGTTGTATGGCCAGTGTTGGGGGTACACTACATTATTATGAAATTTTTGATTAAATCCCTTCATTGATGAAATAAAATATCCGACCTTAAATGGGTTGAGAAAATCAGGTAATTTATTTTGTTTCATAAAGTTAAAATAATTAAATGTAATAAATGAGTTTATATGTATTTCAAATTATTATTTAAGAAGTTTTTTTTCAAAACACCTAACCAAGAGCACAGCACTAAAGAGAATCTTACAACCATGTCATGGTTGTTAGTTGAAATAACCAAAATTAGTTATATCAAATAATTTCAATGCATGATTTACAAACAATTTATTTAAATATTATTTTAATTAAATTGTTTACTGTCAAAACTTATTTAAAATTAAAATATTAGTTATAATCACAATTTATTATTGTGAACAATTTATTAATGATTTCAACAATACGTCAACACTAAACAATTAAGTGATTTAATATTTGAATCTTCCAACTACCTTTAATAAATAAACAAATATTATAATCAATAAAAATATAATGTTTAAGTTTACAATACGCATTTAAGTACAAAGAGCTGAATATAATGAAAAATGAAATCACCATAGAAATATTGATCCACGGTGAAATTCGTATTTCAAACCTCTAGAGTACTGTCGAAGTACCACATTTATACATTATTATAATAAACCGTTTCTATATTTGCAAATGTAATTAAAAAAGTTTTTTTTTAATTTTATTTTCAAACAAATAGTTTTTTTTTAGAAGTAAATATAAATGTAATCATGATTGTTTGATCATTAATTTAAATTGTTGTTCAAAGCAAGTTTATAATAATTCAGGTTTCCCAATTTGAAACAATACATTTACCTATTTGTATGTACATTTTTATGGCACTATTCTAAGGAATTTGTAACATGGCAGCGGTTCAATGCGATAAACTGGTGTCTGTGAGAACGAAACTGTAGAAGTGATCGAGAAATCCAGGGATCAGGACCCTAGCAATAGCTGAATCGTTCGCCGCCACCCCGCCGCCACCGATCTGAAAAGGGAAAATAAAAGATACCACGATGCAAACGTTGCTGCCTCACCGATTTTTATAAAATTTAGTATGAAGGTGTAAGAAAAGGTATATTTTCATGAGATCACGAACCAGCATTATCGGGTTATGGGATTGGGGTTTTATGGGATACCAAAAGGGTTTTAAATAGGCTTTTTGGCATTTTTGGACCTAAATTTTTAAAATTTAACAATTTTAACTGAAACCACTTAAAAGAGATTGAATAACAAACAATAAATTATTTTTAATTTGCTTCATCAGATTACAGAGAAAATAAACAAATAGAGTTTCCATGCTATTCTTATGGGGTATTAACAAAACCCTGTATATCACTGATTTATTGACATAACTTTATGAAATTTGGTATGTGCAGTCACTAGGTACAGTTTAACTTATAATTACTCAGAGCACCCATATTGTGACAAACCTACCTACCCACCATCATGGGGTTTATGGGGAAAATGAAATATACTGGGATTTGATGCATTGTGATATGTAGGTACGTGCAATGGGAAGGGATTTTCCTATATACAGAGTGTTTCAGAACTCCCTACCAATTTTTTAGGGCATTGTTCCCAGGTTTGAAACATATATTAATATCATATTTAAATTGTCCGGAAGGCGCAACAGCCGCTATTTTATTTTTTTCACATAGTAATTTTTATTTCCGTAACGGAGAATTGTATTCAGTTCATATTTTGTATGAATCTTTATCATACCAATGTACATTATCAGGAAAAAATAAAATCTTTCCACTGTATATTTTCAAAATTGCGGCCATTTTAAATTTTCATACTCAAAAATCTCAAAATCGGTTTTTTATAAAACTTTTACAAGACACAAAAAAGTTGCCAAGTTAAATTATCTAACCATTGGTACCAAGTTTGTAAGGATCTGAAAACAAATAACGGAGTTATTGCGATTTTCCTCCATAAAAACATAAAAAATCTGTAGAAATGGCCTTAATTTGCATTAATTACAATGCAAAATCAATGTTTTATGGAGAAAAATCGCAATAACTCTGTTATTTGTTGTCAGATCCTTACAAACTTGGTACCATTGGTAAGATAATTTAATTTGGCTACTTATTTGTGTTTTCTAAAATTTACCGATTTTTAAGTATTTGAGTTTGAAAATTTAAAATGGCCGCCATTTTTAAAATATACAGTGGAAAAATTTTATTTTCTTCCTGAAAATTTACATTGGTATGGTAAAGATTCATACCAAAAATGAACTGAATACAATGATCCGTTACGGAAATAAAAATTACTATGTGAAAAGAAAATGCCGGCTGTGTGAGTAACTTACGACTTCCGGACAGTTTAAATATGATATTTATATATGTTTCTAACCCAGGAACAATGCCCTAAAATATTGGTAGTGAGTTCTGATACACCCTGTATACATACTTACAATACCCCCATGGCAGCAAACCTTACATCCTCGTTCCCATGGTATTTATAGGGGAAGTTAAAAAAATACTGAATCCTGGCGGAAATTCACAAAGTAAGCAGGTCTGCTGCCATGGTGTTGTTTAAATTATTCAAATTTATTGGATTTTTGGAGTTTTTAATTTTAAATTATTAACTTGTGTATTTCCAATAAGATCTTTCCAGAATGATTTATTTTTTTAATTTATTAGGCTTAATTGTAAATGTAAATTTGTTACACCTAAGTAGGTTGTATATGGAAATTGTTATGGCAAATGCGTTAAAACATCAATCCGTAATAAGTTCCTATGACAAATAACATAATACATCGTTGTAGTTCTGATTGATTTCAATTCACTAAGGTTTCGATGGAGTTTTGTGACAATTTTGGAAGAGAATATGTGTATATAACCTAAAAAAAGTACCTAACAGAAATTATCTCTTGATCAGCTGCGTTGTTCGCCAGAGTTTCACTCAAGAGTTTAAATAATAGTCCAATAAAAAAACTGCCTTTTATTTCATAAAATTTTAGAAACACGCATGAAGGTGTAGGTGGGCGTAGGTGTATCAATATCTCCAAAATATTTAAAAATAAAAATGATAGAATAGCTATTTTGAAGATGAGTATAGTAAGTTTCTTAATAACAAAATTGGGTATTCAAGTTCAGATTCGTTGGTTAACTAAGGCCCTTCACTTTGTAAAAATCCCTTAATCAACGAGCTATTTAAAAAAAAAAAAAAAAAAAAATATATATATATATATATATATATATATATATATATAAGTAGATAGTACTATGGGGTTCCTAGGACACTTTTGGAGACAATAAAAAATCAAACAAATTTCACAGTTTTTTAATACAATTATGCAATATTTTTGCCACTTTTTGGCCAATTTTCAGCTTTTGTCAAATTGTCATAAAAATATGCAAATTTAATGAAATTTTTAACAAATATGCCTGAATTTTCTACAAAATAAAATTTTTTTAAAAACAAGTAAAATTATCACATTTTATAAGTATTTGTTCAATAGTCGACTTTTCATAAGTCAATTTAAGTTTTCTAGAGTATTTTTTCAATAAAATATGATTTTTTTTAAAACAAGTAAAATTAAGGTTTATTATCAATAATATTGTAGTAATTATTCAAATTTAACTAAAGCAGTTTCTTTATCATCAAATGTCTTAATATCAGTGACAATTAAATGTAAATCTTTTTTATTTAATTCTTTAATCGATGTATCATCAATTACATTAGTAAATCTTTACATTTTTCTAATTCAACAATAATTGTATATCCATATTTATCTTTAATTCTTTCAAATTTTTCAATTTTATATTTTTCATTTAAATTAAAACTTTTTAATGGTTTATATTCTTTAAATCTTAATTCTCCAATATTATTAATTTCTTCTAACAGATCCATTTATATAGGGAAAAAATATTAAAAATTCATTTGTGATAGATATGTTAAAAAGTTATCATCATAATTAGGTTTCATACAAAAATCCATATTTAAATATTTAAAAATCATTGGTAATAATTTTTTATATGATATATTACTTTTCTTAAAACATAAATATTTATTAAAAACTAGTGTAATTTTTTCTTTATCTTCATGATTCAATTCAAAATTAATATTGTATATTTTGTTTAAAAATTGATAGTAAAATATCCAATTTGTATAATTCCTTTGTTTTAAAAATAATTTTATATTCTTAGGTGTTATTTCAAAATGATTGGAAATACATAAAATATATAATTCATTAATTAATTGGTGTGTTTTATATGGTTGAAAATGGTTAAATTCTCTTAAAATATGTTTAAGATGTTTATTCTTATTACTTTTTCTCTTAATCTTTTTTCATAAATAATTCTTTTACATATATTACATCCTACACAATTTCCAATAATAGTAAAATTAGTTTGATTATGACATCTATAACACATATCCATTTATTAAAAAAATATTTTATACATAAATGAATTGAATCAATTCATTTATGTATAAAATATTTTTTATATATAAATGAATGAACCAATTCATTGTCACAAGTGTAAGAAAAAAACTAAAAATATTAATCCACAAATTGTTTAAATGAAAAATGGATTATATAGAGTAGCTACTAAATGTTTAATTTGTAAAACAAATAAAAGTAAAATTTTAAAAAAAGAAGTTAAACCTATAATTAAAAAAGAATTAACTAAAAATGAACATATAATTGAAGCAAATGAAATTCATGCTCCAATCAGAAAGAAATTTCTAAAAAGAAAAATAATTACATGAGGTATTGATGATTTATGGGCAGCAGATTTAATTATAATGAAAAATTATGAAAAAGAAAATGATGGTTATAAATATATGTTAAATGTGATAGATACTTTCTCAAAATATGTTTGGTCAAAACCATTAAAGAAAAAAGATGGAAAATCAGTTTCTAGAGTATTTGAAGAAATAATTAAGGATGCAATTAAAATTAATCATAAATCACCTAATCTTTTACATACAGATAAAGGATTAGAATTTATCAATAAAGAATTTAAAGAAATATTAAATAAATATGATATTAAATTGTATCATACAGAAAATGAAGAAAAATCAAGTATAATAGAAAGGTATAATAGAACACAAAATGAAAATACAATTTGAAATTAATAAAAATTATAGATGGATAAATATTTTACCAAAAATTGTTAAAGAATATAATAATTCATATCATTCAACAATTAAAATGAAACCAATTGAAGTAAATAAAAATAATGAAAAGGATTTATTAGATACTGTTTTTAAATATAAACCACCAAAAATAATAACCAAATAAAAATTTAAAATAAATGATAGAGTTAGAATTGGAAATAAAAAATCAACATTTTTTAATAAATATAAAAAATAATTGGTCTAGAGAAATATTTATAATTTCTAAAATTAATAATACAAATCCAGTTACATATAGTATAAAAGATCAAAATAATGAAGATATTATTGGAAATTTTTATGAATATGAATTGAAAAAAAACCAATTTGTAAATTTTATTTTATATAAATGGAAAAGAAATGTTTAAGGTGTAAATTATATAAAGATATATCTAAATTTTATAAAGATAAAAATACTAAAGATGGGTTTTATCATTATTGTAAAGAATGTAAGGATTTGTATTATAAAAAATTATATGATAATATTAAAGTTATTGAATTAAATGAAAAACAATGTCATAAATGTAAAGAAATTAAAGATATTTCAAATTTTAATAATTATCATTATAGTAAAGATAGAAAAAATGCAATTTGTATACAATGTATTAGAGAAATGTTTTTAAAACCACAATTTTGTGAATGTGGAAGAAATATTAAATGGACTAATAATTATTTAAGACATTTAGAAACTAAAATTCATGACAAAAATATAACAAATCTAGAAAATTTAAAAATATGATAAAAATAATAATTTTACTTATTTTAAAAAAGTTGAAATTTTATTGAAAAAATACTATAGAAAACTTAAATTGACTTATGAAAATACAACTATTGATTTTATTGAAAAAATACTCTAGAAAATTTAAATTAACTTGTGAAAAGTTGACTATTGATTGAAAAAATACAATTTAAACTATAAATTACCTAGAAAAAAATGGAAAAACTTCTCATATTTTTAAGAGTTTTATTTCTAAGTAAAAATTATTTCTAACAAATGGAACGAACAAATAAAAATATTAATTGTCCTTATTGTAATAAAAATATATTATATAAAAATTATGATAGACATTATAATTCAACTAAACATTTACTAAATAAACAAAAATATGATAATAAAATATTTGAATTAAAACATTGGTGTAAAAATAATAATATATATAATTATAAAAATAAAACTTTAGATGAATTAACAAATATTAAAGAAACATTTGATCTTACAAATTATTCATTATTTAATATAGTAAAATTAAATGAAATTGCAAAAAAATTATCTGTCAGAAATTATGAAAAATTATCTAGAGATGAACTAATTAAAAGATTAAACAAAATTAAAGAAAATCCAAATAATTTAGAATATAGATCATTTAAATATATTCAAAATTTAGCAATTAAAAATAGTATTAAAATTGTTAATAAAACTAGGAGAGAATTGATTGGATTATTAAATGAATATTTTAAAAATAAACCAATTCCAAAAGAAAATATAATAAATATTCAAGAACTTTCATCATTAAAAGGATATTTTCAAGATTATATTTTAACAAATTCAAATGATGATTTAGATATTAATGATTATTTAGAAACTCAAAGAAATGAAATAAAAAAATTGATAGAAAAACAAAAATTCAAAAATATTAAAGGACAGATGGCTTTAGAATGTGAATATGAAAGAAAATTAATAAATGGTGAAATTCAAAATAGTAATATGTATTTTTGTATAAAAAGTTCATATATTTTAAATATAGATGATTTTATTGATGATCAATTTAAGAAATTAATATTTAGAGAACAACTAAATCAACCATCAAAAGGCTCTGGTTGGTCATTAAAAAGATGTGTTGAATTAAATCTAAAATTATCTAAAAATAATTCATTAAATGCTGGATCATATATAGAATTACCAAATGAAATTAAGAATAAAAAATGTTGTGTAAATTTTAAAAATAAAGATGAATATTGTTTTATTTATGCAATTAGATGTGCTATTGATAAACCAAACGAACATGCTGAAAGAGTTAAACAATATCAAAAATATATAAATGATGATATTTTTAAAGGTTTTTATTATCCAATAACATTAAAAGATATTAAATTATTTGAAAAAAGATCGTTTGACTCTAAATATAACTATCCATCAATGTCAATAAATATTTATAGAATTGATGAAGATGAAAAAATAGTGCCATTACAAATATCTGAACATTATAATGTAAAATTAGAAATTGATTTATTATATTATAAAATTGGTAATAATTGTCATTATATATTAATAACAGATTTAAATAAATTAGTGTATTCTCAATGATCAAAACATAAAACAAAAAAATATATTTGTAGAAGATGTTTGACTCATTTCTACAAAAATAAAGACTTGAATAATCATTTAGAAATATGTAAATCATTAGAACCTTGTAGACCTATAATGCCATTTCCAGGTCAAACTGTAAGTTTTAAAAATTATTATAAAAAGTTTGAACATCCATATGTAATTTATATGGATTTTGAAAGTATATTAGAAAAGATTGATAATTGTAAAAATAATCCAAATTACTCATATACAAATAAAATTCAAAAACATAAACCATATGGATTTACAATCTATTTAGTATCTAGAGTAACTAATAAAATGTATAAACCTATTTGTTATAGAGCAAAAAATGAAGAAGAATTAATAAATGTACCAAATAAATTATTTGAATATTTAGATGAAATTTCAAAATATATAGCTAAAAAATATAATTCAAAAAATAAAAAGCCTATGAATTTAACTAATGAAGATGAAATTAATTATCAAAAAACTAATATTTGTCATATTTGTGAAAATAGTGGTTTTGATGATGATAAAAGAATAAAAGTAAGAGATCATTGCCATTTAACAGGAAAATTTAGGGGTGCTGCACATTTAAATTGTAATTTAAATCTAAAATTCCCTCAAAGTATTCCTATATTCTGTCATAATAGTTCAAATTATGATACACATTTGTTTATAAAAGAATTAGCTAAAAAATATGGTAAAATTGATTTGTTAGCTAACACAGATGAAAAATATATAAACTATTCAGTAAATTCTGGTTATGGTTATGAATTTGAAGGTGATAAACCTAGAAAATTTATAAAATTCTCATTTGTAGATACATTTAGATTTATGGCTTCATCAATTGAAAAATTAGCTAAAAATCTTAAAGAATTTAAGCATATAAATAAATTTATAAAAGAAAATGATATAATTGAATATGATAATGAAACTTTAAAAATATTAACTTCTAAAGGTGTATTTCCATATGAATTTATTGATAATGTCGAAAAATTAAACTATGATAAAATATTAGAAAAAGATCAATTTTATAGTTGTTTAACTAATGAAAATATAAGTGATGATGATTATAAACATTATATAAAAATTTGGAATAAATTAAAAATAAAAACATTAGGTAATTATTCAGATTTGTATAATATTCAGGATGTATTATTATTAGCTGATATATTTGAAAATTTTAGATCTGTTTGTTTGAAAAATTATCAATTAGATCCAGCACATTATCTAACATCACCATAATTAGCTTGGGATTCTATGTTAAAATTAACAAAAATTAAACTAGAATTAATAAGTGATTATAATATGTATTTAATGATTAAAAAAGGTATTAGAGGTGGTATTTCACAATGTATAACTAGATATTGTAAAGCAAACAATAAATATACAAAAAATTATGATAAAACAAAACCTGAAAATTATATGTTATATATAGATGCAAATAATCTATATGGATGGGCTTTAAGTCAAAAATTACCTTATAAAGATATAACATGGATGAATCCTAATACATATACATTAAATGAATGGGAAGAAACAATATTAGAATTAGATGAAAATGCTGAATATGGATACATATTAGATGTTGATTTAGAATATCCTATTGAATTACATGATGATCATAAAGATTTACCATTAGCACCTGAACATTATAATAATAAACTTTGCACAACATTATTTGATAAAAAAGATTATGTTATTCATTCAAGAAACTTAAAATATTATCTACAAAAAGGATTAAAACAAAGAAAGTTAATAGAGTTATAGCATTTGATCAAGACGATTATATGAAAAAATATATTGAATTAAATACCAAATTAAGATCCAAATCAACATCAGATTTTGAAAAAGACTTTTTTAAATTGATGAATAATAGTGTTTTTTGAAAAACTATGGAAAATGTTAGAAATAGATGTGATATTAAATTAGGTGATGAAAAGTTTTCATTAAAACAAGCAAAAAAACCTAATTTTAAAACATTTGGTATATTTGATAAAGACTGTATTGCTTCACATATGATAAAAGAAAAGGTTAAGTTTGATAAACCAATCTATATAGGATTTTCAGTACTTGATTTATCAAAATTACATATGTATCAATTTTATTATGAAAAATTAAAGAAGTTTGATCCAAATATAAGGTTATTATATATGGACACAGACAGTTATTTTATAGAATTTAAAAAGGATCCATATAAAATTATTAAAGAAAATATTAATGAATTTGATACAAGTGATTATAAGAAAGAACATGAATGCTATAGTGAAAAGAATAAAAAAATAATTGGTAAATTTAAAGATGAGTTAAATGGCGAAATATTAGAAGAATATTGTGGTTTAAGATCAAAATTATATAGTTATGAATTTAATAATAAAAATCCTGTAAAATGTAAAGGAATTAAGAAAAGTGTTGTTGATAAAACATTACACATGGATGATTTTAAGAAATGTTTATTTGATGATCAAGAACAATATAGAGAAATGA
Source organism: Neoaliturus tenellus (assembly GCA_030545055.2). Lineage (NCBI taxonomy): Eukaryota > Metazoa > Arthropoda > Insecta > Hemiptera > Cicadellidae > Neoaliturus > Neoaliturus tenellus. Next base: position 107,251,068 of record CM061535.1, read on the forward strand.
CTTGTATTAGAAGTTTTAAACATGAACTATATACAATTGCAATAAATAAATTAGCTTTAAGTAATAGAGATGACAAAAGATTTATTTGTGAAAATAAAATTGATACATTACCTTGGGGGTATAAAAATAATTATAAATAAATGGAAATTTTAATTGTTCCAAAAGAATTAATAAATAATGATTTTGATATAAAATTATATTTATTTAAAACTAAAGTATCAAATAAATTTTTAATATATCTTTTTAAATATAAAAATTATTTTGTATATCATTATAAGTTTAATTTTATAATAGAACCATTTATAAATATAATAAAAAATTATGTTAAAGAAAGTTTTAAAGAAAATGATCAAAATTATATTAATAATTTATAACCATATGATATTGAATTTATACTATAATTTTATGTATATTTTTAAATATTTTCTTTAATAAATTTAAATATATTCAATAATTTATTGAATATCTAACCTAAAAATATCTATAAATTTTACTTTATTATCATTATAAATAAGACCCGTCTTTAAGACGGGTCTCAAATTTGTATATAATTAATTATCTTTATGAATATTTTTTGAATGTTTAAAGGGTAATGTTTTGTTACCCTTAAGTTTTTATTGTATAAGGTTACCTCCTTTAAAAATTTTTAAAATAAATATTATAATTTATAAGGGACCCATTTTGGGTCCTACCTAATTTTAATAAGTTTTGTATGTTTTTTATTATATGATAGGGGGGGGACAAATTGTCCCCTCTAAAAATATCTATAAATTTTAATTTATCATCAACTATCCTTATTGTTTATCTACCTTTTTTTATTTTAAATTAATAAATATAAACCAGATTCATTAATAAATATTGTTTTATTATCTATTTTATTGACGCCCTGTTTTAGGGCGTCTGAAAACATGTTTGTACATCAATTTCCAGGGTGTCATAATTTGTGACACCTATAATTTTTATGTAAATTAATTTATCATCATTATGTAAGTGTAACTGTTGGTTACACTTGATATTTTTTAAGTTTTATATATTTTTCTTTTACATTATCAATTAAAACTTTTCTAGAATTTTTATATTTTAAAATATTACAAATATCTTTTCCTTTAAACCAAGGATTATTTTGTTTATTAAATACAATTAATTTATTATTAAATATAAAATTATTGTTAATTAAATCAATTGTTTTTATTATTTATGTAGACAAATTTTATATTACAAATTTTGTTTTAATCTTAAATATACAATACTTTTAATATTTTCATTATTTATTAGATTTCCATCACTATCTTGAATAGATATTATAATATTTTGAATTTTATTTATATTTTTTAAAGGAATATAATCAATTTCATTTGGTTTTTCACTAATTTTTTATCCATATTCAACATTTGGATAAAATGAATATAGAATTTCTGATTCTTTATGTAAATGTGAAAGATCTTTATGATTTTCGAAACTAGGATCAACTAAATTACAATGAATTTCAATAACATCAAAAGGTCTAATTTTTGGTAGTTTTATTCCTTTTGTTAATACATTTGGTTCAATCATTTTATCATCTAACCCTAATAAATCAATTATAACTGTTGTTACTATAATTTTAACAGGAGATTTTATTATAATATATGGTCCATCATTTTTCAATATAAAATCATTTTCATCAAATTTATTAATTTTCTTTTTAAATTCTTTTAAACTATTAATAAAAATATTTTTTATTTCTTCAATTGTATAATTTCCTTTATTTATATCAAAATATTGATCTATAATTTTATCATCTTCATCTTTAATAGAATATCCATAACAGTTTTTATAATCCTTTGGTATATTTGATATAAAATTATCTTAATAAAATCCACTTAAACCAATACTATATTTTCCATCTAAATGTATTGGATGTTCTAATCTTAATTCTAGTTTGGATGAATGACCAATTATTTTAAATAATTTCATCTTATTTAAATGGAGAAATTTTTAGAAAAAAAAGATAATATAAAATTAGAATCATATGATAAAAATAATAAAAATGATCAACCTATTAGATTATTAATTATAGGAACAAGTGGATCTGGTAAAACTACATTATTATTAAATTTTATTTATAAAAGATTAATTCCATATTCAAATTTATATATTTTTAGTAAATCATTAGAACAACCATCTTATAAATTATTACAAAAAAGATTTAAAAATATAGAATCAAATATTAATAAACAAATTTCTTATTTTTCATGTGATGATATGATTCCACTAAATAAATGTAAACCAAATTCATTAGTAGTTTTTGATGATTGTATTTTAGAAAAACAAGATAAAATTAAAGAATATTTTATAATGGGTAGACATAAAAATATATCATGTATTTATTTATCACAATGTTATTCAAAAGTTGATATGCAATTAATTAGAAATAATTTAAATATGTTATGCATTTTTAAACAAAATGAACATTATATGAAAAAAATATATAATAATTTTGTTGGATCAGATATGAAATTTGATAAATTTAAAACTATTTATAATGATTGTTGGAAAGAAGACTATGGATTTTTAACTATTAATTTATTAAAGAAATCAAATGATGGAAAATATATGAAAATTTTTTCTGATATTAAATAATGATAATGGCTTGTTGTATGTTTGATTCAATAATTGATAGAATATTTATTTTATTAGTATTATTTATTTCATTAGTATTTATATATTTAATGAAAATTACAGAAATAAAGTAAAATGAATTGTGTTTAACATAATTAGTGTTTATGTTAACATGATTTGTGTTTGTGTTAACATGATTTGTGTTTTGTGTTAACATGATTTGTTTTTATGTTAACATAATTTGTGTTTGTGTTAACATGATTTGTGTTTTGTGTTAATATGATTTGTGTTTATGTTAACATGATTTGTTTTGAACCTAAATTTTTCCTTGTAATAAATGGATAAAATATCTGTTAATGAAGCTAAAAAATTAGATGATATTGAGAAAAAATTAATAAAAGAATTTAAAAATCAAATTAAAATTGAAGATAATTATGAAAAAATTAAACAAAAAGCATATGAACCTATAACATCAGCAATTGGTAAAGTTGAAAATAAAATTGGTGGAGTCTTAAATGAAAATAAAAACCTTATGGAATTGGTACCTATTGTTAATAATTTTGCCAATATATCAATACCAGAAACTGAAGAATTAAATTTACCTTCAAGTACTCCATTTAGACCAATCAGACAACCAATAATTCAAGAAGAATCGACATTTATTGACCCAAATTTAATTTCACCTCAAACATTAGATAAAATTATTGGTCCATTAGCACAAAAATATTTACCAAGAACAAAAGATGATAAATTTGGTTTATATTGGAATAAACATAAAAAATCATTTATGGTTGGTGATAAAATAACTGTAATTGATAATGATGATTTAATAATTGATGATAAAAAATATAATGGAACACATGGATTATGGAGATTGTTAACTTATGAAAAGAAACCAGATAATAATTTATATACACAAGATGATTTAAATAATTATTCAAAGATTTTATGGGAAACTAATTCAATTTATAAAAATAATGATCCAAATAGTAAAAAACCAAAATCTAGTAAAGGTGATAAATATATTAATTTAATTAAACATATTTGGGAATTAAAAGGGGAAATTTAAGGTTCAGGAATCAGACAATATACAGAAAATAAAATTGAATATAGGTTTATAGATGATTTAAATAAATTAGATAATATTACTGTATTAATTATATATATGCACAAGAAAAAGCTGGTAATAATAATTTTTTAAATGAAAAGAAAGCAATTAAAGACTTTATATCAAATAAATTAGATGAATTAATTGAAAAACCTGAAGGAATTAAGTATTTAAAAAGAATTTTGGCAAATATTTCATCACCATTATTAAAAGATGGATCAGGTATTTTAAATGATGTTATAAATAATTTACCTTTTGAATTACATGTACCTGGTTATCAATATCTAGGGCCTGGAACTAAATTAAATAAAAGAGTAAAAAGAGGTGATCCTGGAATAAATGATTTAGATAAAGCTGCTAAAGAACATGATTTATTTTATAGAGATCATAAAGATACAAAATCTAGAAATGAAATAGCTGATAAAATTTTACAAGATAAAGCATGGGATATAGTAACATCAAATGATGGAATGGAATAGAGAAAGATTAGTTGCATTACCAACATCAGGTGCTATGTGGATGAAAAGAAAATTTGGTATGGGTTTAGAAGTAGGATTAAAATTTTAATAAAATTTTTCATTAATTAAGTTAATCTATATTATAAAAAAAAACTATAAATTTTTTTCTTAATAAATGGAAAAAACAAATATAAACTTGACAGATAATCAAAAATCAAAAATAAAATTAGCATTTAAAAATAAAAGATCAGTTATAATTCAATTTAATATTGATCAATTTAATGAAAATGGAAAAGATATTATATTATTATCTAAAAGACAAATTAATAAACTAAATAAACATAAAAAATTAAATAAAGGATTAAGATTTGAATTTTCATATAATCAATTAAAAGAAATAAAAAATGGTGGATTACTAAAAGAAATTTTAGATTTTGCTGATAATATACCTATAGTTAAAAATTATACACCAAATGTTAGAAAGGGAGCAAAAGTAGTAAAAGAATCTATAATTCCTAAATTTAGAAATTTTGTTGATTGGTTAGATCATGAATTAAAAAATGTAGAAGGATCTGGTTTAGATAAAAAAACATTAAAATATATGAAACAAAATTATAAAAAAATTTTGAACCACTAACATTAAGTGAATTAGAAAAATTGTGTAAAAATATAAAATATTTTAGAGGTGTATTTATGAGAGATATATTACCTAATAAAGTTAATAAATTTGAATGTGTAATTATAAATTTAGATTCATTTGATGGAAATGGAACTCATTGGGTTTGTTATTATAAAAAAGATAAAATTAAATATTATTTTGATTCATATGGAAATATAGTTAATAAACCACCAATAGAATTAGTTAAATATTTAGGAAAAGATAATATATTTTATAATGATAATCAAATTCAAAATTATAATGATCCACCAATTTGTGGCCATTTATGTATTTTTATATTAAATGAATTAAATAAAAATAAAAAATTTGATAACATAATAAATAAATTAATCCTTAATAAATATGGATTCACAAAATATATTTGATCTGTTTGGAAGACAGAAAAAACATCCAATTAATATTAAAGTAGATTATATAAATTCTAAATTAAATATATTCTTTAATAATTTTAGTAAAAGTTTTAAAAATCATGTAAAAAAGACTGAAAATTTAGTAAATGCTATTAGTTTATCAAAAAATTATATAAATATTAATGGTAAAAGAATTGTTAATGTTAAACCAAGTATAAATAAATATGATGTTGTAATAAAATCAGAATTAGATGAAGTTTTAGATTCAATTATTAAAATTGGTAATGATCATTCAGAAACTAAAAAAGATTTAAATAAAATTACAGACTTTTTAATTAATATTGGAAAATATGTTGAAAATTTAGAAGAAAAATTAGAAAAAGAACTAAAATTTCTATTTGATGGAGTCAATGAATCCATAAAAGAATTAAATGCTGAAATAATACTAATTAAAGATGATATAGATAAATTGCAATAATTCTTTTATATAAATGGAGTTGATTTATTGTCTTAAATGTAAACAAAAAACTAATTCTAAAGATATTCAGATAATAAAATTGAAAAATATAAATGTAATTAAATCAAAATGTTGTATTTGTAATTCAAAGAAAAGTTGTTTTACAAAATTTTCTCCCTAATAAATGGCTCTATACAGTTCATTTGATTTATTCATTATAAGAAACCAAAATCAATTAAACAAAGATGATTGGGATGATATTTCTGAAAAATATGAGTTGAGTATTAATATGATGAGATTGTTTCAAAATAAATTAAATTGGCAAAAAATTGCTCAACATCAAAATTTAACTATAGATTTTATTACTGAATTCATAAATTATCAATTAAAAGATTATATTGATTTGATTTGTAAATATCAAAATTTAACTGAATATTTCATTCATGATTATGCATTTACATTAAATTGGGAATTAATTTTAGAACATCAAAAAATATCAGCAAAATTTATAGTTGATCATGCTACTGAAATTGAATATTTTAAAAGTAAAAATGAAATTGATACATACAAATTATAAAATTTGACATCATAAAAATTAAATTTTAAAAATTTTACTTGTTTTAAAAAAGCTTTTGATTTAAAAAATTTATCCTTAATAAATGGCTGATTACAAAAAATATATTAATGATATTGAAAGAGCTGAATACAAAAATTTCTATCCATTATCTAAATTACATTTAAATGAACCTAATAAAAAAAACTGAATTTAATATAGATTTTGGAGATGGATTTTGTACTTCTAAATTTCAATTTTATATATCTGGTAAATTGACTAAATCTGATGGAAATGCATATGATAATGGTGCTAATATAAAATTAATTGATAATTTTGTTCCATTTTTATTTTCAAAAATTGAAGTTAGAAAACATAATAAATTGATTGATGAAATTGAATATCCTGGTCTATTAAGTACAATTAAAGGTACTATAACTTATTCAAAATCAGAAATAAATCAAATAAATAATGGTTTTGAATCAAATTTTAAAAATAAATTTGAAGCAATTGGTAATTTATCTCATTTTGGATTAGGATTTTTTTTAAAAAGAAAATATACCAATATACAAAGGAGGTTTTAATATAACATTTATTAGATCAGAAGATAATGATGCAATTTTTAGATGGAAAACTAAAAAGGCTGATGGATCTTATGATAATGCTACATTACCAACTGAAGGTAAAATAACAATTGATGAATTTTTTATTAGAGTTCCTATAATTGAATACAAAACAACAAGTAAAATTCAATTAATTAATGAACTAAGCAAATTTGAAAAAGTAAATTTTCATTTTAATCATTGGCAATGCATTGAACAAAAAAATATTACAGGAAAGAATTTAAGTTTTGATATAACAAATATCTATAGAAATATTTATAATCCAAAATTTATTATAATTGGATTTCAAAAATCAAGAACAAATGATCAGTTATTTGATACTTCTAAATTTGATAGTATGTATGTAAAAAATATAAGAGTAAAACTAAATGGTCATTATTACCCTGATGAATTGGAAAATTTTGATATAAACAATGAAAAATTTAGAATTATGTATGAAATGTATCAAGATTATAAAAAAGTTTATTATAATAGTAGTAAAATGTATTATAATCCAACAGAATTTCTAGAAAATAGACCAATTTATGTAATTGATACTACAAAAAATCCAACAAATATTTCAAGTTCAAAAAATGATATTATTATTAATGCAGATTTTGATTATGATATAGTAGCTACTAGTAAAACAAATTGTTATATTATTATTGTATCTGAAAAATTACTTGAATATAATATAATTAAAAATGATATTACTAAAATAAAATAGTTATAGAATAATGATTTTAAAATTTTATTTAAAAATAAATACATTTGAAGCGTGCATGGCATGCACACTGAACTTAGTTTTTGTTATATTTATCCATTTTGAACATTGATTTTGTTCACATTTTTCAACAACTTTAATTTATCATAAATCAGTAATATTCAAAGCGTGCATACCATGCACACTTAACTTAGTTTTTGTTATATTTATCCATTTTGAACATTAATTTTGATCACTGAAAATTCCATAAGACTCTATTCATTTTGGATACTATTTTAGTCAAATTTTACTTGTTTTTTAAAAATCTTATTTTGTAGGAAATTTTAGGCATATTTGTTGAAAATTTCATTAAATTTGCATATTTTTTATGACAATTTGACAAAAGCTGAAAATTGGCCAAAAAATGGCAAAAATATTGCATAATTGTATTAAAAGACTGTGAAATTTGTTTGATTTTTTATTGTCTCCAAAAGTGTCCTAGGAACCCCATAGTACTATCTACTTATATATATATATATATATATATATATATATATATATATATATATATATATATATATATATATATATATATGTATATGTATCAAGTCTAGTTAAAGTATTTATATAAATATAATGATATAATTGATACTTAAAAAATATTATAAATATTTAAAAATGTTAAAAAAAGATTGATAATGTTGCTGAGGCAATATCGAGAATTCAGGTCAGGTCATGTTTTATGGTTCATCCAGTTCTAGCTCTTGACCAGTTACCATTGCTAGTCTTTTCACTGTCTCCAATGAAGTTGAACAGTTTTAATGTCTTTAGGATATTATCACAATTTCGAAACTGTTTGAATTTTTTAAACACCATTACTCTCGTTGGATAAAAGTATAACATTAAATTTCTAGTTATCGCTAGTATACTTATAGGTTTAAATACGAAAACAGAAGGAATAATGTTGGAACGTAATATTTACATGTTTAAGTAAAATAAAATTAATTTACCTTATATTTCTCGTTTGGTGTGATATTCTACGCATTTCCCTATCTGCCCACTGTTAAGGTGCTGTGAATTGTGATCTACTTTACCGACTTTCATGTTAGTTTTCATATCTAACTACAGTACATCACTTTGTTTAACTACACCCATAGTCAATAACATTGCTATTTTCAATAAAATTTGCAATTGTGATTAAGCGTTCAAGTTTTACCATGTCATACATGTTCATATTTTTATGTTGCCGCTGGTTAATTTCACCAGGGGCATGCACCTTTCGACGCCTATAGCAACAATGCTCAGTGTGTGGCAAACGCTGCATGTGCACTAGGTTGGCATTACTTGGGCGGGGATTTCTCCTCGCATTTTCATATTTATATTTTCATTCGTTATATCTATGACTATATGACATAGACATAAATTCGTACTTTTATTGAATTCGGGGCAACACCTAAGGGGGCATGGGGGCGGAGCCCCCATCGAGCCGCAGGCGAGTATTTACTATACAATGTAAAATACAAAGTGCCCAAAAGGTTGGTGAGGAAATTTTATCTTTTTGTACTCAAGAGTTCAAATAGTCAAATAAAACGGCCTTTAGTTTCGTACAGTTTTAACAATTCGTGCTAAGATGTAGGGATATGTGTCTTAAAGTAACTGATGCTTCATTCTCTATTTTCTCTAAATTCTCTTGTAATTTTCTAAAGCTTTAATCAGTTGATTTTTCTTTTATAATAATAATCAACATAATATTAAAATAAGCTTTTTAAACTTGATTGAGTCAGATAAATGTTACCCGTATGGCGTAGAAAAATAAAGCCAAATAAAGCTATTATGTTTGTTAACATTACTGTTTTATTTATTGCTTTAATTAGTATACTAAACAATGTTTCTTGTTTCACCACTGCTTAAACGTCATATTATAACAGGACGATGGGTCATTTCAATATTTTACCTATTAGACAAGTCACAAAGGTGATTTGTAACCCAGTAACGAGTAGAGACAGTCCCAAGCGGTCAAACTTAGGTAACAAAGTACGCAGTCTGCTGGATACTCTCCTGTTTATCGATAAACTTTGATTGGAAATGTAGCTGACTAGAACAGCATTCTCCTGATCAAAGCCAGAAGTATGTTAACTAAATTGTCAATTTAGTATTCAATCACTATACTTTATTGTCTTATTTCACATTTATTTTCAACTCATAGTTCACATTAGGAAGAATAACAAAGCGTAAACGGGATCTTCAAAAAGTTAGAAAATATTTTCGTAATAAATTGTTTTTAAGACTAGACGAGTACCATTCACAAAATAATTTGTATTTTCCTAAATATTTTAACCAAAATTCAGTAATGTTCTAGCGTAATGAATAAGTGGTCCATGAGGAGTGACAAATAAACCTGGAGTTAAAGTATATCTAATTTTAGACCAAATATTGTATTACAATTAAATAAAACAACATATTGTATAATATACTTTCCAAGGTCATTGGAATTTGGTATGAAGGTTAAGTGTAGAGTTCTTCAGGTTAACTTTGAATACCAGGTTGATAGAACCACGGTAATAGAGGTATATGGGGTTTCAAAAGGATGAAAATTATATTTTTCCATTTTTCTTCTTTTATCCATAAAACTCAAATATTTTAAGGGATTCAAAAGAGTATTAAAAATAAACAGTTTAGTTTTGGAATAATTAACTTAGCTTCAGTGGATGTGGAGAAAAATAGTTTTACTATGTTATTCTTATGGGTAATTAATAAAACCTTATATTTTTTTATTCTCAATATAATTTGGATATATCCTCATTAGGTGACGATTAACTAATACTTCAGCAAAATCCCTCATGGCAGCACACCTATACACTAAATCCCATAGCATTTTAATTTAAATTAAATGTGTAATGGGAACAGAGGAGAGAGAGTTGTATGAAGATAATCAGCTGATCAGAATTTTTCATATTAATATTTAAAATTTGAGATGTATAAATAGATTATTCTTTATTTATTAAAGCTCTCGCTAAACACATTGATGTACGTTTCGTAAATGAAATGAAAATAAATAGTGTGAATGTAATGTTATTAGATATGTTATATTTAAAGTGTATGGGTTAGTAATTGTATATTTACTGAAAAGAAATAATTTACTTAAATCATTTATCACTTGATATTAGGCTACTTACTCACCTACAAAATATTGTGTTCATTAAACATTAACAGTCATTGGATATTCACTAAGTACGCAGGTCTGCTGTGGCGGGAGTTCTTGAACAAACTGTATATACGATAGTTGGTTTTACCACGAGATATTTTATGTGCCTCGCCGAATCACATGAAAACCTTGTCTTTCCACGCGCCTCGAAGATTTCTGTGACGAGATGTCTCGGTGGCGAGTCAAAATCCTCCACCTCTACAGAGACCCGTTTGTTTGGGGGCGACGACCTCCCCCACCTCCCTTATAAAGACATCATAATTTTTAACTACTGTACTTATGATTTATTAGCAGAGCTGCTTATTTGTTCATAGTTTGATTTTATATTAGATTTAATACTGTTTAATATTTAAAGTATAATTTTTAATGCGAGTGAATCTTGAACCAAAATAACTATATTGATCAAACAGTCAGACCAAATGGGTTAATGAAGTTGACTGTTAATTAACTTTAAAGCCCTCGTGTCTACAAAAACAGCTGTTAATACTGAAGAAAACACACGACTTAAACTAAATTAAGTTACTGTTTCAGTTTACATTACAATAGCTGTTAGCTCCATCTCTTCTATAGGCCTAATATGTTGGGATAGTTACATTTTCTCGTAGCTATGAAGTACTTGAATATATTCCTAACATTTTGACATACCAAGTGGTTTTTGTTCGGGTTCAAAGCTCCTTATTGCTGATTAATGCTGTCCGAGGAATTAAAACTCAAATTTGGTATATACATTACCTAGACAGTGTTTAGCTTACAAAATACATAGTGTCATAGTCACCCTCATTAAATTTATGGAGAAAATAAAAGTTCCATATTATACTATTTACTTTCATCAATGATGAATTAACCTAGATTTTTTAACAGCATCCCATGGTAGTAAACTTAACTCCTCATTCCTATGGTGATTTTATGAGAAAAGTAAATAATCTGAAATGTCTTTGTATATTCGCTGAGTACACAGGTCTGCCGCGACGGGGGGTTTTAAATTCTGCTTCACTTAACATTTTTATTTGTTTCTTATGTTACCAGCTACAAAAACAATCACATTTCAATTAAACAAAAAGACCAAAACCTTACATTAAAATTGGCCGAAATTGGATATAAATTGTTTAACCAATTTTTATACCACTCCTTTTCTTAACACGATTATTATAAAAAATGGAATAGATGTTGGTAAAATCTGATAGGAATATTATACATTTAATAATACATTTCAAATGCTAGGTGGGTATTTCCCGTGTGTGTGTTGTGTGTGTTCTGTTAATGACAATTTACGACATAGCCTACTTTTTTGTCAACTAAGTTGTTAGTTTGTATTTTGATTTTAATATGTAGAAATTAAAATAAATGCGTGTTTAAGAAACGTGATACATTTACTGTTATAGTCTACGATTTAGTAAAATGCATTGCAAGTAAAATTAAATTAAAATTTTCAATGTTACATTATTGTGCATTAGATAAAAAATGATTACTGATTTTATACTATATGTAAATGCACGGAATTAAAAAACACTTCATCTTGCATTAAAACTGGAGCGAAATGTTAAAGACTCGTATTTACCTGTCTGAAAGTAAAGTTAGTTTACGTCTGAGACAGTTGATAATGTGGTTAGAACAATGTTGGATAATTATCATCAATAAACTGCAAGTGGATAACAACTTTATCGCTCCAACAATGCGGTTCCAGGAACTGCGTATAATCTCTTTCTCAGTAGCCTATGACACGCTATCCTCCTTGTGCTGCCTAGTTGATAAGCTCAATTCTCAAATATAATATATACAAATTTGAGTTTGCGTGATTTCATTTTTATATCTAAGAAAGTATGACGCTTTGATTTTATCTTAAATTTAAATGTGATGGAAACATCATTAAAACCAGATTGTGAATTATGAAGGAAAACACCCTTAAAAATTTTGCTAATTAGGGTTTAATTTGGACAGCAAAATCGGTTCATTTAGTCTTTTAAGTTATACATAAGTTTATACATAAAAAATATTTCTTTTATTATGCTTTAGTCCCCTGGGGGCATAAAATAAACATTTATTTGCTGTACAAACAGAAACCCACATGTTTACAAACACGTGGTTCGTAGGTTGGCGGTTGAGTCAGCTGCAAATCTCTATTTTATTTTGACTCTTACTGGTTGATTTTATTCGACCAATGTTATTTTTTTATTTCAATTCAATAAAAGGAGGTTATAACATTTTTATATCACTGATATCTATAAAATGACTATAAAATATTGTTTTTACGTTAAAACTAATTTGTAATCTTTGAATAAAATTGTTTGAACCTTCAGGGCATTCCCGAGGGTAATCGGGGCGAGATTTTGATCCAGCCCCCCTAAATTAATTGTTAAATTACAGTCGGACGCATTTAATTAGGTGCATGGCTAAGTTCTCAATGCTGTTAGTTTGAATAAACTAATTATTAAACAAATTCACTTGTACTATAAAGCTTTGTTGACACACCCATTTGTTGACAACACATGATATGGATCTAGGTGTATGGCCTACGGAAACTAACGGGTCTGCATACATTTTTGGTCAAGTGACCAGATGCGGCAGAATTTCAGCTAATCCTCTAATTAATCTGTAATTCTAATTCTCAATTCGGTAGTGTGGAGAAGTATGCAGGCCCGTTGTTTCGTCGGCCCTGAGCGAGCGCTCGAGCCATTTTTTCAGTTCATAAGATCAGCTGACCAGTCGGCCTACATGCAGCCAAATGCTACGTTATCATGACTCACTTCCACTCTTCCACTTGCATTGTAAAAAATGTTTAGTTACAATAAATTGGTCCTTACTCATTTATGAACGATAGCCTGATTGTTTTAAATTTTAATTTGATTAAACAAAAAAATTATTTCTGAACCATTTGTTTCTAGATTATTTATTGATGCATTTTTTATTTTTGTAAAGTGTTTGAGCCTTTATAAAACTATGGGATTTCGCCTCCGCCGCGGTGCCCCCTTGGCCGTGGCGCCCGGGGCAACTGCCCCGGTCGCCCCGCCCTCGGGGCGGCCCTGTAAACCTTTACGAGATCTACGTGCTTTCAGAAATAACTCGTATTAGAGTAAAGGATTAATACATTATTACTTGAATTGAAAAAGACACAAAATAAAATAATTACAAAAACATACACAAAAAACACAATAAAGACCAGGTGGGTAGGTCTTCTGTACCGTTGATTAATTGTGTAGTACACAGTTGCCTTAGTTAGGCTTGTGAAAAGAATGATCATGTTTACATTAATTGAGTACTAAATAGTTTGTGGTTAACCAATTACGTAACTGCATACACGATACTTCTCGAACGGAACTTCCAATTTTGATGAAATTTGTTGCAGAGGTGTTGGGCAGCGCTCATCAGGTTAAGTTCGAAATCAGTGTGATCGGACCATGGGAATGTGGTTTCATAAGGGTGAAAATGGGTTTTTGGAATTTTTGGACCTCAATTTTCTAAATTCAACAATTTAACTAAAACCATTCAAAAGAGCTTGAAAACCCAATATTTAGAATCTTGAGTTTTAAACTAGCTTGACAGAATACGGGAAAAGACAAAAAAATATGTTTTCTATTTTTATCTTATAAGAAATCAGCAAAGGCCTATCTATATCTCACTTATTTATTGACATAGCTTGATAAAATTCAGTATTTACATTCACTAGATAAATTCAACTTATATTTGCTTACAACACCCATTTTGCGGCCAACTAAAATACTCACCCTAATGGTGTTTATAGGAAAATAAAAATTAACAGAATTCGATACAATTTTAGCATGTACCTTCACTGGGGAAAGAATTGTCGTCTATTTGCTTACAATACCCCCATGAAAGCAAACCTTCATCCTCATCCCCATGGTGTATATAGCGAAAATATAAAAAATACCAAATTCCATTGGAAATTCGCTGAGTCGCAGTTCTGCTTCGAGGGGGTATTTGTTTTCTTAAAAAAACATTGTGAAAAACATTTAGGCCTACATGTAGAACGATGTATCTATCTATAATCCTGTAAGGATATACTGTGTATGACTATAGCGACATTACCTTCTTCTACGTTTACTGATAAAAGGCATCTAAAGGCGGGATTCATGTAGTTGCATGACGCAAAAACTGATTTTCAATACATTAAACGATAACAATTTCGATGATACTTCCATTACTACATCTAGTAAACTCTGCATCCTTCTGCAACTGGATACAGGATTGATGAGATCACTTAAAGCCATATCACAATACAGTTACCAATTCAACCAAATTGATTAAAACGTTCTGTTCTTAAATAACATGCAACAATTTGCTTTACTGACTTCTTGCTATTAACTATACAGTCCAAAATTAGGGCTTAGAAGTTACCCATTTCAACCACGAAAAATGGATAAAATTTCTAATACATGTGTTTATATAGTTGCCAAAGGACTCTACAGCCAACTCTTAATAATGATATTCAAATATCCATTCAATTTATGGACCCCCCTAACCTTTTGTTGTACCTCAACTCGCTAAAGCTTTTTTTAATTTGTTTTTTTTTCAGTATATTTTTGCAATGAATATATTTTTTGTCAGCAATAATTGTTTAAAGTAGGTTTAAAATCAAAAATGCATTTGCAACATTTATTTATAAAATTCCCTATATTACTTTATCAGTCAAACAATTGGCTTTCATTTCCCCTATTATTTTTTTATCATAAAATATTATTGTATACAGGGACCTACAAAGTTTGGGGGACGTCGGTAGATTATCATTTTTAATCTCGTATTTTTACATACTTTTCTTGTTCTTAGGAAACATACTTATAATATAATACTAAGACTATAATAAATACTTAATAGTATAAGTAGGAAATCATGTATGAGGCGTTAAAACTCCTAATATATTATTTAATAATTGAGATGTTTATCAACAGTATGGTTCATAATCATCAAAAAAAAAAAAAAAAAAAAAAAACGTTTTCTGTTATGTCATTGACAAGGAACTGTCTCAATAAAAAGTATGTTTATTTATTTTTAATAATATGTTCTCTTGGATAGGCTACATGAGGTTTAGTTGGGTAACGATTAATATTTAAAGGAAAAAAGCTAAGGGTCTATTGTATGAAGATCTCAAATGGATCTTTGTAGCAGGGCTTTGTAGGCCCATGAATAAGTGATCCTTTTCACTCCGTGCAGTTATTGAAGCCTCATCCCGTAAAAGTATCTGGATGATATTTTGACCAATTACTGACTTTGTAAATGGAGATTGATCAATCTTTTAATAATTATTAATATAAAAAATAGTTATATTATTATATTACATAAGAGAGTAGTTTGAGCAGCATGCATGTGCATAGTTTTTTGTCCAGTCTAGATGTATTATGTACTAAAAAATAAATTTTGAAAATCTTTTAAAAATGCCTTGCATGGACGATAAATGAATGTTGTAATTCATTAACAAGCGAGATACGGTACTTTAAAAAATCAAAGACATTTTCCGGTAGACTGATCTTATCAATATAACTTATTTACAAACCAATTAATATTTTACACGTCAAGGTTATTTTAACCAACAAGCGTTTATCATCAATAAAATAAATAAACTAAAATTAATTATTTCTAATGTTTTTATCATTCAGGAACAAAAAATTAAAATCAAAACATGTTAATCTAAATCATAAATTTTGCAGTCTATTAGCAGTTTAACTGACATCTTTAAAAATTTCTTTTTTTTCTAACACTTACAGCAAATGTCCTTAGTAGACAGGAATACCTCCAGTTTTTAAAAGACATACCGTGAATGATGTTAATTAAAAATACTTAGTACAAATTAGTTCAAATTGTACTAGTTACAAGGTTGAATATATGAACATAAAGAAGTGCCTACAATTATGGAGACAGTTACCTCAGGCCTTTAATCCATAATTTTAGTAAAAGATAAAACATCAGCAAATTCAATCAGGAGATATAAAGGCTATTACAGGATATCTTCCTTTGACAACAGATGAAAAGTTCTAAAATCTTAAATTCCATACATAGCCAGGATTAGTCAACCGAATTTACACAGAAAACTCCTCTGAATAAGAACACATTTAAAAATTCATATAAAATACTATAGTCCTGCCAAGTTTCTTCTCTTCCTCTCGTGTTCTAGGGGATAACTTAGGATAAACATCAGAGGCCTTAGTCATAGCATACCTTATTTTAAATGTGTTTCTATTTCTAAATATTTTTTCTCCAAACACGGTTTAGAAAGTTTGAATATGTGGGAATTCATTGCGTTTTAAAGTTTTGTTGAGGTGATTTTAATTTTAAGTATGACCACCTGATTTTTTGCCATATTTTAAGGTAAGGTTTGCTTAACTGCTTCATATTTTGTTTATTATAGAATGTACATTAATTTCGAGGGTTATATCAGCTTCCGCTTTAATTTAATGTTAAACGTTAAAATATGGAGCTTTTGAATATGTTTTTAATAAAAAATAAATATCCTAATATTTGTCTAATATTTAATATTTATAATTGACAACGATGATTAAATAAAGTGTAATGAAAACCGTTTTCTTATTATTAATTGAAAATATATAAATAGAGACACAATGTCTTAAATAATGAAATAGCGTAGGGAGGGGAAACAATCACGGACCAATGAATTAGAGACAGAACCGATACTTGAGTTGCAGGTCCCTTTAGTAGGTTGTAAAGCCCTGACCTGATTACCCCGTAAAAAGGTTAATTTAGTAGTTAATTCAGAGTTTTAATTACTTGCGTTCCACGTTAGACAATAAATCGGCACTTTTTTAATCATCAACGATGTAATCACAAAAATATTGTTTTTTATATTAATCATAAGTACATAAATATAAATTAATGCTTTACCATAAAAAAACATCAGGAGCTATAAATCTGGTGAGTGGAGGGTGAATTGATATCAACACGTTGTTCACCAAGAACCCCAAAAACAAAAACGCTCCCTCAATGACCCCAAATTAAAAACAACGCGCAACAACCTAGAATGTTACATGTTCTTTATTATTCATTATATGTCCTACCGATTGGTGCTGAACTATTTATTACTGTATCACATCCTAATCATGTAATAATTTTTTCTGGATCAAGGTTTTTAGCTCTCCTCATCCCACTGGTGCCTGGCTCAAGTGGGCCTTTTTCATTTCCTGGCTGTTGTTCCGATCCCGAACAATTGTTGAGGCTTCTTAACTTATTAAATAAATCGCTTAAATAAAACTGACAATATAACATAAAACAAACAACTTTATAGACATCATAATAACAACACCGTGTGCAAGGCGAATCACGTCTGAACGTTGCTGAGGTTCAGGCATAATCAACTCGCAGGCCACGTGGCACTGAGCACACAATTGGAAGCTTCGCTGCAAGTCAGGCAAGGGGCCGTCCATGAATGGCGTCATCTAAAAATAGGAGGGGTCCAGATTGAAAATGACGGTAGGGATGATGTGCAGGGGGGGGGGTCGGCTTTAATATGACGTCATTTTAAAAATGATGTTTTGTATCAAATGTTGACAGTAAAACAATGATAAAATTGTACACAATTAAACTATTATAAAATAATTATCCAAGAAAATACATTAGACTATTTTTAGGAGTTGTTTTTTTTTTTTCACTGAGAAAATTATTTTTGCTTTATTTTTGAAGATAATACAGATTTGATTGGTCATTTTTTTAGTTTATCACGTAGCGTTCATCGTATTTCATGGTAAGTAGAATGAGTGATACAGGGCGAAGGTGAGAGCATCCGTAAGGGACTGTTGTTGATGTCATGCACCTCATGTCCTTTACCTCGTTTCGGAACTTCCTTATAAGTATAGGGTATTGAAATGCGTCGTATTTTTCAAAAACTTCCGATCCTATAAATATTGTGGTTATACAGTAGTTTTTCAATTGAAATATCCGGTTTGAGTAGTTCTTTCAACAAACTACCGCCAAAAAGAGGTTCAAAAGTTAATTTATAGTCTTAATAAATCAATAAAGAATAGAACTTTAAGTACCTTTGACGAAAAAAGCAATATTTTTACTTAAAACTTAGGTTATTAAAAATTACGTCACTTTTCTGAGAGGGGGAGGGGGTCAGCCAAATTATGATGGTGGGATGATTTTATAGGGGGGGGGGTCCAAAAATGGCCAGAAAGCGATGACGTAATTTATGGACGGCCCCCAACAGGCAAGCATCGGAGCGGAGAACTGAGAAGGCGCTGCGAGCGGAACGGTCAATGCTAAGTGTAAAATCTTAAACTTGCAAATTTTTAGTTTTAACCTACTAAAAAAAATTCAAAATGGCGGATTTCCGAAATTGTAATTTTACTTTTTTGGCTCTAGCGGCCAAACGCTTCGTCCTATCTAAAATCTGAGAACAATACTACGATAGGGAATTTAATTTTCTACAATTTCGGTCCTTTGACTTTTTATCGTATCTCGCACCGTTAAGCCTCCAGAGCGTTTTTAATGAAATGCCGTTTTCGGTTTTCGGGCTCTAGTGACTAAACCGATGGCCGTAAAAATTTTTTTAAGGTTCATTTCGATAGATCTTTTTAATATCTACAATTTCTTCCCTTGTATATTTTGCCGTATCTCTACTCGTTTACTCACAAAATTCATTTTTCACTTTTTCTGGATTTTGTTAACGTAAGTAGTGGGAAAATACCGGTTCTGGTCCACTAGAGAAATCGTAATTTTAGTTTTTCAGCTCTAGTGGCCTAACGGTTAGTCTTATCTGAAATATGAGAGCATATAACGATAGGGAATTGGATGATCTACAATTTTGGTCCTTTGACTTTATGTCGTACATCGCACCGTTAACCCTCCAAACTGATTTTTGTGAAATTTATATTTAGATTTAGGGCCCTAGCGACTAAATGGTTTGTCCTACAAAAATGTTTAAATGACAACTTTTATAGGTCTTTTTAATATCTACAATTTTGATTCTAACATACTTTGCCGTATCTCTTTCCGTTTACTCTCAAAATAATTTTTCACTTTTTCCCAGTTTTGTGATAAATAAGCAGTGGCTTTTGGCCAACTAGAGAAATCGTAATTTTAGTATATTTCAACTCTAGCGGCTAAACGGTTAGGCCTTTCATAGATTTGAGACTACTACGGTACTGAATTGGATGAACTACGATTTTGGTCCTGTGACTTTTGTCGTACATCGCACCAATTGCGTAAATCTCCAGACTAATTTTTGTGCAATAGCGTTTTCAGTTTTTCCACTCTACTGACAAAACGATTGATCCTATCGAAAAAAGTTGCTGAATATGACTGAAATATTTTATTAATGGCTTACAGTTTTCAGAACATTTTGCCGTATCTCTACACATTAGCTCTCAAAACAGATTTATTGCAGGACCAGAATAGTTACCGAAAACTTGAAATTGAGGACCTTACCTTCTTTTAAGAGACAATTAAAAATATGAATTCAGCTATTGTCGGGGCTGGTGTTACTACTTTACATACTTTTAGTAAGTTCTTCCTCGAATTGTAGGGAATCTTTTTAAAACTTTGGAGTCTTTTGTGATTTCTATCTCGTTTATCAGATTTTATATTATTTCATTTCAATGTTATTTTATTGTTTTCACTGATTTATTGCAACAATTTTTGACGAATTTAAAAGCTTTAATTATTATTGATTGTGAGAAGTGTGCATTAGCCTTTTGTTACTGTCTTGTTTGTGCACTTCTTTGGTAAAGCTAACCTGTTTAACACTCGACTTTTTTATTTACAAACTAATTCAGCGAACACATTGGAGTTAATAACCCTCAACAAGCCCGTTCACTGCATCAAGTTTTTACAGAAATTACGGAATTGGGGCAACAAATTAGGGAGTGGACCCTCAATTCAGCATAATACCCAGAATAAATAATTATTATATCACACTCAAAATATTTTAACAAATTTTAACTACGAAGAATTATTAAAACCGATTCATAGGAGATTTTCAAAGCTTTTTTAACTATCGATTGTGAATTGTGTGTATTAAACGGTTTTGTTACTGTCTTGGCTGTTCAGTTCTTCCTGTGGAACTAACCAATTTCATACTTGACTTTTTATTAATTTACGAATTTAGGGACACCCCTAAGGGGGCATGGGGGCGGAGCCCCCATCGAGCCGTAGGCGAGTATACTGCTATATTGATATATGTTTAGCCATTACTATATTCTATTATAGACGCTCTACAAGTTTGGTTCTATGACATTTTGGAGTATCTCGCCCCTTCACCCTTAAAAAGGGGTGTAGTTTCAAACTTATACCTTCTTCCACAAACAATTCGCTATTTTAATGTTTTTTATTTACTATTATGGCGCATAGATGCCTCAAACTTAGTAAATATTATTGACCCAACTAGTTCTTACTATTTTAGAAGCCATTGATCAATTTCAATCAAATTTAAGACCAAAACAATTGAAAAAAAACACGAAATTATTGACATGTTTTCATGTAAAGTGTTTGTAAATTACTTATACTGAAAATTTTACTGCCATATTGATTTGTATTTCGCCAATAATTTGTTCTATTTCGGACGCTCTACAAGTTCGGTCCTTTGCGATTTGGCAGTATCTCACCCCCTTCACCCTTGAAAAGGAGCGTACTTTCACGATATTGAAATTCTTTCACAACAATTGTCCTATTTCAACATTTGTTACTTGACTATTCGTTGTTTCCACGTATTTTTTTTTTAGCTTCCTCTAACTACTAACATCAATTTCCTTTCGGTATCGATTCGTTATCGTCTACTAACACTTCGGGGGAACCAAAATATATAGGGGGCATGAGGGCGGAGCCCCCATCGAGCCGTAGGCGAGCATAATTGTAGGCGTTTTGTTACTGTCTTGGCTGTCCAGATCTTGTGTAGAACTAAACTATTTCAAACTTGTCTTTTTATTAATTCAAACTAATGGGCAACTCCTCTGGGGGCATGGGGGCGGAGCCCCCATCGAGCCGTAGGCGAGTTATTCATATAACTTCCGAAAAGTGCTAGGGCGGTCAAGAGGGCGGAGGCGGGTGCCTGAGATAAAAATTTTTAAAAATCAAACCAAAATCTTGGTCGTATGGAAAATTTAATGAAATCATTGGTGTTTCAAAATAACAATCGATACAACCGATATACCCGATATTTAGTCCCCCATATCGATATCGGTGGCGCCACAATATATCGTTGCTTCGCACTTTTCATAAGAAAGGTGACGTGCGATATTAGTTACTTAGAATTTCTCGGGAAAAAGACTATCAACAAAATATCGTTTCATAGCACTGAAAGGGTTTTAAACTTAGTTCTAAGTTTTTATGTTCTCAGGTAAAGCTTTATATATTTCATTCCTAGATAGAAAAACCTATAATAGGGCTTTAAAGCATGAACCTTGAGGGTGAAATATTATCTCAAAACCCGCATAACAGTTGTTTTGCATATCTTATATTTTTGTTAAATTTTTCATATTATGCCATTAACAAAGCAAACATGAAAGGAAACATCAACAGTTGTTCCGAGTACTGCTTTTACAACTATAACAATGGCACTGAAACAATAAGATGACGCCTGTGTGTAATTCGAGTACAAAATTGATGTGAACAATTTTCAAATAAAAAAAAACTAAAATTATAAATTATATATAAATCCACCCAGATTGAAACTGGAATTCGTATCCACGTCAAAAAATAAGTTCTCGCCTGACGTTGCCGTTCCAACTATTACAAGTGAATTTTTCTTCCCAGATAGACATTCAGAACCTGTGTTTAAAAATTGTTTTACATTACCTAAACTATACCATGAAATTGAAAATGTAACAGATCCAAAACATCATAATTGAACTATTCAGTGGCCAATACATATCGCGTACCAGTTTCGAACTTTCCGCAGAATAAACAGGAGCGGCTGCTTCGCTTGTTTGAATAATTGATCAACTAAGTTAGACCTTTAATCAATAAAAAAATGCATCCATTAACAATCTCAAGGTGCATTGGTTCATTTTCGACCGGTACTTCCTTACAGCGAAAGGAAAAAGTAGGTTCGTATGATTTATACTTGTTGTTTGGCCAAGTGTAAACAAGTGTCTGCTGTACGGGAGAGGGTTAATGGGTGTGTTCAGATATCTTTTCATAACTATACCAGCATCAAACCATTGTACGCGATAGCCACAATGATTTACTCTACTCACTAGGCTTGACCATTGACCAAAATGTCGGACGTGAGGGGCCCGTCCGCGCTTCGGCTCAGGAGGAGCCGGTCGTTTATGTGTTCTCTCTGACGCATCCTCACCCACCAGAGGCCGACCGTTCGTAGGCTCGACCCACAAGCTCTCGAGAGACTCCACGTAGCATGTTAGATGGCTGGCTATCAACTCCAATCGGGGACGGTGGCTCGCATACTTCCACCATTCCTGAGGGTGAGACACTGAACCTCGGATTTCGAGTAGATCAATGTTTCACAAAAAAACCGCATTTGTCGACCACCTCGCAGTATATTAGAATGTGAGGGCGACCCATTTGATAAAGGATGAGCTCCCGGATGGGTATATCCAGTCCAGGGATGGGTTGAATACGGCGAAACACGAGTGTGTAACGCTTCTATCCTTCCAATCTGCGGCAGCAACAAACACTGCTGTTCCAGCTACAGAGGTGGATACAGTGATAGTGGTTCCAATTTAGGGCCTCGTGAAGCGAAACCCCGTCTAATTGTTCCCCTCTGTACTCGACTGAAACTGCAAACCACCTGCTGGGTTTCATCTTGTAGGGAAAAAATAAATCCCTCAGTACGAACTGCTCACCTCCACTGCTGTACACCTCGACAAGCAGATGTCGGGCAGGTCAACACAACAGGAGCTTAGCAATGTTTCTTCAGTCCTCGGCAAGCGCATGTCGTGAAAATTCCAGAAGATGGGACGTAATCTCGATGAGCACCCTCCACCTTCATGTAGCTGGCCAAGTCGGGCGTCACCAAGCCGTCCTCCAAGAGTTCTCCCAGCTTGGCTGTCGAGCTTGGCTGTGTTGTTAAGCGAAGCCCAGCCCTCTACACAGATCCCCATTCAAGCAGCCTGGATAAACCCTATCAGAAATCGCGTTATAGCAGTGGTATTAGACAAGTGTACTGTTGGTGTTCCATCAGACCTTTGACCGTCTTGGACGATTTATACCTCTTTGCTGCCAGTGTCCTCTTCGGTGTCAGTGTTGACTTTCATTTAACATTCTTCTCGACTGTTCATGGTTGCTGCTGTTTAGGTTTCTGTTGTCCTTCCTCCTCACCGGAGGAATCGGAGCAGGATTGGAATATTCTCCCGGTAACCCGGTACGACGCTTTCGACTTTTACTGGTTGATATCATTTTCAGTATCGAATTTGTATGAACTATCGTTTGTGAAGTTAACTTAACTGATATTGCGATCTCGTTATCCCCACCAATCGAGTAGTTCGGACTGTCAATTCTCTGTATTTCTTTCGCCGGCTTGGCTGTTCTTTCCGTGTACTTTGTGCCAGATTTCCCCCTTTCCTGTAATAGTCAATCTTCGGTTGCCTGATTTCCCTCTTCTAGTTGGTCCAATGATGTGTTGCATACGTAAGAGTTACTATTGACGAAATACTTTAAGGGTTCTTGTGTCGTCTGGCGTTGTTCGCACAAATTTTTACTCGTTCTTAGACATTGGTTGATAAATCTTACTGATATTGTTATTATAGTACTTTAAACAATGAATGGTTTATTGATACCTTTTACTGCGTAAACGAACACTGCAATACCCGTCGAGTCTTCGCTGCATACGAACTGAACGCCAAAGATAAACAAGTATCGATATGACAGAGATTATTTCCAGAATAACCTTGAGTCAACAAGTGATACAGCAGTCTCAAGGCTGCCGCGTGATTAAAGTTGGTCGCGACTATACTTGCAGCCTTCTCACTTAAGAAGCTATAATTTAAAACTGCTATTATGCATGAAAGAGCAGAGAAAGCTCTGCGAGAGGAAATCAAGGAGCTAACGTACAAGATATATATGATTTATGAAATGTATGTAGCTAATTAAATATAAAAATAAAAACTTTCGTGCGTGCATACTACGTGACAATGGCGGCACAATCATGAAACAAAAATATCTAAATTCAAATTTAAGCTGGGCAGTTTGGCTACACTCAGCTTGGCCTGCATGACTGACCAAACCCACATACGTTAGCTTCGTGGAACTACCCGGTGGCGTGAGCTTCGCTTCCTCTCTTGCTTGACGGTTCATTTTGTCTTTTTAAAACTAGGCTTTCAAGAGCTATTATAGGATGAGTTATCAATCGGTGTCCCCATCGAAATTAGCAATATTCAAATATAGCATAACTAATATTTATTACAATTTAATTTTAACTCAAAAATGTAATAATAAATATTTGATTTACCATTATTAAATTTTTGTAACTGTTATAGCTAGTATTAATATAGTATTTTGTCTTGGCCCTTAACAAATAGATGAAACAAAGTTAGGTACAGGTATTTTAGTTTTATCTAACAGAAGAGTTGTTTTAAAGCCAGTATGCTGAGACAAGAATATTCCTTGATATTGAAGAGATACGAAATTGTCCTACTTTCTTGCTTCAATATCTTTTGTTTTTATTTTTATTGATTAATATAATTTGTAGGCTTACAATGGTTTTTTAGCTTGTTGCTTCAAGATACAATCAATCCATATAGATTCATAATATAGAATACCAATCGATAAATTTGTCCCTGAATTTTTCATCTCATTTTGTTATTGCTCTTAATTAATAATATAAAATCTGATAATTTATTTCAAGTATTTTTTCGTACCTCAAAAACCACGGAGTGGATATTTTCCTATGTCTCATGATTTAAACAGCGTTTCAAGTCAACAATTGTGATTAAATGCCAATTGTATCCCTACCGCATTGAGGGGAATCATTTTTGCTATTTTATATTTGATATTAAAAAAAAAAAAATTAAAATCCGTAGTTATTATTCCAGTATAGCTTGATAATGGCAGAATTTCCGAAACATATGTAGCAGTAAATCCTACAAGTTGGAACTGCAAAAGAGGTAACCTATTAATCTCATAATCTGCTTTTTTATTCACTAGAAGTGGGTAATCTTAATAATATTGCCTTACATACCCTACACTGTAACTGCACTTAATAATCAAAAACCTAAGAATAACTCCACAAATTATGGTGATTCAACGACTAGATTTTGAATGTGATTCATCTCGTATTACAGTATTATAAATCGAATTGTATCAGATTCCTCATTTATGGTACCGAAAGTCGTCTATGACAGATATTTGCTTCTCTAGGACGTCTTTCTACGCCATCTTTATTAAGTCAAAGTATTTGAAAATTTTCAAACTGCATTTGTACTGAGAAATATTATGACTACTAGGGTTTGGCTCTGTCAATCGGAACTTTTGAATTCTTTTGCTAAAATTAAGTAAGTAACTATTTGTAAAGTCATTTGGGTTACAATAAGTAAAGTCATTTAGGTTAACTGATCAATATTGGTACAAATATAAATTTAAAATGATTCAACACCAATATACTTTTAGTATTTTGTTTTTACGGAAGGCTTTTCGATAATCAAGCTATTATCATCAACCATACCGTAAACTAAAACCATATTAATTGTAGTTTTTTCTAAGTCCCTAAAATATTCTTCAAATCTCGTTTTTATACTTCTTTTTGTTCGTTCAATATATTTCATGGGACAGTTTTCACATTGAATTTCATATATTCCTGATTATTCTTCTTCCGATTATCTTGATTATTCTTCTTATTCTTCTGATTATTATTCTGGAAAACTTTTTTATTAGTGTTTTCTTTTTCAAAATGGCATTTTATCTTACTATAAAGTTGTTCTTTTACCATTATTGGTCTTCTTCACATTTTTGTATATTATTGATTACAATTTCTGGCTTGAACCCATTGAAAACCCTTGGTATATTTACAATGTTTATTTACAAATATGTTTCTAGTAAATGCTGATAGCTTGTCTATAGAAAGGCCATTTGTAAAAATTAAATACTAAAAGTATAATGGTTTTGAATCGTTTTAAATTTAAAGCCATTTTATAGAAAAAACTATTTTAGCATGTTCTGCGAGCATTTTAGCAAATTTTACCAGGTTTTAAGGGTGTGAAACGAGCAAATAATTCAATACAACAGGCGTCTATGTTCTATTTTTTACATTACACCCTTTTTTAATTTCCAAGGCTATATTGGAAAAAATATGTCTGAGTATTTCATTTACAAAATAAATAGCAGCACAGAGATCTAAATAAAAATACTAAGATTGAAAAACCGATATCAGTGATACTAAGACATTTTAGCCTTATTTTTGAAATTGAATATGGCCAATTTTACATAACTTAGTAAAAGTAAACTATTTATGAGTTGTTATTATTCAGATTTTACAATTTTTTATGTATTTAC
The DNA here is from genome assembly GCA_030545055.2 of Neoaliturus tenellus. Classification (NCBI taxonomy): domain Eukaryota; kingdom Metazoa; phylum Arthropoda; class Insecta; order Hemiptera; family Cicadellidae; genus Neoaliturus; species Neoaliturus tenellus. The sequence goes on from CM061535.1 coordinate 107,278,191, forward strand.
ATTTTTCAAAATAATGATAGTATTGTAATTTGTTATAGCTTATCTTAGACAATTTTTATATTCGATTATTATTACATGTCGGATACCTGTGCAATTGGCTAAACGGCAAAAGTTACGTGTTTAAGACTCTCACATTTTTTTCTTATCCAAACGCAAATAATTTTTACTTTATCACCAAAAGCTCAAACATCAGGTTTTTTGTCCTTAAATAATTAAACTGCTTATCCATAATTTATTTGATCAAAATATAAATAATTTTAGTCAATTACATGTACATTATTGTGTCATTAATAACACATACAACAATATTCCTGATTGCGTAATCACTAATCATTTCATCAAGAATGACGTAGTCGTCGATCCCGGGCCCGTGGCCTGGGGCCGTCCAACAATGATTACACCCTTTAGTCTCCTCGCCAACTTTTAATGCGGCTCGAGCAAACACGGCTTCATCTCCGTTATCGTTTCAAACATTTACTTATTATAAAATCCCTTAAGCTAACTCGAGTTCAACGAACCAAACAAAAGTTCTCTCGGCATAAAGATAGGTATTTAGTGTAAACATGATTCAATTTCATTAAGGTTTTATTTGATATTTAAGATAGTTTATAGCAAAATAAAGATTGTAAATTGTTTTAAATTAATATAACCACGGACGCAGCTTATCTCCATGACAAAACTAATTTTTAATGGGATTTGATTGTTTCTATCAAAAGAACATGATGGATTTGAGTTTACTGCACTGGGTTAATATACGACAGCAGTGGCAAAACGCGGGACTCAGGACGTAACGCCATTGTTATTCATCATTGTTCAAACATGTTGAGGAAATGTTAAACATGTTTTAAGACGTTATTAAATTCTTTTAGTAACTTAGCTACAGTTATGTCTAATCTTTTTTTTAAGCAGAAAGTTTAATATTTTACAATTTAAAACAAGTTCAAAATCTATAAAAATGTATAAAAAGGCAAGGTTTGAAGACAAAAATATAAATGGTCACATGTCGCAGGGTTCACATGTGGTTTAAAGGTTTTCACTGAGCTTTTTTCCTCCTTAAAAATATTTTTCGTTGTTCGATTTTTTATCATATGATAAATTGTGTATTGGAAAAGGCTTGATTTAAATAATTTGATGTTATTTTAATTATATTAATTTTTTCGATGTTACAAATATTTAAATGTAAACTACCATCCCTAAAGCTTAATATGCCAAATAGTCAAGCATTCTTCAAAACGTATCGATTAAAGAAATCAAACTATTATATAAGTTACCAATCAATGAATCATTAACAAAATTTTAATTTAATATTATAGTTTCTAGACTAAACATATAAATCAGAACATTAAATGTAGTTTAAGTTTTAACTGTTATTAAACATTACAAATTATCATGCTCGTGGAATCCTGATATTTATGTTCATGATTTTTTGTGAAACCCTTTACAACAATAATTTTTAACAAGAAATTTGTCGGCAATTAGGTCTTAACAGATCAGCGATGTTCTTATCAGCATTACTTTATTTCACTGTCTATTTTCTTTTTCAATAAAATATACTTTGACTAAATGTGTTTTTTTACAAGTTTTAGTTATTAATTTGTAATCATAATCGATATTATCATACCTCTATATGAAATATTGTTTAACTAATAAAACCTAAATAAAGAAAAAGAAATTACACCAATTATAACTTTAATTATCTATTTATGAATCAAAAATTAATAAAATTATTTGTTTAAGGCACTCAATTAATTTTTTTAGCAGTATCAAAACAACCAAGGAGAGTTAAAAAAAATAACAATAATAATAATAATAATAATAATGCTTGCGTTTCTTGTTTACTATTCATAAATGTCTCGAACGTAATCAAATAGATTTTCCTAACATTCCATAGTAATGCGAATGGAAGATATTGAATAAACGAAAAAAATTATATATTATCCTTTCCTTTAACGTTTTAAAAGGTAAGATAATCTGAGACTGAACCCAGACACTGCTTACCCATATCTAAAGCAAACTTATAAAAAAGCAAAAACTTTACTTTCAAAAATTTTTTGTGATTGTACATGTTTTAAAATATCTGTTTTACAAGGATAAGAGTCAAGTATCAAAACTGGGAAAACATTAATAGACGCGTCATTTCACTTATATATATTGAATGAGGTCGAACGTATAGTAGGTGATTTCCCGGGAGTTTAGATTCACAATTCTGGTCACAACAATGAGCTGTGTGGACCTCTCTTGAAAAGACATATTTATGTTGTATTTGGTTAATAATTTAACATACAAATTGAAAATCCAACCAAAGTTCCCAACCGTTTTCGATCACCTCCTATTCTTCACAGGATTTAAAAGATTGATACAGAATAGATAGGGACGTCTAACTTACACCATTTTTCTTCTTTTAAGCTACCCTTCAAAACGAAGTATGGAGGGGGTTAACCATTTAGTTTTGACTTGACTTTAGGCAGTATAAGTTTTTGACGATGGGCTTAAATTGCTATATTTTCTGGAAAACTATAGATTGTACTTTCAGTATGTATAAAAATGCATAGTATTTTTAAATTATAAATAATCATCAAAAAATGGAAGCAGATTTCTGGTACTCTGTTTATGTTGTGGCCAATAGACACTCTTTTGAGTTAATGGGGATTATTCTGGCTCCTGAGTATAAATGAACAAAAGATCAAGTTAACTTTGTAAACCCCTAAAAAATGTATAAGTAGATCCCATCAAAACGAGTGCACCGACAAGGACACGCAGTATTCACGCTAAACGACCGCCGATATCTTGGTCTTTTATCAACTCGAGCAGTTTACGAAGCCTGCTGACGTTTTATGGGGTTTGGAAATGTTATATGCAGTAAAGCGGCAAACAAAGTCATCTCTTTAACATTTATGACTTGTATTACACGACGTTCAAGATCTAAAACATGAAGATGATCAAAATTGACTGCAGCTTTGTTCAACTGAATTTATGGAACTAATCACGAATGTGCATTATTTAGACTAACCTTGGTGCATATGATTTTTTTAATTGCAGTAGCATGTACCCGTTGAAAAATTAAATATATCATAAGAATTTAATTACACAATACGTTTGTCCCTCGATCTGATTGCTATTAAACTTACCAATATAGTTTGAGTAATTTGCTAAAAACCTTTTTGTAAACTCATCCAATATTGCGAAGTACAGTATAATCATTTGATATGTTCCTCAACTTACGGTAAACTTACTACCGCTATCATAAATACATGGGTCTTCTCGTAATATTTAAATTATAATACATTAAATGATATACATCCTATACATCCAAGTGCTTCGAATTCAAAGATTTAATTAATCATAGTCAACGAGGTTAAATATTACATAAGCTCCTCCGTTTTTTAAAGAATTCTAAGTAGAGTCTCTCATAAAAAGAATAAAAAGTTAACCATGTAGTCTATATTGACTAAATAGGTAGGATTCGAAGTTAATGATTGCCGTGAGAACTTTTTTGCACGAAAGGTAGTGTTCATTATAAATTTTCAAACAAAACCAAAATTCAACCATACAGATAATTCCCATTGTTCATTTAAGATCAATTAGAAAATTGAAAATACTCTTATAATAAATCCTCCAAATGTCACTACTTGCAAAAAAGATTTTTACTAAACGATCAAAGAATTAACTGCACTACGACCATTCAATTCTTCTTTTAAAAGTTTTTACTTTAAAATTACTTGGGAATCAATCAAACTTTTCAACGAGTATAGTTTTTCTGTAGAGTCCTACCCACTCAACCAATCATTATATTAGTAATTCAAAATTGTAATACATGATAGTTTAAATATTTAAATGAATACAGAATATGGAAATACATTTTTAGTTATTATTTTTTTATTTCAATGTGAAGTACAATAAAACACCGTTCTTAGTAGAAAGATTATGTCAAAGATAAAAGTTCGATTGTATAATGGCAAATTCAAAGTATTAAAGATGTTAAAAATAACTATAATATAACCAATTATAAGGTTTAATTTTAATTTTATTATAATTAGTAAAATAAGTCTTACAGCCCGTTTTTTTTTTTTTTTTTTTTTTTTTTTTTTTTTTACTTCGAGCTTCAAACGTTCATAAAGAAATACAAACTCCCATGCAAATTTAGACAAGTAATTTTCATCAATTTCATCAGTCTATTCTTAACAATTAATTGATGTTCGTAAAATACCACTAGATAGTGTCAAAGTATTATCTTCTAACTGACTGTTTCAATGAAATATACAAATTCCTTTCGAAACTGTTTAAGCTAGATACTTGAACTTTGGATTCAATATTCCATACAATGTTCAGGGAAAATCCGAAGAATCTGATATTTTTAAAATGTCACGAGTAGTAAAGTCCATTACATACAAAATTGCAGCCAAGGTGCACAAATTATTTTTCGCTAGGTGGTGTATTCTTTAAGCTTATTATTTCTATCTTCAGGACAAAATATAATGAATGGTTGGTTTAAGTTTAAATTTAAATATTTTAAACTGTTAGATATTAAAACATTAACTATTTTTAATTTGCACACTGATTTCGTATCACAGATATAGCTGTACTCATTTTCAATGTGTTAATACTAAAGAAAATACACTCAACTACGTTCAGTTATTATCAGTAACTGTAGAGGAAAAGTGGTTCGTATATACAAATTTGGGTGATTAAAATTTTCAAGGCACAGTTAAAGCCAACAAGTTTTAGAGTCATCAATTTTAATGTTTGACCGTAATCTGATATAGGGTTAATAAGTTAATTTGGCGTGTTTGATACTTGTGCCATGCATGAGAGTCGTTTAACTACGATAACTGAGGAAACATTTTTGGCTGCCACTCCCAGTGTAAATATTTATGTTATTGGATCAGTTACCATGGTGTATCCGGGAAATGAATGAAATGTCAACGAATGCAAATTAAATAATACATTAAAAATAATAATAGATAAAAATATAATTAAATGTTATCCTGGAAAGAGCATTAAAAATTTTGAATGATGAACGCATCCTGAGTTCAACAGGAATCCCGTAAGTTTGACAAAATATTGAAGCCTTGCAAACTTTAGAGAGCACTGATATTTTACTTAATAATTCAAAACTCACTGGATATAAACTTTTATCTATCATTAAATGGTCCATAACATTTTTAACTAATGACTACTTAGTAAGATTATCTTATTTAAAATCTGAGGCAGTATATTAGGTGATACAACTATAAACTGGAAGTAAAACTAAAAAAAAGATGGTATAACTAAACTAAAAAAAGAAAACACACACACGTACTTTACTGGTAACATATTAGGCTAGACTAACCTACATTAATATGCATTTCCTGATAAGTATAGAGTTCAACCTACTCCTGGAATCTCGATTATGGGCCTTCGGGTGATGAGCGAAGTGATGACCCTTCAAAGTATCCTTCGGAAGCACGGAAGCGGCGAAACGTTACGTCAGTTTGGAATATTTTCACTGTGTAAGTTTTTTCACATGTTCGTGTTTGTTAAACTGTACATGTCATATCTGTTACATATCATATTCTTGTTGATCCCACTTCCATATTATGTTAAGTTATTCAATCAATGAAATGTTGTTCTATGTTTAATAAATCCAAATTAAGCAAATAAAATGTACTTGTATCATTGTTAATTAACTACCGTACCATGAAGACACAGAAGAATCATGTCACTGGGTGGAGTGGAAAATAACATTAAAATTCTCAGTGCTAAATAAGTGTGCACCTAACCTTCAACTTACGAAAATCGTGGTTTCGTAATTACGACACTGTTAAAGATACGGAGTTTAAATTGCCATCACCTTTTCCCTTTAGGGAAACATGTTTGAAAACTTTAATAGATTTATCACTTCTTTTAAAATATACTTTAAGGCAAATGGTCATGAGTCGAAGTCTTAATATGTAAAAGCTGCTTTAACGCTCAATGCAATGGGTTGCGGATGCAATTGAACCCTTTTATCCGTTTAATATTATTGAAGAGGACAGAGAATATTATGAAAAATATCTAAATGCCTTTGAAGAAGATGTGAAACCCAAGAGTAATGTTGTGGTGGAAAGGTTTAAATTTAACTGAAGGAATCAACATCCTGGAGAGACTTTTGTCCATTTCTTAACTGATCTAAAGAAACTAATAAAGTCATGTTATTTTGGATGTTATTTTGGAGAATCCTATAAACAATTTTAATAAATAATTGTGAACAAAGTCGACTTGACCTTAGAAAAATCTAGTAAAGCTAACGAACCTGGAAGAAAACGAGCAGAGGAGCTGCAAGAAAGAAGCAAATCTTTAGTTGTCTATGCAATCCAGACCAATCCTATCCAGTGGTCTCATATCAGCCAGGTCTCTCGTCCCAACTAGCAGTCTCGTACAACCCAGTCATCTCATCATTCAGGACCATCATTGTCTGTTTTTAAGAATAATACTGTGCTTAATCATAGTAGGTCAAACAGAAAGAAAAGATCGGTACCGTAGCAAATTATGAATGCAAAAGTGTGGTAAATATCATGGACCAGCTCTATGTCCTACATTTGGTAAAACATGTAATAATTGTAATAATTATTAAGTTGCATCATTTTGCTGTTGGGTGGAGATATAAGAAATTGCGATCAATAGAATCGAGTAAACAAACCTTAAGGTACTTAAGGTACCTAAGATACTTAAGGTACTTGTTCGCGTTCCACGCCGAACGCGCAGAGCTGTGCCGAGCGGCGCACTTGGTTTGGACGGCGAACCGCGCAGCTTCGCGCACTCGCGAACATCCGCGAACATGATCCGACAGATGGCGGTATTTTGACGAACATCTTTGAAGTTTGTTCGCCCTTGCGCGCTCAGTATGGACGGGCATTTGCTCAGTTGTTGCTGCACGTCGTTTCGGCTCGAACTGTAACTACCTGTGTTTGATCATAATGGCTTTTGAATGGAGTCTTGAGTGCATCGAGACTCTGGTGAATGCATATCGAGTTCGTAGTGAGTTATGGGACCCGAAAGACAATAATTACTGTCGAGTGATTTCTGGCCCAATCAAATTGAAAAATCTTCAGACGACATGCGGCAAAAGTTTTAAAACTGCCCACCAATACGGAGTTCATTGAGCATGGATTCCCCTCCATACGAATCACGGCGTCTCAGTATGGTCGTCTTGTACTTAGACAGTAAATTAGCAGACACCATGAGAAAACAATTCATCTTCCTCCATGGCATTAGTAGATGTGACACAACCTCAGCACTCTTCAAGCAGGGTAAAAAGATAGTGGGGAATCTGCTGGTAAAAAATGAACACTTCCTGGAAGAAATCAAACCTCAGAGGTTATTGCCAAATCTGGCTTAAATTTTTAACAAAGCTTTATGGAGGTAAGGACATGATTCATTAGATAAATTGAGCTTCAATATGTTTTCCCAAGCGCTTGTGAAGTCCAAAATTTAATTTGACATCTGTACCTCCAACATCCGAAGCAGCCCGCCAACATTGCTTGAGAACTTACCTTCAAGTACAAATGTGGTTAGAACTCGAGAAGGATCCACTCTATTGGGGATGCAGATTTCAGAGTTTGGTCGTGTCGCTGTTTTTACCACCAAGGAACCAGCCCCATAATCGTCCATATTATGGAAAGTATTATGGACGATTATGGGGCATAATCGTCCATAATACTTTCAACAATTTCCTGCAAATGCATCAAAGGGAGTGCAGTTGGTTGTGCGTGTCGGAAGGCTGACATTAATTTGTGCCAATTGCAAAGGAAACTCGTGTACCAACTCCCACCAACAAGATGAAGGAGATGGATCGGATATTGATGAAGATGAGGACTGTGTTGTAACAGACTATGTTTGGGAATCAAATTTTGATCAGCGAATTGGCCCAATACCAGTCAAACGTTGGCGTGTGTAGTTTTTATCACTAGTGTTTTTGTCCTCCTTTTAATTTTCTTAGTATAAAATAATATTGTAATATAATATTTGGTGTTACTTACAATATAAGTATGATAAAATATAATCTTTATCAAAATTGATTTCATAAATTGTGTTTTTATTCTGTATCTAAAAAAAATTTCCAAAAATGTTTTCTTACTTTTTCTTTTATTATAAATGTGTATATAACTAATAAGATTATTTTTCACACACTATTTCTACAGTGTGATCTAGGTAAATATTTTAAATACTAATTGCAAAGCACGTAATACTGCTGTTAAAATACTGCTGATGTTAATACAGACTTCACTAGTTAAAAGATTCTAAGCAATTCGACAAAAAAGTAAATGAGGTGTCAATAGAATCGAGTGTTTGAAAAATACAAATTTCTTTAATTTTATCGTTAAATAGTCTAATTAAAGTACTAAACAATTATGTCCGCTGTAATAGTCATTATTTTCATGATAGAATATATGCCTATACAGTACATACTTGATATCATTTATGTCATTATTTTATTCATCTCTGTTAAACTTAATGTGACGTAGTTAGGATACAATTTAAGTGGTTCTAAAAATTTAGGTTGGTCTCATTTAATGCAGAATTTAATGTCCTTCGGCTTTATAAACAATAATATTTTAATATTTTATTAATTTAAAAAATATAACCGTAAAATTACAAAAAAAACATCTTGGGAGACAATTTTGTAAAAATTGTTAATAATCGCGCAGTTTGATGTGTTGTAACATGACAACGGATGATAAAAAATATATGCGGTTGTTCTCATAAAATGCGGAATTTTATGCTCTTTAACTTTTATAGTGGATATATTTTAAATATCTGAGCCGTTGACCAGATTTAACCACAAAAATTTAAAAATTTCACTTTATGTGGACATTTTTACCCCCCCCCCCCCACAACACTTTAGCACAGCTCCGACGAGGGGGAAAACCTAGGATAGCCATATTAGGACATAAATAAAGCCGTTAAAGCAAAAAAATCTTTTGTAGCAATTTTTTCCGATTTACCTGATTTTTTGTTTAACGCTACTGGCCTAGTTATAGCTTAAGATCCAAGCTATTGCCCTTGTTACTTGAACCTCGCATGGGAATTGAGAAAAAAAAATGTTGTTCTGTGTTAATTATGCTAAATAAAATCTAAGTTAATTGAAGAAAATATACATGTATTATTGTAAATTAATCACCTTACCATGAAAATCAACAAACACACAGAAGAAGATATAACAATTCATTAGTGTTAAATTAGTGTGGACCTAAAAAGATCGGCATGCTCTTGGCCAACAAAAGTGAGTATTGATAACAACAAATTAAATGTTTTAATTTGAATTATAACTAAAAAGATTTAATTCAAGAATTTAAATCTTAAAATCTTAAGTGCAAAACTCCTGAAAACCTATATCATATTTGGACCGTTCCATAACAGAAGTGACATAACTTAAAGCGAAATAATGAAGAGAGTCAGTTACATGGTAATTATATAGTTGTTATCTTAAGGACGTAACAACAGATAGAGTAATTTCAGATATTCTCTTACCAGAGAGAAAAATACAACCCCAACTAGAATTGAACCAGATAAACGCATGTTTGTGGCAGTCTAGCACATATGAAAGCTCCCTTAGGCGTGCTTGCGGAATGTAATGTTGTTTACTACGGTACGGACTGTAAACTTAATAGTTTTTGTGGGGTAAAACGTTGGATTTAAAATACTTATTGAATTTATAGTTTTAATAAATTATTTTCTATTATTTTTATTTTTCTGAAAACATTTTTATATACCCTAAATATAACTTTGTATTAAACGAACACTGGCTTTATAATGTTAATAACTTTTTTTCTATAATTTTATTGACTGTAAAAACTTGTTTTTTAATCTCTAAACTTACCCAAATTATATATACATATCAATATCTAAAGACGTTTATAGGTGAGGTAAGCAACTCTGGGCAGCGAAATTGCAGGCAGTGGTGAAATATGGTTATTTGATGTTGTACTTAATCATTTCTACATAGCTGAACGTCTCATCGGAGTAGCTGTTGGGGTTTGGATCTATAGATTAAACTAAATATGTTTTTATAAAAATTTTAAAATTAGATGAAAACAGTTCAGTCCGATTCATTTGAAATTTAATTCATTGTTTTATAAAGCATTTATAGTGCATTTATAGCTAAGAACTTTTATTCGAAATCAAGCATAGTAGAAAGAAAATATTTAAAGTAGACTATGCGTAGCATTATTTTCCTTATCTGGATTTGCGAGCTTAAATCGCAAAAGCTCAAAATGTTTTGTCCGGAATTGAATTTTAAAACTAGGTTACTAGTATTTTGATAACTTTCATAGGAGTAAAGTACAAAACTTCTAGATAAAAATAGGGGTCTATGAATACAGGGTACTGATGAAATTAATTTTAATTCTACATAATTATTTTATTTTTTAGACAAAGAAAAAACTACATAAAAGAAAACAATTGTCACCAACTGCGAAAACTCTTACCCCATGATTTGAAACATGATTTGTCAAGCTCCTGTGTCATTATTCAGGTAGTATTCAGAGGGACTATAGAAGCAGTTCCGAGAAAAATAATCTATGGCCAGCTTTTTACCTTTTTAATTTAAGATTCCTCTAAAAACACTTCGTTGGGGGGGGGGTTACTTTAGATGATCTTTAAACAAAAATAAGAAGGTGATTCTTCCAGGAATTGGATATTGCAAAATGTTGGAATTTCTAGTTTAATAGTGATGAAGATGATTTTTTTCTTTGTGGATTGGATTTAACAAAGACAAGGCACTGGAGTATGAAAAATGAAGGAAGTACAAGAATTTAAATCTATCCGAGCAACTGCTATATGAACTCCTGTGAGCGAGATCACATCAGATAAGGTGTCTGTATAAGGATTATTGTCTGGCCAGGCCGGGCCGGGTAAGAGAGAAGTCTACCTCAGAATTTACTGTCATTTATTATTTTTTTCTCTTTTAGGTTTAAGAGAAAATAATAAATTTTTGTATAACAAAAATTAAGTGTCATTTAGTGAAATATGTAGGCTGTTGGAGTTAATAAATAATACAGGTTGTATAGGATTTTAAGTGCATGATGTTAATTGAAAACATTATTATGGTAATAGATAAAGGTAATAAAGGCAATGGTTATTGACAAATTAATAGTATGCATATAAAGAATAAAATGATAACCCATGTGATCAAATTATTGATTTTCGTATTACTTATATTTTAAATTTTATTATTTTAGAAGTTTCCAGTTAGTATAGAATTTGAGGTAAAGTATAACTAACAAAAATCGCAGTCGATATCCAGATATATTTTCTTAATACTCCATGACAATTTTAAATAGTTTGATGCAAATAATGCTATGCAAGGCAGTTATCCAATTTGTAGAAATTTAAACCATTTTGTATTTGCCAGTTCTGTCACTCGGTAAAATTCTTAGATTCGAAAGTAGATTCCCAGTCACCCAATTATTAATACTTGTAAATGATTGTTGACGTTTGAAACCTCCCAGATGTTGTTGATTTTGAAATGAATAATTTCTCTCTCACTGCCTCCATTTTTATGATAAAGTTAATATCCAATGTTTCTTTTACGATAAAAATTACGTTTATATAGTTTATTTTCAAGCAGCGACTGGACTATCCAGAAGAACGCGATGAAGAATGCGACTGTCTATCCGTAACTTTGCAATCGTTTCAAAGAAGCCAGAAACTATAATTGGTTTTCTTTACAGTAAAGTTGACCACTGGCAGTTTAGTTTTAAAAAGTATTTATACATTTTTTATTGTTACTTTTCATACGTTCGGAGATAATTTATGTATTTTTATTTTTATTTCTTTTCTATTCATCATTTTACTTCACATTTATTTAATTATAATCTTATGACAAATAAATACTTAAATGGTTATATACTATAGAATTTTAGATGTGCAAGTACAAAGAAGTGTTATTCGTAGTTGGGTCACAAAGATACGGTTGTTAATATTTAACCATTCTTGTTTTTATTCAAACGTTACGCTAAAAATCTTAATTACATAAAAATGATACAGAAAAAGTTAGCTCCACATGGCATTCCTTATACTTAACTTGATTAATAATACCACTCGTAGATCCTATAAATACAAAAAGAGTCTAAAGGTGGCGACACACTACCGGACTTTGCTCAGGACCGTACATCGGCCCGAACATCAAACAGAACATTACACCGTACATTTAGGTAAATTTACTCCGAACATTTCCCCGAACAAGACACCGAACTGAGCATCGTACCAGACAAATTCACCAAGCAAGGTAAAGGAAGTTTAGAGAGAGAGAGGGAGAGGTGAGTGAGTGAGAGCGTTGGAGGATTTGGTGGAGAGGAATTGGTCCATCGCAAGCGTTCGGATCAACGCTCGGGTCGGCGTACGGGGAAAAATTTAATCCTGACACACTACCGTACACCGGACCTATATTTTCTTTGATGTTTCGCTAGAATACCGCCTCCAGAGTGCTCTGCTCGACGTGGTACGGCGCTCGGTCCAGCGTCTGGTACGGTGTACGACCCCGTGCCACTCTAGCTGACTTGCACTTTACGTTTCCAAAATGGGAAATGTCAGTGAAATTATTTCAATCGATCTCCGTTCATTTACTGTAATTATATAATCGATGTAAGTTGATATTTGTTACAGAACCAGGTTATTATAACATGTGGTCTTTTGGCTCTCCACTACGAAAATCTCTCCTTCTCTCATGTTCAGGCTTCCAATGGGTTCATCTTAACCTAGGGCATGGAAACCCCTAGCAAAGGAACGTGAATGGACAGTCGTTTAGTTGGCCAATGAGAAGGTCGAGTGGTTTACACTGCTGATATTTGAGCCTCAAATCACTTATCACAGCAGCATGGGTTTGGTCCTCCGAGTGGACAAAGCGGCCGGCTGCTGCCCCATTTCTCACTATTTTTTTTTTTTTTTTTTTTTTTTTAGATATCCATTCCTTCCGGGGACTTGTGCAAAATGCCCATTAGGGAGAGGCTTGCTTATCGATGAGGCCGAAGTTTCCTTATCCACTAGTGCCAACACCAACAATCAATGTAACATGGTAGAACATGCTCATGGTATCGCAGATCAAAGACATATCTCAAGGAATAATTCTGTAAGTGCCACTGAAGCATGGATAATAGACAATCCCATTACAACTTTCAAACAGCTTAGTACAAGTTGCGAAGTTGACATTGGGTACAGCAAACGAGGTTGCCATATCATGGGGTAAGTCTATTTACTGTCCACTCTGACAATTTCAGTTCCTTCGTGATCCATTCATCTTTTAGGCAGCAGGGGTGATGCCATCCAGAGGGCATGGAAACAGCTAGCTAAGGAACATGAATGGACTGTCGGTTGGTTGGCCATTTAGAGGGCAGAGCGGACAGCCTGTTTGAACCTGAAAATCAGTTGTCACAAGAGCACAGAAGTTGGCCCTCTGAGTGGTCAATCGGCCATCTGCTGTCCCGTTTCTCGCCCTTTCTCTTCCTTCAATAACCCGTCCTTCCAGGAGCTTGTGAAAAATGCCCGTTAGAGGCAGACGTGCTTAGCCGTTCGTCCGGGATCTCCTTATCCACCAACAATATCATCTTGTTAAACTGTAGGTCCCTAGATACCATTGGCTGTTGGGCTATGAATTAACAGTCCTGTCTAAGGAGAATGTCGGTCTTAGTCAGTAACAAGACTACAAGATCGCGCCACAATCATCTTACACTCATCCCTCATTCATACTTGGCTTTAAACTACCTATTGAGTTAGGTCGCCATTTCAATAAAGGTATTAAAGGTATATCTACAATATCATCTAGAGATACTGTATATATTCATGCCTTTGTTTACAGAGTTACAGTTGGTTAAGTGGAGAAAACTTAAGATTAGAAAAGATTTACCTTTTAAATAAAGACGAATATTTGTATATGTTTAACTAAATTAATTACGACAAGAAATTTCTTAGGATATGATACCGCATCATGGCGGTAAGTTGAGAGATTATTTTAGGTCCATTGTGTTTTTTACTTCGTCAAAGTAGTGCAGAAAGTTGTGATTGTATAAAATGGAATGTTTACCGTGGTATTGTTGTATTGTGGTGGCCATTATGTGCAATGGGAAGGAGGTCGAAATAATTAAACACGGTTTAAAACTTTAACTATCGGCAACCGAGACACGGCCATCATGGAGGTGAGCTGGAGACTGAGGAAGAGTTTAGCGTGGTTGTAGGGACCGTTTGGAAGGGATGTGGCGTGATCTCAGCGACCAATAGGATTTATTTAAAATCGTATGATCGCTGCGCTATGTATCGGACGATGTCCGTCCGTCTGTCTGTCTGTCACATCAGACTCACATTTCCAATTGAGATAAATAATATATTGAATCAATAAATGTTTCATTAAATATATTACATGTACAAAGTAATTTTACTTATTAAGTCTTTTGCAGAATAAGATTGTTTTGTTCTTTTTATGATTTATTATTTAATGTGGGGTTTTTATATACCAGCCCCAAAAATGTTGTGTTAGTAGAGAATTCTAACGAATGTGAACCCCATTCTTGATATTCTAATGACAGTCATTAGAATAACTGACTTTTTTAAAAAAAATGTTTTTTGTGGAAATGAGCATGAATTCATAGGTAAAAAACCCCTATATTATCTCAATATATATATTTTTTTTTAATATGCAACTTTTGCTAATATGATTAGCTAAAATAAATACAGTATTTTCAAACAGGTTTCCACTTTGGGAGGGGGGAGGTATATGTTTTTGGGGGGGAATGCGCCATCACCTTTGGGGGGGATGGGCACCCCTGTAATGACTAATAGGCAAATTCATGTCAAAATTATTAAATCTAATATAATTTATAGGCTGAAAAACTAATTTTAGTAAACAGACTATTATGTATGGCTTAAAAACGTTTTGGAAACATCAGTGATTTATTGAATATCGATCAAGTAAACGTTTTAGCGGTACGAACTACGGTATGTGTCAGTGTTGCAGAGTGTTAGTCTTGTTTGATTACTCTTAAACAATGTCGATATGTCTAAATACAAATACGAATCGGATTGAAAACAAAGTTACATTGTTTTGTTGGCCATTGTGTTGCGGACAATAGTTGGCTCCATCTGCGATCGATGGATGTACGTCACACCGTGTCATGGTCCTGAATATAACAAATTTACATTGTTCTGTTGGCCGGTTTGTTGTGGTCAAAATTTGGCTTCCACCACGATCGATTAGTGGAAGTTACACCAAGTACATGGCCCTGGTACTTTGTACCCAAGTACATTGTACATTTGTACCTGGTACATGGCCCAAGTAAATTGAACCGCACCCCCGCTGTAGCGCACCCGACCATTGGAAACATAACTGCCCATGGCGCTCCACGGGAGGGGCTCACCAACGCTCTCAGGAGTTCAGAACGTTCAGAAAACGTGAGAACTTCTAAAACCCACAATAATTTAATTTAACAACAACAATTTCAACAAGAAGGCACTGTCACCAAGGTTGGCCAACCAGAATATCGATATTCAAAATTCAAAAGATTTTCTAATTAATCCCCTTTTTAAATTTTCAACATTAACATTTGCAATTGACAAAATAACTAATTAAACAAATAACAACAAATAAATTTCAATAATTAATTTTACAAATTACACAAACACAAAATACACAAAGAGAATTAACCGAAATGTTGCAGGTTAAAAAAAAAAAATCCACCCGGAGACCTGTGGCGCAGGGCGCGCTAATAATGGGAAATTAACCTGACATAAACACTACAAATAAATAGATAAATAAATACTGTCGCACATAAATCACAGAATATCACAGTTCAATTGATGG
Source organism: Neoaliturus tenellus (assembly GCA_030545055.2). NCBI lineage: Eukaryota > Metazoa > Arthropoda > Insecta > Hemiptera > Cicadellidae > Neoaliturus > Neoaliturus tenellus. The sequence continues at coordinate 107,293,999 of CM061535.1, forward strand.
AGTGAATATCACAGAATATCACAGCAGTCCGTCTACGGTATCATTGCACCTGGTGAAGCATCAGCCCGCAGCTCCGGCAAGGTGGGGACCGAGGCCATGTTTGTCCCCCAAGTGTGCAGGTGGGCGGACCAGGCAGGTACCATGCTGCATCGAGTGGCGTGGGAGGGACCAAGTCCCCAGCTGGACCCCAAAAGGAAGCGCTGGAAAAGTTAATTCATTGCATCATGAGACATAATTCACTTATATAAATTATATTGATGGACAAATTACTTGGAAAGCGCACAGTGAAAAATTTACACATCTAGCAGTGACAGTCCACCGCGGCACCTATGTCTTTCCACCGGTAGTGCAGTCACAGCTGGTGAAAAGAAGAAAAACGACACAGAATGTTCTAGAAAACGACAGACAGTAAACACTGGTCAGATGAAACACAACACTATAAAAAATTAGACGTGACATCACGCATGGTGGGCAAAACGTCACGGCTCAAAATTTACATTGTTCTGTTGGCCGGTTTCTTGTGGACAAAATTTGGCTTCCACCACGATCGATGGGTGGAAGTTGCACCTTGTACACGGCCCTGAGCATAACGAATTTACATTGTTCTGTTGATCATTGTGTTGCGGATAACAGTTCGCCCCAACTGGGATCGGTGGGTGCACGTCACATCCCTCACACCGAGTCATAGCCGTTTTAATAATAGATTCTGTGATGAAAACAAAAGCAAATAGGTAATGAGACTGTTTTATAGCGCATTTTGGTTCGAAGTGACGTAATAATAATTACTTAAAATATATTTTTGCCCTTTTTAAATTTGCCGTATTTTTTACAGGTTCATAACTTAAAAAAACGTTGAAAAATGTCCAGCTTTATATCTGTGTAAACTTCCTAACACTGCATGCCTATGGTGTTTTCCAAATTTTTTCAAACCAAATTGCAATCAAACCAAAACTACAACACTGCGTGGCGGGGCGGTGCGGGTCCAGCAAAGTAGCTGTGTGTTGCGTCCCTAGCTGCAGCCCCATTATAAATCGTCCTCAATTAGCCCAACTCAGTGTTAACTGATAAAGAGACCGCTCACACCACTCTTTTTCTCGTTTCTCTAGAGTTTTTCGTTACATTGGTATCTTTTTAAGAATAAGTTGCTTAAAGTGCTGGATGTTTCTCAAAGCCATAATATCTTAAACCTACTTTAGTAATCGTGTATTTATTGACTTTATAACACATAAAATAGTTTTTAACAAATACAATTATTTTTTTAGCTTACCTTTTTACAAATTTAAATAACAAAACTAAATTTTGTGTTTAATTTAAGAAGTCTGCCTGGACTTATAAAGTACATTTAAAAGATTCTTAAGGCTATAAAATAAATCTACAACCTGTAATGTATATTTTATACTAAAAAAACAAGCACTTTTTGCACGGTATACATATTTGTTCGATCCAAGTATTTATTTACTTTTTAATTATTTATTTATAAGGGGTTTATTGCCACGAGGTGTCGATTGAAGTTGGTCCTATGTCTGGGAAAATCCGGTTTTCTTCCTAGACTCCTTCAAAGTTTCCATGTTATCCTTATGGAGATTTTTTACCACTAAATTTAACACAAATCAGCTAATAACTGTAGATATGAACCAAAATGTACATCTTTAACGTGTGGTTCAGCAAATTTATTCCAAAGTGCAGCACCCTCTAGCCTGGAAAGTGAGCGAACCGAACGAGCTCGTCTTAAAAAGGAAGAGAGCGAGCAAGCCGAGTTAACGAGTTTTTTTTCTGAGAAAGGAAAACGTCATTAATATTATCACTAAACATAAGCTAGGCCCCCTTGTACTAAGAGTAGACATTACAAACTCTAAAAGCACCAGAGACTTAAAACTATTATTGATCCTAAATTAAAAACTTATGGTCGTATTTTTACTTAGTTTTCCATCCTACTTCACTCTCCCCTCAAATACTAATAATAATCACAATCTTGGTATAGAAATCTTGGGTGTAGGGAGGGAGCAGAAGGGGTAGGGGTCAGCATTGAGCAAAAGTTTCCAAGACAAACACTTCTCGAGGAAAGTAATCTAAGTTATTTCGTTCATTAAATGAAGGTTAAATTGCTTGTCCCAGTTCAGTTTTGGAACGGAAATAATTTTCTTTAGAACATTGTATTACTTAGAAAGAAATTATAGCTATTATGTTAGTATGTTTATTGAGGTCAATGGTATACTATCATGACAGCCTCCTGAGGTCCGAGATGCCTGAGGAAACCACTTTGGTTGGGTACGCCGATGACGTCGCAGCTCTCATTGCTGCACGCAACGTTGAGCTGGCCCAACTGAAGTTGAACCGAGTTATGCGGGTGGTCAACAACTGGATGTCCGATCACGGTCTCTCACTTGCTCTCAGTAAGACGGAGATCGTGATTCTTACGAAGAAGAGGATCGACACCGTCGTCCCGTTTCGAGTGGGAAGGGAGGTGGTCACATCAACTCGTGCCGCCAAATACCTCGGGGTTATGGTGGACACCAAGTTAAGCTGGAGGGATCAGATCTTCCGTACAGCGGACAAGGCCGCTAAGGTAGTGACTTACCTTAGTAGGCTGATGGCCAATGTCGGGGGTCCCCGATCCAGCAGAAGACGTCTGTTGATGTCCGCGGTCCAGTCCGTGCTTCTTTACGGGGCAGAGGTGTGGGCAGGCGCTCTAGATAAGGAGTGCTACAGGTTGCGACTCGCCCGGGTTCAGCGTCAAGCTGCGCTCCGGGTGTGTTCCGCCTACCGGACAGTGTCCGAGCCTGCCGTCCTGGTGGTCGCCGGAGTCATCCCTGTCAAGCTCTTGGCAGGGGAGAGGAAAGCGATTTATCAGAGACAAGGCGAGATCGGCAAGGACACGGCAAGAACAGAAGAGCGCTCCCGAACCTACCAGCAGTGGCAACACAGCTGGGAGCACGACACCCGAGGACGATGGACTGCGCGACTTATCAAGCAGGTCCAACCATGGGTGGAACGGCGGCATGGGGAGGTGGACTACTACCTGACCCAATTTTTGACAGGTCACGGCTATTTTCGGTCGTACCTGAACCGTATGGGAAAGACCGGTTCACCGGACTGCATTTATTGCCCGGGTGTTCCCGACGATGCGGAACACACATTCTTCCGCTGTCCCCGTTGGGAAGGGCCCCGCCTGGAGGCCACACAAATCTTTGGTGCATTTTCGGTGGACTCGGTCTGCCAAAAGATTTTGGAGGATGAGGGCAACTGGGATTGTTTGTCACAGTTCGTCCGGGGCATCCTCCTGGAAAAGAAAACCGATCTGGACCGTGAAGTGGCCCAGATCCCTTGATCGAGCGGCTGGATAAGGAGCGAGCCCCACGGGCGTAAGCCAAATTTAGGCCTAGCCTGACGTAATGTGACAAACAATTCCAGGTTAGATTCCTAAAGAGTAGAGGAGGTTTTTTAGTGGGTAAACTCGTTTTTAGGGGAGCCCCACACTACAGGCTGGCCACCTGTGTGCGTAATGCATTTTTCCGCCTCTCCCTCAAAAAAAAAAAAAAAAAAAAAAAAAGGTATACTATCATTCAATATAACATGAAGCGTAGTTTATAAAAATGAATTCAATCTGAGAGAAAAAAGTGGTTTGGAAATAAAATAATAGTACACTTCATCATTAGGGTCTAAAGTGACCCTTTTCTTTCGAGGTCAAGTTTACGACCAAGGTGTTACGATTTAGGTCATTGTTGACATTTTTTTAATTTTGCTCTTAGAACTCATATGCTGTGGATAGAAGCACTAAAACAATTGATTTTATCATGAGGTAAGAAATTTCTATTACACTTTTAAGAAATACTAGCCTATAATTTCTTATCATCACTATTTATCATATACAGGATAAAAAGAGAGTCTGAAAACTGTACAATATTTTTAAAATTATTTAATTAACAAAACTTGAGTCTCAAAGTCTACCTCCCAAAGTACTTATTGGCATTGAACATCCAAGGGGAGGTGGTCCACAAGGAGTAGGAAGCAAACCTTAAATGTGAGCATAGGGCAAGGTATACATCAAATTTAAGGTCCCTATGAATAGGGAACAACGCCGACACGACCTTAATACAGTAGTACGAAGGTTCTTGCATATTTTACGTTAGGCAATATGATTTTATAGCAAAGTTTGATAAAATGTCATTTTTTACTCGATCGTCCTTTTACGGTAGAGTTTGCTGTTCTCTATTTATAGATAGAGAAATTTAATTTGATGTAGGCCTATATATTGCACTATTCTTACATTTGAAATAGTTTTCTACTCCTTGTAGACATTCCCTCCCCCTTTTGAGGTTCAAGGTCAATAAGTACTTTAGGAAGTAGACTTGGAGACCCCAAATGAGTTTGCAAGGTTTCTGTTATATTAATTAAATAATTTTAAATATATTGCACAGTATCCAGACTTGTTTCCACTCTTTATAATGGAATTAGTAACAAATTAATAATAATATATTCAATTTATTTGATTTGATCCATACTCCTCAACATGTAAAGGTAACGATGTCAAAACAACAAAAAAAACCTGTCCTTTTCATTTGTGTTTATACGATTAAATTTTATATGCAGTCATATAAACGCCTTTGCAACTTTCTGTGTTGGAAGCTGATAATATTGCCCGTGGGCAATATTTTATCGTGCATTTCTGACAAGAGTACTTTAAAATTAGTTTTAAATGTTTTTATTAAGCTATTATTATTTTTTTTCTTATGTGAATCTTAGTTTTAGCTCTGAAAAGGGTGATTTTTTACAAAAGCTCTCTTTTTAAAGATTAATCTTTTATCTTTATCTTGAATAAAATACATCCAGCTTTTATAACAAATAGAATAATATTCATAAACTCAACTCAAGGCCTAAGGGGTTTGTCGTTTGCTTAGAGGACTAAAAAATCTGGGAGTGTAAAGTGTAGTTAAAAAATAAAATAAAATAAAAATTAAATAATTGCAAGGGGAAACCACAATAGGATTTATATGTATGTATTAGCCAGTTAATTTATTATTTCCTAAAGTTAATTTATTATTCCCTAAAGGTTTATTTATTTTGGAGACAGAATAATTTTAAAAATCACAAACTATGAGATTAGTTTTCTATATTACAACTATGTTCCAATACTTTTCAAGCATGAGCATACTTTAAAAAGTACTGTAATACAACATTTACAGCTTTAATAAAGAGGATGTTCGGAGATGGTAAATTATTATCAGTTTTGGCCGGAAGTGGCTCTTGCAGCCTCTGAGAGATAATCCAGGTAAACCGCGTCTTTAAGAGGCCCGTCTCTGAATAATTTCTTAATTGATTTACTCTCTAAGTCTATGAAACCTATCTCACTAAATTGCTTACAAAGGTAACCTAAGCCCTATCCCAATATGTATATAAGTTTTGTACTTTTATCAGGCAAATCGTTTACTTTACGACATTTTCCAGGATAATCAGTCAATTCCTTATTTTATTTTCAAAATTACTTTACCTTTCAAAAGGAGACAACCTAAAATAATATTCTGAATATTCTTTGGAAACATATGTATTGGAAACATATTTACTTGAAAAGTTATTTGTTATGATAAAACTTTAAATCATTGGATTAAACATGATAAGATTGTTTAAGAGTGATCCCTTGAGCTCCAATAACCACCCTTGGACGGAACGAAAGTGTGATATTAATTCAATGGTTCGATATTCATGTAATCAAACTTACACTATTAGGTATTACCAATGCAATTCCAAATTAATACAAAATTGGGTGAGTCGGTGGCGAAGTGGTTAGCGCGTCGGACTTCAGGACCATGGCAGCGATGACGTGGGTTCGAATCGGCGGCGTTCTGCCAGTGATATATATATTTTCTTTAGATATTTTATTTGAAACACCAACGCACTCAGTGGTGCGTATTTTAAGGTGAGTATGGCTGAAGGGGTGAGTGTGATGATTGTAATGGATCAGATGAGGTGTAGCTTTGTTACTGACAAATATCAGCTGTTTCATTTGTCAGGATCATTAATTAATAGCCCAATGACCAAAGGCAGCTGGGTCCAGTATCGAACCATCAAAAAGCACTAACTTTTCTCAGGATCGAACCGGCAACCTTCAGATTCAAAGGCGAGCTCTTTAACCACTCAGCTACCCAGCCCTTTCACCTTGTACTGTAGCGGCTCACCCCCATACTTTGTCTAATACGATCCACGCACAGATCAATAGTCTCTGTGAACGGGGCAAAGTAAGGCAAAAAGAGGTCCGCCAACCTCTTTATTAAAAAAAAAAAAAAAAAAAAAAAAAACTAAGCGTTGGACTGGAAAAATAAATACATACCTAATTATGCTCCACCCACTAAATAAAGTTAAAATCTAATTTTTTTTTTAATTTAAAAACTTTATATATTTGAAATTAAACCAAATGTGATAAGGATACAACGCAACTCATAAAAAATCGTCATCATATTGAAATATAAAAGTAACTTATCGTAATACAATATCGTCCCCTGCATAAACTTTTATTAAAACTTTATTAATTAACTTTATTTTATTTGTTGACTTTGTTATTCGTAAAATGGCAATGTAGAACTTGAGGAAAATTTGAAATGAAGGAAAGCTAACCGAGGTTGATAAGCTTCTGTATATGGAGTATGAATGGTTTCATAAAAGGATGAAGTGCAGCCTTCCTCAGATTATGAAATTTCTCCGGTGCTGTAGAGCACATCCGGTGCTCTGTTCCTAACATCTGTGACGCTTGCACTTAGCTAACATAATAGAGAAGAGCAATCCGGTAATTTACAATCATCAAACACTATTAAGGTAACTCAGGTTACGTATGAAAAACCTCATTTACAGAAATTAATTCATCTATAAATAGTTTTCTTTTAATGTAATTTTTAGTACTTAAGCAAAGTAATTTGAATACATAAACAGTCCAACAAAAAATGTAGAAAATTTTACATTCTAAAACAAATCTAATTAAAGATTTATATCAGCATATTTTCAACGGGTTCTTACACGGGAAAACGGCCGACACAAAGCGTAGGTCACTCAAATTGCAGTAAACAATGAAATTGTTATCTCTTAAAGCGATTTATTAAAATGTATGATATGAATGCAAGTATAAGACCAGGGGCGTACCCAGGGGGGGGGATATCGGGATATATCCCCCCCCCCCCCCCCCCCGAAATTCTGAAGGGGATATATAATTTATTTTTCAATGTAAACATTTTTATACTCTTAAATTTGAATGGTTTTAATATTAATATGTTCATAATTTAAGTTTCAAATGGGATGCTACATAGGGTGTAGTGGTAGCGGGATCAACTCAAAGGGACAACTATGTGACCAACAGCCCCGAGGAGTATTACGTTGCGGCGTTTTCATTCCCTTCCTCGACCATTTCCTTAGTGAAATAACGCAGAGATTTTTGAAGCATCGGGATGTTCTTCAAAAAATATCCCTCCTCTTTGCCGCAGAATTTATTTAAATCTGAGGATACAGACATAGATCTCTGTTCAACAACATTGGCCAAACATTGGCCATCAATCATCTCCCACCCAGCCCAATTTTCGGCCGAATTGGCGGAGGAGAGTGATGAAAGAAATGGGAAAGGAGAAGCTCCCCACTGATTTCCTGACAGGCTTGGATAATTGCAACTAAATGTTGTTCCCAACATTGCATACCATGCTTAAGGTATATAATTATGCTCTGAATTAATACATTACAATATTACTACTAGGCCAGGTTACGTAGGTTTTTATTACATAGGTTTTTACTAGGCCAGTCAGTTTTTAAAGTAGTGGTTAAGTCTTAAATACCTCATGTTTAAATTTTTTTATGTTTATCAAAAAAGCCATTGAGTCAGTATCACGTCTGGTATACATTAAATATTTTTTTATTCTTTCCTTGCCTATTTAAAAGTTTTGTTATAGCCTAACTGTAAAGTTGGCTTATAGACATTTCTACTACGATTTTTACAACTATTGAAGTAATAAATAATCTTTTGTAATGATTACCATACAAAATATAAGTTTACAAATAGGCCTAAATAACTCTTAGTAAGACTTGTTGTGGTTTATCTGTGATTTATTAATTTTAAGGTGAGCGTCACATGTAATTATTGTAACTTGTATATAATTGCGGTGTAGGTTGTATACAACTGTATAAATTTTTCCATGTGTATAAAAGTCTATCCTGGTATTAAAATTAAAGTTTTATACCAACGTATACATGGTTTAATTTAGTTTTAACACCTATGTAGGGCCTATATAGTCAATGGTAATAAATTGTATGTTATTTCATGCATTCCCTTTTATGTACAGGTATACACATACAAGCACATATATGTACTAATACACATACGTATGTATATATTGTCATACACATACATATATATCTTCATTGAGTTATGAACTGATAATATCCCCCCCCCCCCCCCCCGAAAAAAAACCTGGGTACGCCACTGTATAAGACGAAGAATATTTAGAAATTAAATGAGCTCAAAATTAGTGACGTTTCGTGAATTTACAAGGAAAAAGTAAGATAAAGTATCTCTACGATGTGTCGTTATGGGAGCAAGGTCTTTCCGACAGTAACATAAAACTTAGAGACTATTTATTCCCCTATATGTCTCCGATTCCAAGATATCCTTGGAATAAAAAAACAACTTTTAAACAATATTTAAATACAACTGAATTCTATTATCCTATAAATTTCTTGCCTAAACTAAAGATTATTGGATGGCCAATGATTAATCTATAATTAATTTCCATAGTATACGATGTATGTTTTTTAAAGTATAACTAAAAAACTATTCTTCATCACTAATATTTAATAACTCAAATAACAATACTCAATGTTAAAAAAATGAGTAGCTCCATTCGAGCATTCACAATAGTCTTCTTCCCCATTGAGAGTACCCTATTACGGTTGTCATTACAGTAAGAAATAATTAGGTCAGGTAACATAATAATATATTGTGTCTATGTTGGATTCAATGGCAGCCTAATGAGACCCTTTTATAGGTATATCCAATTTTGATTGATCTGTGTATAGTGGTAATGGGTCGGATCAATTTTCATTAATTACGAATCAAATTGATCATGCCATAGGGAGTGATTTAAATTAGGTAATTTTTTACATTTTATTAATTTTAAAACTTTTACAAATATATTTCATTACTGAAAAGAAAAAAATCTTTTTATGAAATTACAGGTTTCTCAAAGGTTTTACAAACTTCAGAAAATAAAATAAGTAAGTAAGTGACGGACAATAATTAAGTCATAACATCAATAGCCCATAAACACAGACAGCTGAAAATATGAATTGATTCTAACAAGTTAGCATACACCTTAAAGATATTTTGAACGTGGTCAGGAGTTACATTGAGTGATTAATATCAAGATCAGCCTTGGATGGCTCATTGCTGTTCCTGTGTAGGATCCACCACATAATAAGAAGAAACACTGCTCTCCGTTCTCGACTGGCTCATTGCTGTTCCTGTATAGGATGCACCACACAGTAAGAGGAAACACTGCTCTACGTTCTCGACTGGCTCATTGCTGTTCCTGTATAGGATGCATCACACAGTAAGGGGAAACACTGCTCTACGTTCTCGACTGGCTCATTGCTGTTCCTGTATAGGATGCATCACACAGTAAGGGGAAACACTGCTCTCCGTTCTCGACTGGCTCATTGCTGTTCCTGTATAGGATGCACCACACAGTAAGAGGAAACACTGCTCTACGTTCTCGACTGGCTCATTGCTGTTCCTGTATAGGATGCATCACACAGTAAGAGGAAACACTGCTCTCCGTTCACGACTGGCTCATTGCTGTTCCTGTATAGGATGCACCACACAGTAAGAGGAAACACTGCTCTACGTTCTCGACTGGCTCATTGCTGTTCCTGTATAGGATGCATCACACAGTAAGAGGAAACACTGATCTCTGTTCTCGACTGGCTCATTGCTGTTCCTGTATAGGATGCATCACACAGTAAGAGGAAACACTGCTCTACGTTCTCGACTGGCTCATTGCTGTTCCTGTATAGGATGCATCACACAGTAAGAGGAAACACTGCTCTCCGTTCTCGACTGGCTCATTGCTGTTCCTGTATAGGATGCATCACACAGTAAGAGGAAACACTGCTCTACGTTCTCGACTGGCTCATTGCTGTTCCTGTATAGGATGCACCACACAGTAAGAGGAAACACTGCTCTACGTTCTCGACTGGCTCATTGCTGTTCCTGTATAGGATGCACCACACAGTAAGGGGAAACACTGCTCTCCGTTCTCGACTGGCTCATTGCTGTTCCTGTATAGGATGCACCACACAGTAAGAGGAAACACTGCTCTACGTTCTCGACTGGCTCATTGCTGTTCCTGTATAGGATGCATCACACAGTAAGAGGAAACACTGCTCTACGTTCTCGACTGGCTCATTGCTGTTCCTGTATAGGATGCACCACACAGTAAGAGGAAACACTGCTCTCCGTTCTCGACTGGCTCATTGCTGTTCCTGTATAGGATGCACCACACAGTAAGAGGAAACACTGCTCTACGTTCTCGACTGGCTCATTGCTGTTCCTGTATAGGATGCACCACACAGTAAGAGGAAACACTGCTCTCCGTTCTCGACTGGCTCATTGCTGTTCCTGTATAGGATGCACCACACAGTAAGGGGAAACACTGCTCTCCGTTCTCGACTGGCTCATTGCTGTTCCTGTATAGGATGCACCACACAGTAAGAGGAAACACTGCTCTACGTTCTCGACTGGCTCATTGCTGTTCCTGTATAGGATGCATCACACAGTAAGAGGAAACACTGCTCTCCGTTCTCGACTGGCTCATTGCTGTTCCTGTATAGGATGCACCACACAGTAAGGGGAAACACTGCTCTCCGTTCTCGACTGGCTCATTGCTGTTCCTGTATAGGATGCACCACACAGTAAGAGGAAACACTGCTCTACGTTCTCGACTGGCTCATTGCTGTTCCTGTATAGGATGCACCACACAGTAAGAGGAAACACTGCTCTACGTTCTCGACTGGCTCATTGCTGTTCCTGTATAGGATGCACCACACAGTAAGAGGAAACACTGCTCTCCGTTCTCGACTGGCTCATTGCTGTTCATGTACAGGATGCACCACACAGTAAGGGGGACCACTGCAGTGCCCTCATTGTTGCTGTATAGGATCCATCACTTAGTGAGGGGAAGCACTGTTCTGAATTCTCGTCTGGCTCATTGCTTTAGCTGTATAGGATCTATCATACAGCGATTGAAAGCACTGCTCCCCGGCCTCGACTGGCGCATTGCTGTTGATGTATAGGATGCACCACACAGTAAGAGGAAACACTGCTCTCCGTTCTCGACTGGCTCATTGCTGTTCCTGTACAGGATGCACCACACAGTAAGGGGGACCACTGCAGTGCCCTCATTGTTGCTGTATAGGATCCATCACTTAGTGAGGGGAAGCACTGTTCTGCATTCTCGGCTGGCTCATTGCTTTAGCTGTATAGAATCTATCACACTGCGATTGAAAGCACTGCTCCCCGGCCTCGACTGGCTCATTGCTGTTGATGTATATTATATTCATTTTATTATTGGATAAAATTTTAAAAGATGCAACTAATTTTCTTCTAAAATTTTTTAATATTATAGATTGTAATACAGTTACAATCAATTGTAAATACACAACAGTGTATAAGTCATAATACTGATAAATTATAGATGTTTAAAATTTACGTACTAGGATCCCTTTCATTGTAATCGAGTTTGCAATGGAATTCGTTATTTCTAATAAAGAACACTCTTGATTAGTTCTTTTTATGATTTATAAATGTGTCACCTTAAATGTTTCACTTTAAACAATAATGATTATCACATAAATAATATTTATTTCTTAAACACGCATGAATAATAATGTAAAAAACCTGCTGAAGGCCTACAACGCACATCATTAGTAATCTTAAGGGGGCCGTTCGGCAAAACGAAATGGGCTCGTCGAAATGTCGGTAATTCTGTATGAAGGTTGCCTGAGTTACCGACGCCCGAGCTAAGATATCGGAAGGCACAAAAATGGAAAATCAGGAGCGGCCGTTGCGTCCCTGGTCTCCCCCCCCCCCCCACCGACCCCGAAAGATATCCAATGAATGGCACTGACCACCCGCCAGCACAACAGAGCGGCCGGCGCAGACCCGGTTTTCGGGGTTGTAAAAATTATCTCGCATCACTGGCACTGTCTGTCCCGCACCGGGGGAGGTAAACAACCTAAGAAATGAACTCCATTTAGATACATCTTTTAACTCTCTCTTGTTTAACCATTTTTAAGACGTGGAACAATATAAAAAAAAAGAAAAAAAACATTACAATTGAGTGTTATTTATTATATTGCATCAAGGAATATCTCTTATTTTTATAACTATTTTTTATATTTATAATCCAAAAATTGATACTGGTTACAATTATATTTGTTTAACTTAATTTTTTAAGTATTTTCAATTTTTATAATCATATTAAACGTTTCAATAAATGTCAGGTACTTAAAAATTCACTAAATGTTTTGTTTTCATAGTTACCACAATTCTAAATCCCCATATCATATTAGTTCTCGATAAATCAACAATTGTCTCTTTATTTAAATATTTAGTGAGAAGTGGGTGTAAAATATTCGTTGAAGATATAAATGGTTCGCTGTTGAGGAGAACAATGCCACCGCCATATCCGGGGGCATTATTGTGCTAATGAATGAGACGGCCTCTAGATAACTGATAAGATTTCTTTGCTTCCAACGCTAACAAATACTGCCGTGTTTTGCTACTGTACTGCGTGTTAGTTAAATGTTCTGTATATATTGTATTTTATTATAAATATTCTTAACCCTAGACTTGTAAAAACAAAACATTTGTTTAATATTTCTTAAAGGCAAATCCCATTTATTCTTATACAATTTTTGCTTCACGTTTTGCACCTTCATATAAACATAGTCCAGGTCGGTTTCTGTTTCCGCTAGGGTGATTTATGATATTATTTTTTCATTGTCTTCAGCATTATTTGCCTTAGCAAACTTAGGTAAATTTATTTTGCATATAAGTCTTACTTGTTTGTTATATTGTTGTATATTAATTGTTTTAACTGTTTGTATATTGTTGTTTATTAATTTTTTTATAATTAATGAATTCAATAACTCGTCATTAGAGTCTGTCGCTAGCCGGATTGAACTAGATAATGCAATTCAGATACTGACAATCGCAAAGTATCAAATTGTTGCCTTAGGCTAAAAAGTATTTCTGTAATATATAAAATAGGCCCGTGGGAGAAACGAGGCATAGCTGTGATGGCAAGTCTGAACACGAACGCCCTCGTTGACTCATCACCAACCAGATTTGTGAGATTGTTTTAATATTTCTTTGTAGGTAAACAAATTAAATAACATTTTAATATATTATTATGTGCTATATGTTAACTATATTCATTTAAAGTTTTTCATACATATTTTATAAAGAATAATTTTTATATTATATTACCATTAAATTTAATATGGAATATGTATTGAATTTTAATTATGTGTACTATTATTTAAAAATATATTCATTTCAATTTTCCATGTATAATTTTTTTATGAATTTCGTATTATTTTATGTTTAATTGTCTGGGATATGTATTGACTTTGATTGTGTGTATCTAGTAAGCAGGTGTGGTCAAGCTTGGATCCGCCCCCTGACCCTAAACAGTTCCTCAAAATTACTGCAACGTCATCAAACTGTTAACATAAAAGGTGAACTTGAAGTCCTTCTTTCGATTTTCCAAACTATAACAAAATACCCAAAAGATCCATCATTTTCTCCGTAAACAAATAAAATTATTTATTAGAAATAATCTAAATGACGGACGCTGAAATTGTTAGCACAAAGAGGTGGTTTCTTTTGAAGATGAGGTGGTACAATTCGATCACTTTCCTGGGTAACGTTATAATTACTCTGGCTCAAATTTATGAAATTTCAAGTTGAAACTTTAACAGTTGGTGTTACATATTTATAAGCTGATTGTTACTTTTAATTTTAATTTTTATTATAGTTAAATTTCATTTTAACAAATGGAAAATTTTTTTGTTCTTTTCTATATTTATTAATATAATAAATTTTAATCAACTGTAAAAAAATTTAAACTGTATATTTAAAAAACCAAAAATTATTTTATTAGCATCATAGAATTACTGATTAATATGGAAATAACATGTTATTTGAGCAATTTAATCGTATAGCAATTAAAAAATGTTCTCTGCTTTAACAACTGATAAAACATACATTGACTATAAGACAATTAAATTTATGTCAATTGTTTATGAGACATTGTTTATAAAAGACACATAGGGTTGCTATTTTTGGTGGTTAAAAACGATGGAACAGGCTTAAATTACAGGGGCGTACGTCAACAATTATATCAAAATATTGACATTCTTTATGAAAAACACAAAGGGTTACTATCTTTTATTTTAAAAATGATTTAACTGGCTTAAATTAAAAGTGAGTACGTCAATAAGACAATAGAAAACAGTGAGACATAGTATTCCCAATATTTTAACATTTGTGGAAAAGGAAGAGATAAATCGACTGTGAAATTAGTTTTGTAGTTATTTTGTTCAATGTTAGAATGAATTCTTACAAATTGTAAAATACTATTTTGACACAAACTGAAATTCAAAATAGAGTAGGATTTTGTTTACATTTTTTATAGTACCTAAGCTCATGATAGTTAGTCAAATAAATTATGTTATTATTAGATTTGGTTCAGGCTGTTTTTTAGAGGCAGTAATATAAGTTCTATCGATGTCGATGGAGGGCTGCAGTTCCCTTATCTCTTGAGGGGTATTTCTCACAAGCAAGTTGGCCGTGTAAAATGACTTGGAGTAGTTTCCTGATTTAACTCCTCCAGGGGCCTAAAGGCATACACTTGCTGTGCTCCTTGCTCTGTATGGTAACACTCTTAATAGTTAGTGCAGATTAATAATAATATCACTTAAGTGAATCTATACTTATGTAATACGCTAAGGGGTTTTTTGTGTGTAAACAACGCCTCCTACAATTATCAACCGATTTTCTATTTTTTGATGTCGTTGGAGAGGTCTTGGTCTGTAGTTGTTTCCCCCAAAAACTGATTAGAATCGGACTAAAATAAAGGTGATATGCACCATTGAAATCTCAAAATTTCCCACTAAATAACATTGGGATTGAATCAAGTATTTTAAACACCTGTAAATGTTCAGCTGTAAATACGTTTAGTTTTTTGTGATTACAGATATATTCACAATATTGATTTTTTCGGATGTCATTGATTTAGAACTAAATGTAACATTTGTATCGTATCAAAATTAATTGCTCGATTTCGAGCAATACGTATACTAGTAATTATCATTGTCCAAAGAATTTTTTCTTAGTCATAGCATGATAATAGTATGATAATATATTGTATTAAAGTTTGTTACTCTATAAGTATTTTAAATAATTTGTATTCTTAAAATTCTAACATAAACTACCTAGTCCCAGTCAAACGTCACTCTAATAACCACCCTTTCATATTTAGTAATAATCTAAATAAGGCGTATTTGATTGAGAGCTACAAATATTGGACACAAATAGACTCGGGTAGACAATCTATTAATAAAGAATTATGTTTACTGGTTTACTGGATTTAATATATTCATTTAAAACCCCACAAAACGTCAGCAAGCTTCGTAATCTGCTCGAGTTGATAAAAGCCCAAGATATCGACGGCCACTTAGCATGAATACTCCGTGTCCTTGTTGGTGCACCGTTTTGATGGGGCATACTTATACATTTTTTAGGGTTTAACAAAGTTAACTTGATCTTTTGTTCATTTATACTCAGGAGCCAGAATAATTCAATAATTATTTGATTTAAGTAAATAAATAATTGCATAACAACACATTTATAGCTCACAAATATTTTTATGTGTAAGGTAATTTATTAGTTTTGTTAAGGATTTATTAGGTTAGTTATCGTAATAGTTACAAACATATTGTGTAATTACCTTCTTTTGGTATATTTCATTTTTCAACGGGTAAATGCTACTGCAATTACAAAATTAATATCCACGAAGGTTAGACTAAATAATGCACATTCGTGGTTAGTTCAATAAATTCAGTTGAACAAAGCTGCAGTCAATCTTGATCATCTCCATGTTTTAGATCTTGAACGTCGTGTAATACAAGCCATAAATGTTAAAGAGATGACTTTGTTTGCCGGTTTACTGCATATAACATTTCCAAACCCCATAAAACGTCAGCAAGCTCCGTAAACTGCTCGAGTTGATAAAAGACCAAGATATCGACGGTCGTTTAGCATGAATAAAGCGTGTCCTTGTGGGTGCATTTATTTTGCAAGTGATATAGGGTACCTTCATTTTGTCAAGAGATAATAAATATAACTGGGTATTATTATTTTTTAGAAGCTCTCTTTTTTACAGTGTTTTACATTATCTATTCGAGGGTTTTTTTTCTTTTAGATAAATAAACACTTTTCAAGAGAATTTTAAACTGTGGCTTTTTTACCTTTATTACGCCAGTAACATGTTTCAACATTTTAAACTGAAACGGTCCAAAGCCTTAGCTCGAATTGAATTCTAATGTTCCGAAACGTTATATAGAGGTGGCATTAAAGTGTGTGGAGTGGTTACTTCTTTCATTATTCGTTTATGGTTACCATTTTGAAACCATTTAATTTAGAAGTGTCGAGGTTCAAAGGCATTTTAGAATTTACACAGGAAACAACTGTACCAAATTTAGTAACGTAATACTGTACTATGATGTTATAATATCAGAAAATAAGTTAAAGTGTCATATTTAAAGCGTCTAACTTAATTATAGTTATGTACTTTTTTATGTAATGACATTGTTTTTAATGGTGTAACAACGACATATGTTCAAGTTGGAATAGTTACCAATTTGTAATTTTAAAATCAGCGATCATTTAAATGTAGTTTCCAACGGATTAAATATAAAAGAAATCATTTTTCTGGTGATAATCTCAGTGTTCAGGTTAAGATTATGTTAAGTGTTTGATTCATAAAATTAAATTAAGAGTAATGCTCAAAGAGATTATATTTTCTTATATAAAGAAACCCTCTATTATTACGTTAAACGTAAACAAGTTTCGATCACAACCAAACGGATAAATTGATACGAAACCAATAGATCAGTTTGGAAACACTAAGGTAAAAATAGACAGTTGATTGTGTGATAAGGAACGTTGTTCGATTGTTATCATCAATAAACTGCAAGTAGATAACATATTTAGCACTCCCGGTTCCTGGAACTGCGTTTTATCTCTGGCTCGATGTAACCATGGATGTAACACGCCATCCTCCTCGCGTTGACAGGTTTGCTTAATTATCAGATATGATTAACAAACATGACACCAGTTTGCATTTGATAGGAGGAAAAATGGCTCCTGTGTTTTACCTTACACAACGTGTTAGTAAAAGAGGATCAAATCATAAATCAGAAAGTGGATATTAAGTGAAAGATTGACGTGAGGCAGTAACAAGATCGGGTTTGGACCGTTCCCAACTTAATTTTTTTTTATGTCAAGCATTGAAATATACACAAATGAATCTAATACCATCAGAATTTGCAATGTCAATTTATTGGCATTCATTGAGCTCTTAAGTTTCATTTAACATATTTTGAACAATTCATTCATGGTTTTACATTATATTAGCTGATTATCTTTTAGAACGCTTTTTGAACTTTTCTGGGGTTTGAACGACAATGGTATTAAGTTGCCGGAAGTAATACTATCTATATCCTCGTCAGGATACACCACACCAAGTTGCTAAAGTTCCGCTCAAAATCCATTTAAACATTAGGATGAATTGATAAAAATATTGACTTTAAAAAGCATACGATTTTCGCCTTCCTATTTTGCAACTATCCAAGTTAAAATTTGAAATCTTAATAGTTTTTTATGTTGAATTAATGCTGTTCTCAACTGCACAATTTCTAAATTTAGCTACTTGACATCGTCTTCACTTGCGTCAACCTTGGTTACTAGAGTTTATTTTTCTGATTTAAACTTAAATAAGCCATATTTATTTAAAATAAAATCCTTTTGGGACTTACATGCATAAAGGCTTATTTATTTTTTGTTTTTCAACTTACAGTTTTGATGGCACTGTGGCCATCTTCATCTGTCCACGAAATATCCATGTCCAAGAAGATGGCCACAGGCCATCGAAACTGTGAGTTAAAAACAAAAAATAAATAAGCCTTTATAAAATCCCAAAAGCATTTTATTTAGAATTTATTTTGTTGGAAAGAATAAGGAAAATTTAATTACTGTCGAATATTGATGAACATTGAATAATTTCTTGAAGCACAGGTTAGTCCTATTAAAATAGAATATTCAATGGAAAGAAACTTTTTTATAAGAAAAGTTATTTCCATAATATTTAGAGGTAAAAACTTTTAATGGTTTTAGTTTGACGAACTGTAAATGTTTAAGATTTGAACTGAAAGTGCACTTAACCTAATCTGCTCCAAGAAAACTTAAACAATATGTGGAACTTAAAGAATTACACTCGTTATTAATTTAAATTATTTATCTTAAGACCTTACAATTTACTTCTTTGGTTATGTAAAAAAGGATGCATTAAATGTCTTTCTGTTTTATTTTAACAAATAAATAATGTATGTAATATTAATTTATTAAATCACAATCCTAATCATTTAAATGCTTAAATAACAAAGTTGTATAAAAGAATTGTATTAATTTTTATTAAGTACTACTAATGATAATTATTTATTCACCAAATTACATTATAAAACTAAGTATAATTTATCACATAGCCTGCATTTAAAAAGTCTACAATAGGCTACTTTAATGACTGTTGCATACATAATTTCAAACAATACAGAGTGTCCCCCAACTCTTAACTGACCACTTAGGGTATTATTCCTGACCTGAAAACAAGCCAGAATATCATATCTTATGTTTTCAAAACTCTACAGTTAATTACAGCCACCATTTTGTATTTTTGAAGAACAATTTTAAATCTAAGAACGGTTTGCTGTAATAAATTAAAACTTGGTATTCAAATTTTTTTGGCAAATGTCTAATTGAATACAAATAAAAAAAATTTATTATTCATATTTTCAAAATCCAGGTTGTTTAAGATATTAAACTTAAATTTCATAAAAACACTTAAGTCAGTTTGTATAATTGCCCTTTTTTTAGAAAACTTAATTTAAAATCCACCGATGTAAACATTATGGAAATCGGGTCACAAATAAGCAATATAGAGTGATTTAACTGAGGCTAGTCAGGTTTTACCGCTTCCCCTGGAGCAGTTTTGGTATGAGATCCATTGTTGAGCTGGCGCCGCGGCCCGCGATCGCGCTTTTCCGCGGCAACCCGCTCACATGCGTGACTATTCGTATTAAAATCACTCTATCTCGATTATTTATAAACCGTTTCCCTTAGTTTTAATATTGTCGGATTTGAAATTTTATATCCTAAAAACAACATAAAACATAAATGTTGTTATCGTATGTAGTTTTCATGCATTTTAAAATTAAAGATTTTTATACTTATTACAACTTATTACAAAAAACTTATTTGTTATTTGTATTGAGTTAGTATTAATTTAGCAATACGTAATCATTTAACAGGTTAATTGTAAGAGAGGACCATGTGGTCCTAAATTAGCCTCAATAAATAAGTATTTTCCTCAATTCATTCATGTAAAAAAATAGAAGATGTATTTTGCCAAATCAATTAATCACGTTACCTAATTTCAGTTCAGAACGGATAACCACAGAAATTAAACCACAGAAATATTTGCTGTATATGTCAAAGATATACCACAATAAGGAGAGAGAAAAGCCGTCTTATCAGTCAGGCGGCCAAGTTTTCCCATTACCTTACACATACTTTCATTAAAACTTGTACCTGAATAGAATTTGATAAGTTTTTCGTTTGTTACAGTTGCGTCTTCTTACCATGTACATATAAATGAGTACATATAATGGTATTTATAGTAGCATTAGTTATTAAATATTTTAAGCATATACCATTTTAAATTAAGAGCAAAAATTTTCATTAAAACATGATTGATTTTAGACAATTCAGAAAACCAAATTCACCTACTGTACTGTGTAATTAATATAAGTGTGAAGCCGTTTTATAAAAAAAAAATGCAAGAGGAACTGAAAAAAGTGACGTAGCAACCAACATTGATTTTTTATTCTCTTTACTCTTATGATTTTTTTAATTTGTATATAATCCTCAATGTTATCTAAAAAATTACTAACTTAAAATTTTAATTACAAAACACCCTTTCATATTTTTTTTATATTTTACTCACAATTTTAACACGTTTTTATTATATAACATTTTTATTTAAACCTAATGGTTAGAGAGCTAGGGGCAATTAAAGTAAGGTTTTAGTCGCATAAGAATAACATTTCCTGGGACCGAGCATTTGCTAGGTAAACTTGTTATACTCTTTGTAGAGAGCATACCCCAGTGGTCAAGCTTTTTGACGAGAGTCAGTTTTATGCCCCCCAAGGAGTGAGCACCATTGCGCACACGGTCACTTAAGCCTGATCAACGCCGCCGGCCTCTCACCTCTTAACTAAAGCTCATTTACAGAATATAAAGGAATCTGAGATGTAAAACTCTGACCACGTAATCTTCTCTGTCCTTTTAAAATAATTAGATTCTACTTCTGAAGAGAAATTATCTAACTTAATTCTTGAAAACGTTCTAAAGTAGAGTTGTTGCCTGATAGATTATTTCTTGGCATTAGCAGTTTGTTCATTTTAATACTGTAATTTTCCCAACAGTTTCCTTCACTTAGCAATACAGTACTTTATTTTACTATATATTTAGTGAATGCAATATCGGTACCGTAAATACGTTCCAAGAATATTTTCACTGTACTAGTTATTTTCGTTTTTAAAAGAGAAGTTAGCTACAGGGCCCAATAAACGGAATATCACTTTTAATAAACTTGACGACGCATCAAAGTTCCAGGTAAAATGAAGCTGATTATAGTGGTAAAATTAAATGGTAGATGTGAGCATATTGAGCATGTTTGTTGTACAAAATTTAAATATGTGTTTAATATTTATCATCCATTATGGAAAATAAGTGTAAAAATCCCAAAGATTCCCTTCAAGCCTTCGTCTTATTAGTTTTTTTTTTTTTTTTTTTTTTTTTTTTTTTTTTTTTTTTTTTTTTTTTTTTATGGGGCGAGTTTTTTGCACTTATACGGCGGTGGGTGAATTCCTGGTATGAAAAAGATGTGTGCTTTGGGAAAACAATTATTGGGGAACAATAAAAAATTATATTAGCCATTTTTTACACTGTGTATTTAAGCCCAGTGGCTAATGTTTATTTATTTTATTTTTTTGCGAGGAGATATAATAGAAATATAAAAATTGAGAACCTTTGTATACTTTGAGTAAGCAACAGCTAATCATATAGTTTATCATGTTGTATCTTACTTATTTACAAATGTTCTGTTGAAATATTTAATTTACTTTTAATACAGATAAGTCGTCATTGGTCTACCACTGCGTAGCAAATCTATGTGGTGGTTAGGCCCATTCAATCCCAACTGCTAATCCATCGGTCGAAATACACTATGCATTAGCAGATTGTTCATCACCAAGGATGACTCAATAATTATGTATAAAAGCACTACAGTGCAAAATAAGTTTGTCAAAAATTACTTTAGTCATCAAGAAGTAAAAGGTAAACATGTCTATTTAAAATGAAATCCACGCAATCTTTCTTGGAAAGTAGATTAATGTAAGAGTGGCATTTCCCTCTATGCCCTATGCAATGCCATTTTAGCCATGTTCCCTAGCATAAATAATATCATGTAATGTTAATTTCCATTAGCCTAGCAAAAAAGATGGTCGTGGTTCCCTAGAGCCAGACAGTGAGCGGCACCACTTTCGTCTTCAACCGAAACAAACAATATGTATCCTACTAAGTGGAGAGCCACGAAGTAGTAAAATAGGGACTAAGATACAATGTGCAAGGAATCACTTACTATCATCGCTAGCCTGGCGGTTAGTGATTTTGAATATGTTTCAATTGGACACTGTTGCAATTCCCGTAATGTCCAATAAATTGTATGGATTACAATGATCATTTTCTCAACTTTGCTTTTGTGAGTACTGCATGTGAAAACGGGTTAACTTATAAAATAAATAGCGTTGCTTATGATAAATTCGATGTGATGTTAGTTTCCACTTGGATATATTGCCAAGATGTCTGTTTATTTCAGCTACAATTACTTGAGTACGTGTTACTATAAGGAAATGTTTTGGAGAAAAATATATCAAAAGAGTATGATTATGATCTTTTGCCTTTTTAGGCAAAGATATTTTATGTCATTTATAAAAATATATGTATTATATGTTTGTTTTTTTTTATAATTATTTGTGCCGAATATGGATTTTATTTTCCTCATACATATGCTTGGGCTATGTAAGAAATGAATTTATGTATACATTGAATATATGTCATTGAATGTATGTACAGTGAGTGTATGTATGTTTCACCTGTGTAAAATAAATAAGTTTTGGATTGGAAAAATTGAATTTATTTATATGTATGTACATTTCAAAAACTCTAGTTCAGGAACTGTTTTACGTAGATACCAGGTTGTAAAAAGTAAACTTCTTAATATCGGCTTCTCAGAATACCCGTACACGCCTTTTAAAATTAATCGATTTAATATTTTACAAAACCAATTGTGTGCCATTATAGCTAAGCCGGTTATGATCTATCAGTTGACACTAATTTCAATGTAGGCTACAGTGTGTACCACAAGTAATTTATCCATACTAGAAGGATATGCTAATTTTTATGAAATTTTTTGATTCTACGAGTAAGTTTAGGACAAATTTAAAATTTAACTTGTATCTATAATCCTAACGGTTTAGGAGATAATGGTAGTTAAAGTTTAGACCTTTCCTGCAAGAATAATACGGTACAAAAATAATTTTAA
The DNA here is from genome assembly GCA_030545055.2 of Neoaliturus tenellus. Lineage (NCBI taxonomy): Eukaryota > Metazoa > Arthropoda > Insecta > Hemiptera > Cicadellidae > Neoaliturus > Neoaliturus tenellus. The sequence goes on from CM061535.1 coordinate 107,317,032, forward strand.
TTCATTATCTCTGAACATTTTTTTCAGCGTGTAAGCAAAAATCTCAACCTTTTGATATCTAATCCTGTTAGACTCTCCTATTTAATATTTTCAATAATAAATTATTGGTTTCGTCATAAATATTTAATTTTTCCATAATATTTACAATATAGCGGAGATTATCAAAAAAATTGTGGAAAAAGTCAAACTAATAATATTATAATCGATATTTTACTATGGCATATTCTTTAAATGGCGTTCTAAGACATTTTCATGCTTATTCAGTTCTGTTTCACGTAAAATGTTCAGTGAAATGTGGATGTGAAAATTTACCTATGTTATCCTTATAGGGAAAAGACTAAATTTCAACCTCCACTATCTCGTAAACCGTTAGGATTTGGGGTACAAATTAAATTGTAAAGATGTCTTAAATTACATGAACAATCAAAAAATGGGGGTTTGTATTTGTAGGGGAAAGACTAAATTTCAACCTAGACTATCTCAACTGTTAGGATTTGGGGTACAAATGAAATTGTTAAGGTGTCTTAAATTACATGAATAATCAAAAAATGGGGGTTTGTATTTATGATTAGCAACCTCCTCTCTGGAATGGTTACTTCTGGTACACTCTGTACATTGAAATGAGTGTCAGTCAATATAGTGTAACCAGTTTAGCTATAATGACAAAATTTGTTTTTGTGAAAAATTAATTATTTAATTTTTAAAAAGGCTGTATAGGTGATCTGGACACCCGGTATAAGTATTAAGAAGCACATGGAAAATGAGCTTTTCGAGTTTATACACTTTTTATTACAATAACAACAACGCATTAATGTGAAACTATAAAGGGGAAAAGTGAAATAGAAGTGTTTTTTTAAGGACTACTTTGATTTACTTGAAGGGAGATAATTGGTATGTCTTCACCAAAAGTCAATAAAAAAGCATATTTATAATAAAACAGACTAGTTGAACATAACACCATAGTAAGTTATAAAGTTGAATATGATTTTTATAGGATTTAATCAACGTTTACCATGATGTTTTAAAATTTGCATAGCTAACCCTATATGAAAAAGTCTAATACAATGTCTTAGACTATGACTTTATATGTTCAACTAGGCTGTTTTATTTTAAGGTATAATCAGCTGTTAAAAATATTCAAGGTGGGTTGTATATATTTCCTCATTCCTTAAGTTATTTTTATAATTTTACATAAAAAAACATGTGCTATTATTGTTAAGTTTTCATTCAAATTTATTTCATTAAAGCATTCTACTTGTTACTTTTTATGTATTATTTAGTACAAAAAAATGGCGATGAGGATGGGATTAAAAAGAGAAGGAAAAAGGTTCAATTAATTTCAACTAAAATTTATTCAAGGCAATATTCAGTTTTACGGAAGTAAGTAGTGAAGAAATTATTCAAGAGAATGGAGCGGTTCTACAAGCTTTACGAGCTCAAAATGATGTCCTCACACAAATTGTACAAAGCCTTCTTTTAGACATCTCACATGTCCCTTATGTTAGATAAAACTAGTAAAGAAGTTAAATCTTTAGTAGACCAGGGTGTGTTAGAGAAAGTTGATCATTCAGCGTGGGGCCATTGGTAATCGTGAAAAAACAGACAAATCTGTTAGAATTTGCGCAGATTACAAAATTACACTGAATCCCCAACCACAGGATACACACTACCCTACACCCAGAATTGAAGATATACTAAACAAACTAAATGGTGGTAATACCACTGCGTACTTGACCTACACAAGACCTATTTGATTTACATGTCCAATTGGAGGAGGAAAACCAAATGTACGCGGTTGTTTCTACTCCTTAGGGGACATATAGGGCAAAACGTCGTTTTATGGGAATAACCAATGCACTCAAAGAATTTTAAAAAAATTATGAACAGATAGTAACAAATTTATAAGGAACTATTGCATATTTTGATGATTTTCTTATTCAAGGTAATTCTTTTGATGAGTGTTACCAACGACTTGACAAATGTCTTCAGACATTAAGGAGGTATGGATTACACATAAGGGGACGTCCATAAATTACTGTCGCCTACCGAACGTGGAGACGCGATCGTGGGGTAGAATAAATGAATAAAACTCATTACATTTTGAAAGACCACATTGGATACCGCGGGAGCGGGTAGGTGACGGATCGGAGGTTGAGCTAGGACTGACTGGCTGGAAAACGTCTGGAAGGGATGGTCAGATATGTGGCGTGATGGAAGTAACCAATGGGATCACTTTATTTAAATCAGACCATGTGACGTCATATAGCGTGATACATCGTATGATTCTGGAGAGCAACAACCTCTGAACTAAATTATCGAATGTTAGAGTAAACCTTATTGAAATATAATTATGGTTATATTACAGATAATTTTTATAAATACATTACAATTACGTCATCGCTTTTTGGCCGTTTTTGGACCCTTCCCCCCTAAAATCATCCTACCATCATAATTTGTCTGACACGTCATTTTTAACAAACCTCCGTTTTAAGTAAAAATAATGCTTTTTCTACTTTCCTTGGTCTGACGATGAACGCTACCTGATAAACTAAAGACATTGACATATCAAATCTGAATTTACCATCAGAAATAAAACCAAAATAACTTTCTTAATAGAAAAATAAACTTAAATAAACTATAAAACAACGCCTAAAAATTGTCTAATGTAGTTTATTAGATAATTATTAGTGGCTCATAGGGGCAAAAGCCCCTAATCATAAAATTAAAATAGCATGAACCATAGCATATTACCATTTCTTCCACAACGAAGGTTTCCAGATAATTTAATTTTAATTTGAGGTATAGGCCTATAATATTTTAACAATACCGTTTGAACACACCATCCAACGCGTTTGTAAATGCTCTATTTTGTCTGTTGTTAAACTCATATCGATCTATAGAAAATTAGTTTTGAAAAAAAAACGTTGTCCATTAATTGAGCTGTGACGGCTTTTTAATATAACATAGAAAAGCGGCGATAAAAAAACATTGATTTCTTAGCTCCTGTCAGTTTTTTATTTGTTATGTTTCAGTCACAAAATTTAAACACAGCACCTCAAAGCGCATCTTCATTTGCTGTGAATATTCATCCCTCCTAATCAAAACTCTTAATTTTGTGTAAACAAAGCAGATTTTTTTAATCACTACATGGAGAGTCTTTAAGGAGAAATTTCAGAAAATAATCATTCTTATATATTTCTCATTTTGTTGTAAAGTTTTTTACCTGCTGCATTTTCCTGTAGTATGCAGGACAAACGTCTTTGATTTTAACTCGTCTTCTATAATCCTACAATCTATGAAATGACTAAAAGGTTTCTCGGAAAATTCAGCTAAGAGAATACCAAAACTTCTCTGACTGATACACTTTAAGTATCAATTAATGTATCATCGTCATTCAATATGATCATTTGACACTTTTCGTCTTAAAATAAGACCAAAACAATGGAAATAATGTAGGTGTTTCTCAAAAAACAATTCATCGCCCATTGCATCTCTATCAACTATCAGAAAGCATTTTATGATTTGCATACACGATAAGTTTTTTTACAATTTAAATTATAGTAACAACAGTAAAATCAGCAGTCAATTTGAAATAGTATGTAAGGTTAACTCTCCTGGTAGAAGTTTTAGTAGCCCAAAGCAACAAAACGTCTTATTATAGTATTACCACTCTAGGGTTAATTTTTGTCATTTGGCTATGAATAGTTCTTTACTAAATTTTATCATCTGCCTCTCGTTTAAAATACAACCAAAAACTCTCGTCGTAAAATAAAACCAAAACATATGTTTCAATGTACACAAAGAAGACATTTTTCGAATCCCCATGCTATTCTTAAGGAGGACGTTTTACTATATTTCTCATTTCCATGTAACTTTATGGATACGCTTTATGTGACCGAAACCTTTAATTTGAGACCCCTCCCATCTTTCTGCGATTTGTATAACGCTCACAATTTTGCTCAAGAAATTCGGCTAACAGAATTATATATATAGATTGCTTCTCTTGGTGTGAATTATTTTATTTTTTTTCACTCAATGTTATTATCTGTGTCTCATTTTGAAATTAAATAATAACACATGTTTTAATGTATACAAAGCAGACGTTTTTTAATCCCCATGCTATTCTTATGGAGGACGTTTTACGTAATTTCTCATTTCCTGTTAACATTATGGACACGCCGATAGTTTTCCCTCGTGCATGGGACCGAGACCTTTAATTTGAGACCCCTCCCATCTTTCTGCGATCTGTATGACGCTCACAATTTTTCTCAAGAAATATCGCTTACAGAATTATATATATAGATTTTATAATAGTTGAATTGTGTACGAATTTATCATTGTTTTACCATCAAAATTTGATATAAAACATCATTTTTAAATGACGTCATATCAAATCCGACCCCCCCTTTGCACATAACCCTACCATAATTTTCAATCTCAACCCTCCCCCCCTCTTTTCAGATGACGTAATTTATGGACGGCCCCTAAGCATGACTAAATGTTAATTTTTCCAAACATAAATTAACTATCTTGGTCATCGCGTTGCGAGTCAGGGTGTATCCAAACGTCCACATAAAATAGAAGTCATCAAAGCCCCTCGGCCTAAAAATGTAGGTACTGTTGTCACTGTAGTTACTGTCGTTATTGTCTGTGACTATAGTTAATTTGGTTATTGTGAGTTATTTTGAGTTACTGTAGTTACTGTGGTTACTTTGGGCAGCTGCGGGTTATTGTTTTTGCTGTGCTTACTTTAAGTTAATGTGATTACTGTGGGTACGAAATGACATTTATTGGTACCAGTAGCAAATAAATCGGCATAAGTTGATTTGTTCATTACTATTATAATATAAATAGAGCATCTATTTAACATTCAGTTCGTTAACTACAAAAGAAAGAAATGATTTCTTATAAACATTATTTAGGAATCTTGAAACCTGTATAAAAATCAGGAGAGGGCAGGTCGCCATCTTGTCCCGATATCTCGACAGACGAGGCTTTACGGGGCTCATTATTGTGGACCGCTTCACTGAGCTCGGTATCTGACTTGTTGACTTTAAATAACTCCTCGATATTACGTCGACTAGTGGCTTGCCAGAAGTATTATAAATAATGATCATTATTCTTAGCACAACTTAGGAAAATGGGTTTGATTTCAATAGATTAGTATTTTAAATTGGAAATTTTAAAAGTTAGGTTGATTCATGGGACTGTGAATACTGAATTATTATTTTTTTCAAACATGCAATAAAACATGTTATTTACAAATTAATAATATCGTATTATATCAACATCACTTTTTAAATCCACATAATAAATTCTCTGAAATTCATATCAGCAAAAAAATATTTTTTGCTACGAAATGACTTCATGACGGACTCAAACTTCCGGCTGGAACCAATGTCGGAGGTGGATTTGGAGAGGGTTGTCAAGGATTTAAAGGGGGGCCACCCCCGGGAAATGATCAAATTCCTTTAAAATTAATAAAATATATTTTATTTCACTAAAATCAGCACTGATCCACATTGTAAACACAGGGTTTTAACAGACATTTTTCCAAAAACCCTCAAAATGGGTAAAGTTATACCTATCCATAAAAGGGGTGACAAGAACAAATCTGTAAGTTTCAGACATATTACATTGTAGTTTGTGAAATATTGGAAAAAAGTGTGAGGTTTCAACTTAAAAATATTTAGTGAATCAAAATATTGTGTTTGAGAATCAATTCGGTTTTAGAAGGGAGAAAAAATCTTAACGATGGTTTGTTTTTGCTCACGAAAGGTATTCATGCAGCAATCGGATGTAATAAAAATCCTCTGCTAGTTTTCATTGATCTTTCCAAGGCTTTTGATATTGTCGACAGGAAAATTGTGTTGAAAAAAATAGAATATATAATGATTTGGGGATTAGCATGGGATTGGTTCAAGGATTATTTAAGTAGTCGATACTAAATTGTATCTATACTTAGCCAATCCAGTTATCCATTAAGAACAGCACAAAATAATTCACAAAATTTCAATTTATCTGTGTGTATTATTTCACCAGATTCATGAAGACCATAAATTTCCTTTTGCTCTTTTTGTAGCGTTTTAAGATAGTATACTAAATAATAATTTATTTTGATTATGACTCTTAAACCTAAATATTAAGGGCAGACAGTTGGACTCTTCCCCCATCCAGAGTCAACTGCCCACGTGGAGAAATAATTTTAGTGTTTAATTTATTTTCTGACAGAACTTGTATTTATTCTTTATTGAATAAAGTATTTCATTTCATTTCGATCCTTGTTTTAATGAAACTAAGATATCCTTGAAGGGCGGCCGGCGGGATTGTGAATCTTGATCGTTTATCGTTTATTGTATCGCTGACAATTACTTTTATATAACTCTAGTCCATATAAAATTACTTTAATCTACTTTCGGAAATATTAATTTCTAAAATATTTTGTTGAATTTATTTTAAACTCCTGTGCGCTTTATAAAATATACTTGTTTCATATGATTTTGTTAATATCAGTAGTCTATTACATTTTAATCCAAGACCATCTAATAACTATCAGTTTATGTCATGTTTTGTTTTTAGAACCATAAATTATTGACAATTTAACTGAGCCTACCAATTATGAAGACTTATTAATTTTTTACTTGTTGAATCCAAGAAATACCTATTCTACTAAAATAGGCTTCGGTATATGAGTTTTGGCATTTCAAAATATTTTTACCTCGAGGTTTTACCACTTTATTCTTCAAATGAGTCCTAGTTTTAGAATTTTTAACTCAACTTCTTTAAATTAACAGTCATTTCATGTAAAGTAACACTAAAGCTACTCAATAAAAGATATTGTAATGTATACTTAATAAGTTATTCAAAACACGTGTATTACTATATTACGATTATTGTTTATAGTCCCCTGTGTATTGCTACTTTACGTTTTATGTGAGTTTTTGTTACCATGATTCATAGACATTTTTTTCTTAGATAATCTATAAAAAATCAAGCTACTTTGCAAAATGGAGTCTAAGCTAGATGGACATGATTATACTAATACACTACAAATTACATTAGGTAATTTTTCGACACCAAGAAAATTGAACTGGAATTGTTCTAAAGTGTATAACTTAGTTGGTCTTAGTTGACAGTAGACAAGAATTCAAAACGAACCCTTCTTTGATGGCATGGTCTAAATTAGGTAATATCTATAAAATTCGTTGCTAACAAAATGGTATCAGATTTCTTAGATAATAATCTCCAAGGATTAAAACACTAATTTAGTAGTAAAATTGTTTTTGTAACTTTTTTATCTGACAAAAAATCAACCTCTCTGTAATACAATCGATACCTACCTACTTTATGCCCAAAGAAATTCTAAACCTCATTGATAGAGAATCGTGCAAAACATGTTCAATAAAACGTCAAAGCAATTTGTAATGGGCTAAAATAAAAACAGTAGTTATCTGAAACAGCCGAAGAAGTGTTTTTGAATGGCCTGTGAAATCGATCACGTCCTGGGCTAATGGACAAACTTCTCCTTGGAAAACAATACTGTATGGTCTGTGGACTAATTTACTTAAATTCCTAATATTAAATCTAACTTAGAATTACTGTACACATATTGATTCAAACGGACTTTTAACAGAAATAGGAACACAATAAAATATGGATAACATTACTGCTGCCGAAAACAAACAAGTAAAATTCAAACATACGGACATAATAATTTTATGTTGACACACACAGCGTATTTTATAACTTAGTTACATAACTTTACAAATGTTACATAACACATTGGTACATAACCTTTAAATAATGAATGTGTATCTATCTATTTTTTACCGAAATACTGTAGACGACTACCATTTCTACCAGTAGCTTTCTTTACGACTGTTTTATAAACAAACGATATAACAGGTAGAGAGCAAAAGTGAATTAATAGAAAATCCGTTAAGAAATCAGCAAAGGAATGAGCTACAATTATTTTCCTTCTATATATTTTTTAATAGCCTATTTACATAATTCTCTTCAAAACTCTAAAAAAATCCTTTGTTTTGTAATCATATTCTCGTAAAGTCTTCAACTTTTTAATGCCCCTCATTTTTCCATAAAAAAGCACATAACCCTTAAAGGTTCAGGGGAAACCATCTCGTTGCTGTCTGAGAAATCCTATTATGGCGTCAGAGACTTTTTAAATTGTCATATTATCCCTTAGTTGATTTTAATTTTAACGTAATGTAAGAACTTTAAAACTTGTTAATGTTGAACTTTAGAGTGTTGTTTATTTTATAACTAGCTAACAGCCTGTCAAAAATGACGGGTAAATTTTATGATGAATGCTCTAAAGAGGTGAGGTGATTTATAAGTTTCACTGGTGACTTATAAGTTTGACTGGTGATTTTTAAAGTTCCTGACAACATAACATTACAACTTAAATTTTGCAATCTCTTTAGAAATGTGAACAGTGTTACAGTAGGCCTATATAAATATTAGTCCATTCTTTGATATGGTTTCAAATAGTGTGGGAATTTACAAACACTAAATATAATTATGTAGTAATACAATCATAGTAGGAGCAAAAGTTGGTTTTTTAAAGAATAGAAGGATATTAGCCTACATGGCCATTTTAAGAAGTTTAATAACTTAACTGTAACAAAAATAACTCCATTGAAATAAGGCAACGAGTATTTTATTTTATAATGAAAAGATTATGCTTTTGTTTATTTTTCAAAAAATAAAAATGCATTAATTTATAGTTAAGGTATCAAAACATATTTTTAAACAAATTAATCTATAAGTTATGGGTTTAAATACAGTAAAAGCAATCATCTACAATAAGTATAATCTATTTATATAGTAACCAATATTTTATTTAATAATCAGCTGTTAACTATTTATTTTATCGCTTTCAAAATAACTGAAATCTTAAGTATCCTTTTTTACTTACTATCATCTTTCAATAATCATAGAATTTCACTTCTCTGCTTTGTTTACAAAATCTATGTTGAAAATCTATAGTGGTGTGAAATATTATAGTTTGGGACATGGATCACCTGGAGCAGTAAACAAATCGACAAAATAACGTCTTAGATTAGTTTAAAAAGGTCTAATTTTCATTTTACGGAGTTACAAGGCATTTCCTGAGGGGCCATAAGAAATCCATGGACACCAAAACGACCGCGATCCGTTCAGTAGTTTTCTCTATAGACCCTTAAATGCACGCTTTTATTATATAAGATTACAGTTATATAAGACATAATTTTAAAAAAGTTTTTCATGAATAAACTGATTTAGACTTTGTAGATAGTTTGAAGAATTAAAATCACAAAGAAATAAAAATCACACGTTTCATAAGCCTCCAAGTTGTTCGCCTCGACTACACCTATACAAACACCAATCACGAAAGTGAAAAATTAATTCCTTAAGCATTACTTAGGATCAAGACATGAAGTGACTGACCTGATCTCCTGTGCACACTGGTCAACGGTGTGTTGGATTGTTCAGTACGCTGAGCCTTATTGACTTCGACTTCTACATCTTCAACAGTAGGTTCCAACCTACCACCTACTACCTTCTTTGACAAGACTCATGAGGTCTGCAAATAAAGTTGCATCTGAATGAGGCGATTTTTAGTTAAGTGATATGTATTTAAGAGTTAAGGCAAAGAGTATCTGCCAGAATATCCACCACTACATTAGGATTGGCCAGTAGTGGATGTAATCTCGTATGCGTAGTCACAGCCAATCGTGCCTTCACATTTTGGTGGTGAATATATTTGTGTCACACAGAATACTGATATCTTACTGTGGAATGAGGCGATTTGTAGTTGATTGGAAAGACATAATATCCACCACTACATTGGGACTGGTATGTAGCTTATGTTTTTCCTCAATTGAGGTTGTACAAAACATCCTGTAGGGCTTAGAAATTTGTAAATAGTTATAGATAAAGTTTTGAAAAACTTGGACTACTGTCATATTTAAATTTAAAAATAGAATTTTTGAAGGGACTTTAGTTTTAATACCAGGAGTCAGAGGAAAGTCTTAAATGTAATCAAAAGTTGATATGCACATAAAATTGAAGGTCTTACTTAGGTGAGTGAGTACCGGACCTCAAAATAAATGACCAAATCCGAATAAAAAAATCAATAACTTTCCTAATACTTGACCTTTAGACGTCGGGTTTGTGGGTTTTTGACCTTCCAATGCAAGGACGTTCAAAATGATGTATTATATAATCAAAGCTATCTAAGTTTTACGTCAATCCTCTTCTAAGGGGCGTCTCCCAAGGAAGCCTTAGAGAAATCTTCTTTACCGTGTGACACATAATACACAATTTTAAACGTCTTTGAATTTAGAATAATAATCCACAAGCGTCAATAGGTCGAGTGTTGAGAAAGTGATTGCATTTTTATTTTTTGTCCCTATGATTTAATGAAAACTTTTATTACCTATCATTTACGTCCTCCATAAGTCCGGTTTGAGGCATTGTCCTTATATAAGTGAGATCCTTAATTTGGTCTACGTTTCGACCTATGCTTCCATTTTAGATTTCCTTCTGACTCCTGGTGGACCGCAACCAGACATGTCTAAAAATGTTTGATAACGTCATATGATACCTTGTATTAATATTCATACTGATATCTTATATGATACTGTACATCTAATTCATACATCGTATAAATGGCACTCATAATCCCCAATCAATACAGTATTTTTTATATTTTGTGTAGTGGTTATCTATTTATATACAGGTTCAAATTTTTGTCAAAGCAATATTGAGATATTATAAATCACAATTTAATACAATTTGTTTTAATAACTGGCTTTGAACACAACATTAATACACTTTTAGAAAGTCAATGTATAGCAAGCAATATTTTCAGTGACACGATTTAGTCATTCAAAAACTTTTCAAACAAAGTTAAACATAACAAACAATAAAAAAATGTGTAATACGTATAACAATAGAAAATCCAACGAATTTTTTATAATAAAGCGAAATATACTGCTCGCCACGACGAGCTGATATTCGATTCCTCTGATTGGAGCGGGGAGGGGGGGAGGGGGGGATTTTGCCTCAAGAAATTACCAATCCCGCCGTCAAACACAATATCTCTTTTGATTCTTGCTGGATTCCGTAAGACAGAATATAATCAATTCCTAGTCTAGAAATAGCCAACTCTACAAGAATAGGATTATTCCACGTTGTTGTCATATATATTGTTTATCCATTATAGAGTAAGTACTATATTTATCATATTCTAAAATTGTTATTGCAACTTTTTTATAGTCTAATAATTTCTTAACTTTGTGTACCAAGTAGTAAAAATGACAATACATTCAACAATTCCTAAGGGGTGATTGCTACAGGAAACTCCATTGAGTACACAGGTTAAGTCTAAACATTTTTCGTCCTCTTTAAAAATGTTTTATTTGTATTTTGGGTCAAAATAAACTGTCTTAAATGTTTTTCTTTCATGACTATTAAACCAACTGCTAAGTTCACTGCATGTTCTCTATTATATGTATTTTTAAAGTACTAAATCAAAAAATCATGTATTTGCAAATAAGTGTTGAGTGAATCTATGGTAAACTTGTGTTTACAAATTAATATAGTTTTATGTCTATATACAAAATAACTTAGGATTACGTAAGTAATGGAATACAAGGTCAACTGTTGAGAAATAGTGTTGCCAACTTAACGAATGTGAATGTTATTTCAAAATACTAATTTACTGCATAACTCAAATGAGTGTATTAAACAACGGAAAATTTTATCTTGTCTAAAATTAATTTGTAGTACTGATATTGATCATGAGTATTAACATTCCTTTTTATTTAAATAAATTTTAACTACAGAACAAACATCACTCTAGTAGTATTTTAACATGTTATTAATAAAGAATGGACATTCTCTTCACCAATATTCTTGACTACTGTTGGTATTTAGATCAATATATCTTTCTATCTATAAATATCTCATATGTACAACAATAAAAAGATTTTGTGTACAAAAAAAATTAAAAACATTAAAATATCGAGATTGTTTATTGTTAATTTGATCATAACTGTTTAAGATCTATAGTATTTTACTTTTTGTTCCTAGTCGCATAGGAACAAAACAACTCATAGTTTCCTTGAGCAGTTGGCACAGAAGTTGAAACTCCCATGGGAAAGCCAAGCTGTGATTATACTACACATCCATCAAACAACCAATGAGGTCATTTTACTACAGTAGCTGAGTACTCTAAGACTTACGAAACTTTGAACTGAGAGGAAAAATCAACAAACTAATATGTAAAAGTTGTTAAAGCGTAACAAAGGCAAATATTATAAAATATCAGATTATTTAAATCATCATCACCATTATATATTTATGTGTTGTCTTATTTCATGGACACTAAATGTTGTTATTAATAATATCTAAGTACCTATTACATATAAAAATCTATGTAAGACTATTTTTATTGCTGTATCAATGCCAGTGGCATGTTAGTTAGCAGGTATTAAAATGTTATAGGGAAAGCGGTCCAAAGCTATTAAAAATCCTTGACCTTGAAGTCTCCATGTAACTATAATTATTTAGTTCTCCAAAGTTTTTCATAGCCACTACTCTCTTCTGTTACATAGACATACAAATAACAGCAGTTTTCCAGGCCTTCACTTCGATGGCACTTAAACTTTAATCATTGTGTTTAAAAATTGGGTGGTTCTTTTATAAACACCCTGTACATAGGTTACATAGTTAAAAATGAATATTTCAGAAAAATTTTAAATCACATTCTAGAAACGCAAAGAAACCACTGCCCTTGGCCCATTCCCAAATTACACTCTACACAATGATTTTATTCACTTTGATTGGTGCTCTTCACTGATTTAAGGACAGGAGCCTTGATCAGCGGGATGGGTGGCTGATGTCGAAGAGGTCAAAGTCATCTGGAGGCGAGTTTCCATGATTGTGCAGTTTCAGTGCATATGAAGTGGATTCACTAGGTTTGGAAAACAGGAACCTGGATCTCATAGAAGCCAAAGGGACTCGGAGGTTGATTTCGCCAAGGAGCTCAGGACAATCGATATGGTTATTTAAAATACGATGTAAGAACATAATGTTCTCCAGAATCTCCTCTGTTGTAGCGTCGGTAATTGTAGAAAAGCGGCAGTATCTTGGAGAGGCGCATCCAAATAACAGAATACTATTTGTTAATAGTAGTAAAATGGAATTTTCTTTTACTGAGGATCACATAAGATCATGATTTTCACAAACTTTCTATGCTGGATATGTAAGATTTGTTTTGTTCAAATTCAATGAGGGATTCTTGAAAAATCATTTTTAAATCATTTTTGTTATCTACTAATTATTTTTAGTAACTATTGATAAAAATTTGTTGTCTAAGTTTTTTAGCGAGTAACTTAAATCTTGATTCTTGGAACTTGAGGAAAGGAAATAAACATTCTTAGGTTTTTAAACAACAATTATTATTTAAATAATGACAAATATTAAAAACTTTGGATAGTATCCGTTTAAACGCACTTTTGAAAGCATTAACTGTTAAAAAAATAAAAAAACAATCCAATTAATAACTCTCCTTTTAATTATACATAAGTATAAATTTATCAGATTATGTAATATCCGAATTCAAGTTATATGGAGTTGTAGAGCAAACATCCGCTTACAGGAAATTAAATAGAACTTGAGAATGAAGTAATGTGTTAACTGGAAACTACTAAGGTTTGCTTCTCTGGTATTGCAACCAATCAGTTAGAATTAGGCCTTAGATTGATTGTAATGTAATTTATTTATTATGAAAGATTAAACAATAATCAACTAATTATATAATCAAAATAAACCAATCGATAGTAAATACAACAACAAAACTTACTCGCAATAACTTTACTTAAACCCCAGATCGGTGTAGATATTTCATCACATGTAATTTATTCAGGAATACCAACAATAAACTATAGTTTTCATATTTTGAGAGACAAAATCGTAGAAGTGAAGAACTGTGAAAGGTTTTCAATTTAAAAATTTTCGAGTGGTATAAGGTACCTATCGTCACACGGAACATTAAGTAGCAATAGTTGTTTTCCTTCGAAGACAATTAAATTGAAATCAAATCAATATTTAAAGCAAGAATGAAAGTAATACAAAACTTAATACAGCTTAAGACCAGTTGATATTTTACGGGTTTATAGAATCTTGGGTTATCGGAATTCTCATTTAATTTACCCGCCTACTCATCAACTTTACGTCTTTGAACAAATATGTAATCAAGAACAATATTACCTAATAGCAAAAGTGAAATTATTTAATAAAAACACGACTTCTCGTGGAGGCAAAGCAGTATAAGCTTCTTATCTCTCCGAACAAACAGCCGTTCATTCTTCTCGTTTTTGACTTTGAACAAACGGCGCTGTTTGGAAAAGAGCTTAATTTCGCTACTTTGCCTACACTTTTCACACAAAAGCTCATCCAATAAGTTTTAAAACTATAATCCAAAAAAGTTTATAGTTTTTTGCACCCTTTTAATTTGCATTAAGTTTAATTTATATCTTCAAACAATTTTGTAGAACATATTAAATCCTCTAAAATTATTATTTTGGGGTCACAAGACAAAATGTTAATTGATAAAAAAACTAGTTTTTCGAAAGAATTTTGCCGATTTTTTTACAAAATTCGCATAAAAGTTACAAATGAAACTTATTTTACTTCGGTATTAATTTATTTTAGATTATTTACTAGTCTTCGAATGACTGAGATAAAGGCCTATAATTAACTTTCGTCATTCTTTTTCTTTTTCCCAACCCTTAAAAACGACGTATCATTTATAACGTCTACTACATATGAAAAATTTTGTTTAAAAATTGTATTAGTTAATGGTACTTACCCCCCGAAACCCCTATTTGGTTGATTATGTTACAACCAATCAACAAATTTGACTCATAAATAGTTTACTTTTTTAACAATTCTCCAAAAGATATTGTTGTCACTTTTAACTGTTATGGTGAACCATTCATAAAGCCAAAACTATGAAAATATTATATTGATTATATGTCACGATAGTTAAGAGTCGGTCGTCAATTACAATAGTTCTCTGAGCTGCAAATTGCTCATACAAGTTGGCATGAGGGATTGACTTTTGGTTACCTCAATGTAATTATTTTATATTTTTTAATAATTGTTTTTTAAATACTCTCAATTAATTGTAATTAATTAATTAATTATAAACAGATTAATGCTACTACAATATAGTACAATTCAATGTTCTTATACTGTTTACAGATTAATGAATTAAAATAAACTACCATTTCTATTTACTTTAACTTCAAAGTGTACCTATCAAGAAATAGAAAAGGGTGAGTGGTATATGTGTGAGAGTAGTGCTAATTGTGACTGTAGCGAGAAAAAAATCATAAAATTTGAATATGAATTAAATCAAGGAACTCACAATGATAGTAGTAACAAAATACAAATCGTTATTTGATTTTTATAGGATCTAAAATTAATGAATCTAAAATTTCTATCATAGTAAAAATATTCCATGATTTTTAACGCTCCGAATTTCCATAACATTTTATAAAGTATTTTTAAAGCTGATATGGTTGAGTCTCATTACCATGGTAATTGTTTGATCATATTTTAAATTTTTTTTTTTAATTTTTGTTACTACCTATCCATCCCAGTTTTAAGTTGAATTAATTTAAGTTATCATTTTATTGTAAACAGCTGATTTTATTTTTTTTATGATAGCGTTTTATACTAAAATGAAATGAAATAAACATTTAGTAACATGAACTTACTCAAATGTAACATTAACTTACGATGTTATACATTTAATTAATCTCTTTAAAATTTATTATAAATTATTAATGGGATAACAAACGTTAACAACCATATAAGGTTATATCTACTCAATTTAAAATAATAAAAATATACCTTTTGGCTAAGTTCTATTCATCGTCTATGACGTTACGAATAATTTACCCATTTTCAAAACACATACAAATATCAGATGTATGAGTTTGTCATTTCACCAGATGTTAAGTTCTGCGATTTTCACACGATGTACCATTACAAAGGTAAAAAAAAAAACTATTAGAAAAATGCAATAGTTTTTCTTACTTATCAAAAAAGTCTATGACTGTACCGATAGACCAATTACAAAATAGAGTACAAAACCAACTATCTAAAATCATGTAATTAAAGAGTACCTAATTGGAAATACCATTTAAAATAATTAGAAATACATTCAAATCAAAGTAGTAAAGAAATTAAAATTGAAAATATAATTGTCCCAAAAAAATGAATTGAAGCAGTATTTAAGAACAGTTCTCTTATAGTACAGTCCCAGCATTTTGGAATGAGTAAAATTAAATAAACTTAAACTTTGATCGAGTCATTTTGAAAAATTCCTCATATTTTAAAAATATGATCAAACAGTTGTATCTATCATGGTAGAGAGACTCAACTATTTGGGTTTAAAAATACATTAAAAATGTGAAGAAAGTTCGGAGTGTTTTCCTACATACATTAATTTATTATAACTAACAATTTTAAATACATTAGTTTAAGGTCTTCTGTAATAAAAATCGAAAAATCTGTATCGTCTCGCAATTATTTTTTTAATTGCTCGATTTAGCTTAGATAGCCTAGATTTTATATTACAAATGTGAGATATTTTATTTCATTATACCTTTCATCGTAAACTGATGTAGACATGCGTTTCGCTGGGTATATATGATAATGATGTGCATTTTCATGTTTTTCCAGTGGCACAGGGACAAAAATTGTATGCCGGACCCACATTACACAAAGTTGTGAACTGTTTTGAACATTACACAAAGTTTTATTGGCCACTGTCACCATTGGCACTAGACTCAAAAGCTTGACGTGGTTACAATCGTTAGTCGATGAAGGTGAATGTGTTCATGGATTCATATTTAAATAGTGTTAAATATATACGATTATTGAAATTTATCGTTTTAATCTACATGATACATCACTAACCCTTTTACTTTCTCCTCCTATACCATAGTATAAGGAGAAAGTATTGTTTTCGTCAAAATTTTTGAATTTGAGTTGTTGGTGGATTCATCCATTATGGTTCCCCCTGAGTCCAAAAAAGGGGTTTTCGGAGTGATGTCTGTGTGTGTGTGTGTGTGTGTGTGTGTGTGTGTGTGTGTGTGTGTGTGTGTGTGTGTGTTTTATTTTTGATTTTTAATTGTATTTTACCCCCAAAACCCTCAAAAATCGTCAAAAATCAAAATTTCTCAAAAACGGATCTAACGATTTTGATTAAAATTTTGTGGATTATTAAGCTTAAAATGGTGGATAAAATGACACCACCCGCATCTCCGAGAAAATGCGCGTTCAAAAGTTATGGAGTAAAAAGTGTTTAAAAAACCATTTTTTTTTATTTTCAAAATAGCTGTTGTCTCAAAATAAATTTTACTTATCACCATTAAATCAAGCTCAAAAAACTAAATAATCCAGTACTTTAAATTATTGTTCTACGTCAAGTGGTTGAGGAGAAAATACAATTTTTCGTTTAGCGGTAAACGCAGTACGTTGTTAAAAGTCACAGATGCGCGTAGGGTCAAGCTCGCGCTGCTCAGCTGGTAGCTATCCGACAGAGTCATCTAGACATTAATGTTTAAAGCTTTTAACACATGTTTTTATATTGTTGGGAGAAAGTATGTGTCAGTTATCTGATACCGTTTATTTTCAAGTTGTTGTTACTCTTAAAAGTTAAAGCAAATAGAATTGGTAGTTGATTTTAATACATTAATCTTTATATGAATACATTAATTCGATTACCAGGAGTCCAAAAGATCCCTCACCCATGCTATTTTTAACAGGTAAAGATAACAAGATTATCTTTTTTTAAGTCTTAGGGACCAAAAGAGAAAAACTTTTCATTTGTCAAAGCCCACCCTATCCCCCTCAATGGGGGTTTTATTAGAAGTTAAATTTATACTGATTTTGTTAAAATATTTATCTTTATTGTAATTATATGTAATATTAAGTTTTTTTAATGATCGTCTGTTAAGAGAATTTTCAGTTTTTGTGTTGGTAGACTGCTCTGAATTTAAACTGTAAGTTAAACTCACAACCTGATAACTGACTGTGACGCCTCCGAATGAACATTACCGTAGTAATTACGGTTCATGTGTTCGAGTTAGAGTCTTCAGGCGTCAAGTCACACAGTTACATCATTCAAGTAAGATCTAACCAATTTATTATTTGTAATAAATATAGGTCAAGTCCTATGTATTGATCTTGTATTTGGGAGAACTAGTAATAAACCACATTATTTGGAAATTTATGTTTATTGAAAGGTCCTGAAGCCATTGTGAGTAAAAAGAGTTTAATAAAAAAAACAACATTTGTACTACTAATTGACCATAACGTAGTATAAGTTTTAAGTCGTAACACCCCTTGTGTTATATCTCAGACGTATACGTCCCAGAAGTAGAAGAGGTTGTAGCAGGCTCAGAAAACAAAGCATCGTGGAGGAGGATCAGCTTACCAGTTGGGTGGATGAAAGCTGAATGGAATCATAGGACAGGGTCGATGCCAACTGGGGTTTGAAGTGGTGGGAGAAAACTTGTTTGAAACCTGGAGTAACCTTGAGTGGGTCAAGGTCAAGGTCATCGGGGGTTCAAGATCAAGGTAGTTTAAGACTTGGCTCCGCCTTACGGAACAAACCAAGTCATTCAAGACTTAGAAAATTAAATGCACATGACACACCATATATTAGCGTCACTGGCTCATAGAATGCAGAGAACTTCCCTAACAAAATTCAAAACTAACTAAAATATTACATTTTGAATAAAATATCATGGTAATATAAAAGATAAATGATAATGAGAACCTGTTTAAACTATGAGCTGTAATTAGAAATATATATCCTATACATTTTAGAATATCAGTAAATAAAGACAACAATGTAAAAAAAGATTAAAACTAAAAAAAAAAAAATCATTATTTTATTTTTTGAATAAATTTTTTAAATGGAATAAATACCAATACAGTAGAAATAATAACCGTTCATCATTAACTACAATTGGTTTAAGGTTGTGATTTTTTAAATACTATAAAACATTTTACATTAAATTGAGTGGTGAAAAAATCAGAGATCTTCATCAAAAGCTGTAAGAGGTGCTTGGCACTTCTCTATAAAAGGACTCTTTCGCAGATCCTTTGAATCCATAATTGGTTCCTAAAACAGCTTCCCCGAATTCGTCTTGCCCCGGTAATCTCTTTAGCCCGCAAAATCTGGTCTCGACAACGCAGGAGTGGGGGTTGCTTGGTGTTTCACTATTATACTTGTTGATGTTTTGTTGAACAACTAACTGCTCTAACCGTATATCTATACAAATAACTACCAGTATTTAATAACTAGCTATACAGTATTAATAACACCCATAAGAGTCAATCAGACGGGAAATATTGATGAGTATTTCTTTTAATATTTAAGAACAGGTCTTCATTTGATAAAATTGAAATCGAGCTGAGATACATAATAGGGAATGTGAGGTATTATTCATTAACGGTAAAAGTTACATTTTTACATCAGACATTTGGAGTTAAATAGTCGAGTTGTTACATTTTTATCATTATTGACCCTTTAACACTGACCTAAAAGCTTTCTTGATATGTTTTTATCATTAATTTATTTTATAACATAATTCATGCACGGTATGGCCAAACATTAAATAAGTCAAATATACTTAGAATAACACCAATTCTATATTTATATTTTATATTACTCTATACTCTTGTTGAGCATATAGATGAGGTGTGTCAAAGCAATTTGTCACAGGAGTGGTACTTGATACTTGATGTCTCCACCGTTGACCGACACTGTCGGATAGGTTGCGTTAACTTATTTAACTTATTTGGGGTTAGCGACCAAAATGTGGCTCCTCGAGAAGCTCCTCGAAGGAGTAGAGTGGCGTACCCAATAAACATGTCTTCAGAGCTTGCTTGAACTTTTTAGGTCCAGGGTTACGTATGGCCATTTTCATTATGGAATACTTTCATGGGGAAATAACAGGGTACACCTTATGAGTGCCACCCAATCTGCAGCGGGGGATGTCCAGAGCTTGTGCTTGGTGCGTTCTATGGTGATGCATATGTTCCCTTTTAAAGAATGAGCTAAGATCCCTCCTCTTCCTTGAAGAGGACCAAACTGTTATGGATGTATTGGCTGTACACCGTAAGCACTCCCAACTCCTTAAAAATGGGTCTACAGTAGTCGCGGTATCCCGAAGATGTTAACACCCTCAAGGCCTTTTCCTGTAATATTTTACACTGCGAGGGAATGACCCCACATTGCAATTCCATTGGTAATGTGGCTCTGGAACAATTCTTGGTAGACGTTCAACAGGCATGGTTTCGTATTCATAGTCCTAATCTTCCTAAGGAGACATTTTACTTTCGTTAGCTTAACACATACCTTAGCTATGTGGCGGCTTCAACTTAACTTTTAGTCAATCCAAAAGCCAAGCAGTTATACTGGATCTCCACCCAGAACTCCCGTTTTCAACGAGCAAAGGAGAGTTTGGGTTTTGTCGTTGTTGATCTTCAGCTTATTGCAGGAGAACCAGTCCTTGGCCTGTTCGAGAAAGTCAGAGGTCTTGGTGAATTCATCGGTCGCCTAAGACACAAATCACAGAATCCTTCTTTCTAATATGTATAGCATAGCTTATTAAAAGACTACCATAGGGTCTAAGTAGTTAATTTTTTAACATTAAATTTTATTTTTAATTTGACAACAAAAATGGAGATGGAGACAAATGCGAATTGGCATCCCTCAAAAGAGTATCTTTGCAAATAAATTATTTAAGTTGTATAAAAGCAAGCCGCAATTTCTATGCAATGAAAAGCATTTCTTGTATTCCTCCGATTTTGCTCAGGCTGTAGAAGACAAGGGGTTTGAGGAAGTAGATAAACAACTTACAGTGTCTCTGTCCATCATGTCAACACATTACAAACAAAACTCACTTCGACCTAACCCCACAGAAACACAGGGATTAGCTTTTCACCTGAAATTTATATTTATAAGATGGAAGCTCAAGATTCTTTAGAAACGAAATAAACTAATTTAGGTCCAGGACCAATGCCAATCCGAAGTACCTGGGTGGGTTACTCGATCGGTCTCTTCCCTTCAAACATCACTGCACCCACACTTGAATAAAGTAGCAGCAAGGAAAATGAGAAATGAGAATGACGATGTCCTGTATTGTGGTCCAGGACATGCCACTGACTCTGGTTTGCTGAGATAACCCACTTAGTTGTACCCAATATTTATGGCTGTGTAGCAATATTGTATTGACAGAACAACAAACATCGGGCATACAATTTTATATTATACATTAAGGTTCATAATAACGACCAATTAACCTTTTATCTAAGAGCACGAAAATGCAAAAGTAATAAATGAAAAAATATATTTTCAATAGATCTTTATGTTTGTAGTAGCGAAAGTTACACAGTCTGTAATGCATTCAATACAAATGTGATGCTTGTTGTAATATGTGTTTTAGTGGTAGTTTGTTTCATTCAAAGCTTTTGGACATGAGTATTATGTTTATTTCACTATCACTGGTTAATTCGAATTATGAACTTTGTTTTACCATAACAATATCCTTATTGGGCTAAACCTGATGGTTTTGAAAACTAACATATTCCATTAATATGGAATTGAACGGTAAACATAAATTTTATTAAAATTTAATAAATGCTAACAAAATTTGTTATAGTATTACCGTGTTACTTTTATTTTTTTATAGCGGCCATATAAAAAAAATATATATTTTCTTAAAAAACACAATTCTTTATTAATTTTTTACAAGCAATGCACTTCAGGAAGTACTTCAGGAAATGCTTTTATGTGTATGAGAAAGAAATCGGGCTACATATTAATTAAGGAACCGCACGTGTTTTAGTGTTATAGTGACAGAAACTGGGCCGCAACAAGAGTACTAGGGGGAATGGGAAAACTTGGACACTTATCCAATAGAGCGGCCGTAACGTGTCGACCTGACAGAGTCGATGGTCCACACTAACTCCTTATAGATTTATCTATTTGTCAATTGGCCTTGATAAAAGTTTAGAATAATTAGTTTTTCTTATAAGTGTATTAAATTGACATAGTCCAAAACAGTTTCCTCTAAGATTTGATCAAGGGGACGTTCCCCATGTTGTACAAATTCTGGAAATGATGTATCATTGATTTTTTTCATCTACCAGATGTTTTAATCAATAATCAAAAGTCAAATTTTGTAAAACTTACAATGCATGCTCAACCCAATTAGCAACTAACCTATATGTTGGATTAGCATTATTTTCAACCCGGGACCATGGAACTCCGCACCAGTTCTTAGTCCAAGTAGCTATAATAAATGAAACCTCGCACCAGAGCCGGGAGCGGCCGCCATGACACCATTAAAGTCCGCACCTGCCACCCGGTTCCCCGTTCCCCATTTCACTTGTACTCTCTCATACCGTTCCCCGACTGCTTATAAAGGCCAAAATTTATCGTGGCTGACCGATGTTATTGCTTTGTCGAACTTAGTATATTCTATTAATGAGTTTTATTGTTTCTTCATAGTAAGCTACAGTTTTTTCTCATAAATTACATTACATAGGACTACAGGACTTTGGTTTTTCACAGTCTGAATAATTTTAACTCACCTTATGTTCCTCACACAAACATTTACATTATTACAGATATTGTTTAGAAAAACTTTATTGGAACTTATTTTTAAGTAAACAACTATTGCATTAGTTATCTAGAAACTTAAAAAAAATATCCATTTCACTTAGTAGAAAACAGACTTTGACCTATCTGATAAAACAAAAACTAAAACGTTATTAGAATTTGCCATTAAATATTGATGGGTCTGAAGGAAAGAGTAACCGCAAGAAATTTTAAAAAGGGGAGCAGACCCGAGTGGCCATTGAAGTAGCCAAATACGGCCCCTCCAAGAATCGACGGTGTGTTGTGTTAATGATAAAATTAATAAAACTGATTAAAATTGTACTTGGGCTTGCCAGCACCTCACTCTTATCACAAACTAGATAATACTGATTTGGTATTCAGCCCAAGTACAATTTTAATCAGTTTTATTAATTTTATCATTATGACAAATTTTAGTTTTAGTGACTGGGACAACTTTTTATTGAATCATTTGACAAACTACAATGTAATAATACATTGGAATATGTGGTAGTTGCATATTATGGACCTGATGAAGTTCTAAGGAACGAAACATGTCGTCTTTTGATAACTAGTGATTGGACAAGGTAATTTTATTTCATTATTAAGATTTATATTAGAACCCCATTGCAAAAACGTGTTGTAAATAGTGTTTCTCCTTCTATTTTAATTATTTTCTAAGAACTAGCCATATTTTATTCTATCAGAATTGTTATTTGCTTTATATAAAAAGGAATTTTTCATTATATTGTAAGGGAAAGACAAACATATGGGAGAGAAAGAAACAATACAAGTCTTACTTACTTAGAAAACTTACTAAGGAAAAAACTTAAAAAACTTTGATAGGTTTAGTTTCAGAATGAAATTATAAACAAAATTATGTAATATTAAAGCACACAAAACGTAATTTCCTAACTTGAGGAAAATAGGAAAAAATTTTCATTAAACTTGTCAAATGACTGATTACTTTTTGAGTTCGTCTGACAATTGTCATATCCTTTCCCTGTCGATACTCAAAACATCATGATATGTTTCAATTAATATTACATTTCCACAATAAACACATTATTATCCTCCAAGTGTAATTATTACTTCTGAGCTATTTGCACATTTTGTTTTAGAAATTAATTTTAAATTACACTTATCCGTATAGGAGAATAAAGCTTATGATGATTTTATCAGCGGAACTAGACACTATACTCCTTAGATTACCACATAAACATTCAACGTCAATGTCAAATTCCCTGAAAAACAAAAAAAACTTTCAAATTTATTTTTTGTATAAAAATAAGCTAAAAGGGCTATCAGTGAAATGTATTAGTGTTGTTGTAAAACGAAGATAATCTCAGCAACGCACTCCTCATGTCACTGACAAAACTTGTGTCTCAAGCTCCCACATAAATATGAGGACAATAGAAAAAAGATTTATGTGTGACATCCTAGGTCGACATATGGCCTACCTCGTCTTCAATAAATGTTCAATACAGTAACGTAAGTGAATTTTTGGTCTTTGTTAAACTTAGGTACCACATGTAATTTACGTATCAAAAAGTTTTCTTCTTAAAAACGATTTTAACGCATAACAACAGAGAAATTTTGTATAAATATTAATCCCGCGAAAGTTGTATGTTATACAGTGTTGGAGCAGGGTGACGAAAAATTGAGCTAGGCCATATTTCTCTTAGTATTTCTTTTTGTATGTTGTGAAAAGAAAGGTTTGTGCTTCCCTTTTAAAGAAATATTCAGAAAAAAAGAAATTTGTCTGAGTATATAGGAACCCAAGTGATTAAAAGTAATTTCTAATATACGGGAACCGAGAGTTTTTATCATCCAGGAATCGTTTAAGTGTAATCGTAGGCAAACACACCCATCCTTCTACTGTGAACGTAATTCCTCCTAAGTTTTATTTCTTACCATGCATTAACTATATTGCATAACATTTAATTTGAGTCTTCGTTGTAAGCTCGTTCGCAATAAATTATCCATTACAATAATAAAAAACAAAACATCATAGAGTGAAAAAAACTATACCGTTGTATTAAATTTTACTGCCTCGTTATATATTTATCTTAAAACTCCAGTTTGTATCATTTATTAACATAATCAAAATAGGGCCAAATGACCTTGTATCAACTGCATCACTAATGGAATAGTTGATTTTTCTATTTGATCATTTTATTATAAAACTATCAAATGCTGTCGAGCTTATCATCATATGAAAAACTTTATGAGATGTAAGGAGTTTTTCCAACTTAATTTATTACTGCTCTATTTTGACCCTTTAAAGTTCTAAGGTACACAACATTTTTTGCTTTCAACATATTTTATGCTTTGATAGGATTTTACGAAATCCAAACAAAAAAACAATATTATGATTAACAATTAACTAAAAAAGAGGGATGGGGTTGCACATAAATTCATATATCAATTATTTTTGTTTCTCGTTATCTATTTACACTAGTATTAAGACGTAAAATCAATAACAATGACATATTCCGCCTTGCTAGTTTAATATCTATATTCTATTGCATTCTAAATTCGACTAATATAAATGGTGTCAATTAAGGATGATGAGTTCAGTAATTGTTACAAATTAATTAAAATATTCTGGAAAATTAAAATATTTTGTCAACTTAGTTCATTTTGATATAGCTTCATATGTTATGCCAATTTTGCTATTAATAACAAAATAAATTCGTCAGCCATTCATATGCCATAATGTACCTGAACTGTAAAAAATATGACTACCGTATAATCATTTAATTTAATTATTCAAAGACAAAAATATTATTCATATGCAACATAGAAGTGATGTTCATTGTGCTCATCAATAGCAGCCATACGAGGTAAAACGTTTCTTCCAAATGTGCAAAAGAGAATATGAAAATTTGTTGAAGACAATTGTTTATACTTAGGGTATTTCTGTTAAAAATGTTCAGTTCTTCTCAGTTCTTCTTGATCAAACCATAATAGAGCCATTAAATTCAACAAAGTTCCTTATTATTTTTCTTGATCACAACCTGAACTTCAACTTGCATATCGAACATGTCATCAAAAGAGTGAGTGTTGGGGTTTTTGTCCTACGCACTCTAGCCAAAACATGCCTCGACAGATGTTCTTATATCCGCTTACTACGGACTTATTTATCCATTTCTGTCTTATGCTGTGTCCATTTGGGGAGCTGAGAATCAGAGAACAATATTTCTTTTTATAATTCAAAAAAAGGCAATTAGGACAATATTTTCACTAAAAAAAAGACAATCATGTAGAGATATATTTCATTCTTCTGCTATCTTAACGTTTCCATCTTTATACATTCTTGAAACATTATCTTTCGTAAAACAAAACTTTTCTCAATTCCATAATAACCTAAATCCCGGTATTTATCCCTTACGCTCCACAAACAATTGCCAAATTCCCAAACACTCCACTTCTTTCTTCCAACACCACTTGTTGTATAACGGCATCAAGTTATACAATTGTCTCCCTCTTAGGCTGAAGTTAGAGTCAGATCATTCTAAATTTAAGAAACTGCTGAAGAACATGTTGATGGAGAAAATTTATTACAGTGTCCGAGATTTCCTGACTGGGGGATAAAAGGCACAAGATATTGTTTGTTTTCTACAATAAGTTAATTTTAAGTTTTTTTCTGAGTATTTATTTGTGAATTATTTGTACTCATTATAAAA
The DNA here is from genome assembly GCA_030545055.2 of Neoaliturus tenellus. Lineage (NCBI taxonomy): Eukaryota > Metazoa > Arthropoda > Insecta > Hemiptera > Cicadellidae > Neoaliturus > Neoaliturus tenellus. The sequence continues at coordinate 107,343,438 of CM061535.1, forward strand.
TCTTGACCTTGCCTATGCAAATTGTAATTTGTTGATTCTGGCAAATAAATGACTTATGACTTATGTTAATACTCTTTAAACTTTTAAGTATCTATTCAGGACAAAGCCTACTAATTTAGACTAGCTAATTACATGCGCTGCTTAGTTTCGATGCATGAAAGCATTATCAACTGCCAAGAATTTCTGGGCGAATAGCTTAAAACTTTTTCAGTTCACTACAATCAATATAACTCTTAAATAGAACAAAACAAAAGACAAAAAATAATATAAGTATTTAAAAAAGCTCAAAGGACATAAGATCCCTGCGTTTTCTAATATTCTCTTAAGGACATTTTTGCCCCAACGTAGTAGCTACGAGCCTGCGCATTTATTTTTATTTATTTATTTTTCCTCTAACATGTTTTGAAAGGTATTATAGACACATAACGTAAATTTATAAAAAAAATATAGATAATTTTGATTGTAACATTCGATTATTAAATATCTTAAGATACTTAATATTTGAAGATAAGATTGTACTAACGCAGACAGTTCTAGGCCCGAGACCCAAACAAATCCGATTACAAACAAAGACAGCATTGTACTCGGCTTTTGTGTGACTTACAATGGAACACGTCCCGGGATTCCACAGTTACCCCCCAGGCTGTGTTTAATACAGCTGCGATAGTCAAGTACCTTGATGCACTTAATTTGTACATTGTAGAAGTAGTTACTTCTTTGAGGTACACTTGTAAAGAAAGAGATGATATATTGCAATTTGACAATAAGGCACCGTAATAGAATGGTCATGTAATTTAAAGCAACAAAATTATGAATGGAGTTATTCATTATTAATAGTATTTTCGTTCTATTATTTTTAGTCTGAGGATAGGAAATAATGGTGAAGAGATTAAATTTAACTTTAAACTAAATTGTAGATTTCATTTTTGGGGAAGAAAGGCAAATTTATTTACAAATAGTTCAATAGCAAAAGTTTATACAATAGTCTAAGTTATAAGATATAGGTATAAATTGTATACAATATCAAACTAAATTTAAGACTTAAAAATTGATAAGATGTAAATTCCTCGTAAATTTAAGCTGTAAGATTAAGATCTAAGATATAGAATGTTCGTAATGCTGTCAGTGATTTCTGCTCGTACAAAGGGATAATTTTAACGAGGTCCCGTTGAGCATGAACCCTCAGATGGAGGTTGTTTCATTTTATTGTTTGGGGCGGTTAGGTTAGGTTCCTAAACTAGCAATATTTAGGTTAGTTTGTCACTTTAAAATGTTTGTTGTTGAGGTTCGTTTGTTGAACGAAAACCTGTTGATTAAGAACCACCAAATTGTATGGGTATCTGGAGAACCAATGTGACCAATTTCTCAAAGAAAATGTTACTGTATATTTGATTTGAGTTTAAATTATGCATACACAGATTGAAACCTGAAAATTTGACGTGCTAGACACGCAAAAGTCGGACCTGCTGGATAACAATAACTCCTACTAGAACAACACTTCAACTTGAGAAGTTATGGCAGTTAATTTCCAAGCTGGTGGGCAAAGTAACGCTAACATTGATACATGTGGTCTTCGGATTCAGAATGTCACTTGAGAAAACTCCAATCAATGTTCGATAAAGCATGAGAAATCTGCAGCTTCATCATGTTTGAAGTTAGTTTTGATCTTAGTTAGATTTTTTATCTTTCTTAAGTACTTATCCTTATCTTTCTTAAGCTGCTCTATACAAACAAATTTACTAAAAAATAATTATAATAAAAATAAAAAATAACATCAGTTAGTGTTTTAAAATCAAATCAATTTATTTAAAAATTTTCTTCACATATTTACAATTAAACTTCAAAATTAATCCCACATGGGCCTGTATATGGGCCTGTGCGTGGGACGAAATTTATAGGTTGACTGTTTATTGACCATTTAAATCTTTATCCGTATTTTTCTATACTAAAAATAATGAAATGAAAAATCCTTGTCTCTTATTTATTGGCAAAACCTGGTAAAATTTTATTTGGACCTTTAATAGGTAGGGTTTGATGTTTGCTTACAAATCCAGAATCTGAGCATAACCCCATACTTGTCTCAATGGGGAAATGAGAGAAGAATACCAGGACTCGAGAAAGTTTGTTACTTACCTTCACTAAGAACGGATTAAACCACCTTTGCTCACAACTCAGTAATTGAATCGAACATTAATACTCAACACTAAACTAGATACCCCAATATATAGTCCATACTACTAATTACATCAATACACTTTAGATAGGGTAATTTTAAGTAATTTTAGCCCAATTTTGAAATCCGCCGCTTACCATGGGTTGCTTTGGTTTGACTTCGGTCTAATAGCAATTGCTTTAAAGTAACACATCATTTTAAAGAGACTTCAATATATTTGTTTTAATTACATAATGTATTTTAATGATATAATGTATTTATTTTATTTATTTTTGGGCGTCTCCCGTTCGCCTAATAATTCAACTAATGCTGCTTGTGATTTCAAATTAAGATTTGTTAAAAATGTTGGATGATAAATCCATGAATTAAATTCACATGGACACCATTTAAATGTATAATAACTCCTGACATTCTGAACAGTTTTCGCTTTCGGATATGTGGCTGATTGCTCAGAATATGCAAACTTTAAAAATAATGTATAAAGTATTATAGGATAGGTTTTTCTTTTTTACTCACCTTCAAGTTACGTCCGTTACTGAAAACCTAGAAAAATAATGTGAATGCTCCAGTCATACAGAGTTTAATATGTCTTTACATTCGAACGATTTGCCACAAGCCCGATTTCAAACGGTCAGAAGTTGATGCGTTTTAATTTTTATCCCGTATTATTTTAATTCAAATCTGACTTCCTGCCATTTTTGAACGCATGGTATATTTGAAGTCCGGTTTGCGGCATTATTTTTTCTCTTCGAAATGAAATGCTACTTGATAGATGTTGTCATTGGAAAAAATAAAGTTGCCCCACGCAACTCCTATATTTTGGGGTAAGGTCTTTCCATAATACAACAAAAACTACCTCAGATTATTTTAGTAATGCGTATGGAAGTTTGTATAGACTAGAACGGAGCTATTCTAGGACACCCGGTATAGTATTTGTATGAAAATTATAAGTTCTAGTGGCCTGTCTGCTGCGACAAAAAATTTTGCTTTGTGAGGAATACAATTAGTGATTTTTTTGTCTAAAAGTTGTATTAAATAATTAAATGGGTATATTTTAGATTGCCCTTTCTTAGAATAGTTAGTTAGTTCTTAGGTCACTACTCACCTGAAGATAACGAAATTATTTTCAAGGGAATTCTTAGTGACCAAATGAGGAAACTCTATACAGGGTGTCCCGGAACTCTCTGGAACCCTTTTGTATATTTGTTCCTTGCATCAAGACAAGAAAAAAAACATCATACACATAGGGGTTAAAATGCCTCGTTTAGCCGCTAGCCGCCATTTTGTTTTTTACACATAATAAATTTCATTTCCGTAACGGATGGTTGTATTAAGTTCATATTTGGTATGAACCTTTATCATACAAAAGCCCATTTTCAGGAAAAAAATAATTTTTTGCTGTATATTTTCAAAATGGCGGCTATTTTAATTTTTCAAACTCAAATATCTGAAAATCGGGAAATTTTATAAAACTTTTACAGGTTACAAAAAAGTTGCCATATCAAATTATCTAACCAATAAAACTAAGTTTAAAAGGATCTGCCAACAAATAACGGAGTTATTGCGATTTTTCTCCATAAAAATATTGATTTTGCATTATAATCAATGCAAATTAAGGCCATTTTAACAGAAAAATCGTAACAACTCCGTTACTTGTTAGATCCTTTTAAACTTGGTTTCATTGGTTAGATAATTTTATTTGGCAATTTTTTTGTGTGTGTCCTGTAAAATCTTTATAAAATCTGCCGATTTTCAGATAGGCTATTTAAGTTTGAAAAATTAAAATGGCTGCCTTTTTGAAAATATAAAGTGGAAAAATTAATTTTTTTCCTCAAATGGGCATTAATATGATAAAGGTTTGCACCAAATATGAACTTAATGCAACCATCCGTTACGGAAATACAATTTACTATGTGTAAAAAACTAAATGGTGGCTAGCGGCTAAACAAAGCATTTTAGACCCCTATTTGTACGATTTTTTTTCTTGTCTCGATCCAAGACAAGAAATGGGTTCCAAAAAAGTTGTTACAAAAGGGTTCCAGAAAGTTGCGGGACACTCTGTATATGTCAAAATGTTCAACCATCTCTAATTAAGAGGTACTACGGGAAGAACATGACTCTTCATGACATTTTTAACGTGTAAACATAAGAAGAAAATTTAACTTCTCTACTTGAATGGCAAAAGCGAGTCATAAGGTTTATAAATTAACATTCACAGAACTAAAACGCACTTTCCATTTGAACCCATCAAAGGTTGTATGAAATAACACTCTTAACAGGTTTGAGGAAAACTGCATTATTTTGGGTTTTTAGACGTGTAATTGTAAAAATTAATTCACTTTTAACAATAGTAAAGCAAAGATCGTATAAATTATAACGATTGATTTTAAGTAACTAGTAGAGCCAGTTTTTTTTTCGGTTGAATGCTGGTAATTTTGGTCTGACAGCTTCCTCAGACATCTCAGCCCTGGTATTTCATCGTTTATTTATTCATTTGTGTTTCCAAGGTACAACCATTTTATATAATCAATAATACAAGAAGACGCAAGATTACTAACGAATTACTTACAAAGAGGAACTGAGGGACAAGTGTGCATAACAAGTAATAACAAATTTTCAATAAATATCATAATACAAAAAACAAAATAACAATAAAATTAGTACAATATAACAACAAAAGCAATAATATTACAATAACTATAATAACAACTATAACTTAGATGAAAAACTACAGTAAACATTCTTTCATTCTGCGTTTTTCAGTGAGGATATTCCCAACACTAACACTCAGCACTTATTCTTTTAGCACCCACGTGGCCCTCTAAAGGCACTACCTAGCCCGCACAAGGTGCTTCACTAAAAGAAAAAGAATGGAATGGAAACTGGATGATTCCAACACACAAGGCATTCACGTGGCCCTTTAAAGAATTCAAATTTAAATTTCACTCATCACATCACATACCAGTAGTTGACTAGGCCTATCACTCAACACCAGCGAGGAGAGAGCGCAAAACTGAATGTCTGAATGTGGTCAGGGAATCTCCAAAGAAGTCGCAAAACTCACTGAAGTCGTTGGTGATTGTATTCATCCTTGGCATAAGAGAGTGTTGCAGGTAGCTGGAGTTCATAAATCCCGGCTCAAACGCCTGCTGTTATCTTGTTCTTGCTGGTGTTTTGAGGTTTATCATCTGTAAATTGGCGGACAATTAATAATTTTATTCAGAAGTTTGAAAAGGAAAACCATGTCAAACATTTTGCGCCGTAGGAGGAGTAGTAAAAGATGATAAAAAATTTCAAATTCAGCAACTGGGACATCCAAGTAGTTCAGACCATTCTTCACACCCAATACTCTGATGAATCTCCTTTGAAGTGACTGGAGCCTGTCAATTTGCCTAAGCTGGAATGGAGACCATATGACTGGGGAATACTCCAGGTTTTGACAGATTAAGTTATCATGGCTTAAAACTGTTCAGTTCAAACCTACGTTTGCACTAGGTGGCGTAGGAATAGAGTTTACCAAAACACTTAAAGTTTCTAGTATCATAGATGGATTCTTGTTTAACATATTGCTGAAAATTAAAGCAACTGCACCCTCGATTTATAGGAGAGCTGAGAATTGTATGCAGGTTTCGAAGAAGGTAAAATTGGAGTTTTTCATTAATTAATATTTCCAACTATGGATTATTGTCCTCTATTATATGACGAGGGAACATTCCATTTCACTATATTAACTACAAAATGGTGCATATCAATACCTTTATAATATTTGTAAATTCGATAATGTAACCGATTTACTAAATAAAAGTAAAAAAAATCTTGCAATGATCCTAACCAGCAGTATGCAAACTGTTTACATTGTGTTCAAAGCATTAACCTCTTTAACATCCTTCATTATCTTCAATTTGAGTCGCAGAACTATCGTGAGAGCATGATGTAGGCCCTTCATAATGGGAAGCTTTGGCTTGAGATATTCAAAATAAAGTTTTGTATTTCGGCCTCACTACTATAGACCCCCCCCAGAGATGGATTTTTGGACTTTGCCCTCGGGGTTCGCCACCCGGCCTACCCCGCCCGGTCCTAGCATTCCCCCTCCCCCTGCCCTCATGCTACCCCTCCCCTCCCCCCTACCCTCATGCTACCCCGCCCGACCCTCCCATCCTCGCCACCCGTGGGGCGCACTTTTGGACTTTGACCTCTGGGATTCTCCACCCGCCCGGTCCTAGCATCACCCCTCCCCTCCCCCTGCCCTCATGCTACCCCGCCCGACACTCACACCCCCGCCCTCGCCCCCGCGACTGACTCTGAATAAAATTTATTTCTCTGACTGGGTTTCGAACCCGGGTCTCCTAGTTGGTAGGCAAGCGTCTTAACCACTGGTCCACGCCAGCATCTGTGTAGGAACCGATTTTAAAGTCTAATATGTTAAAGTAACTTTGAAAAGGGTTCTTGCTTTTCATGTATAAACCTAATATGATGCTAGTTTGTTAATTCTATGCTTTAGTGTAATACTGTTTTTGTAGTTTATTAGAGAGTTAGTTTGCTCGATCGCTCCTGGGGTGCAGGGAGTTCGTCTTCTTGCGTTTCATCATGCTTTCGTGTTAGTTCGTCCATTCTCTCCTACAAGCGCTGTCGCCGCATAACGTCATCATTTTTAATTCGATCGTTTTCTCCTAGAGTGCAGGCCGTTCGTTTACGTCACTTTTTGCGCTAGTTCCTCCTTTCTCTCCCAGGAGCGCTCAAGTCGCTTGTGACGTCATGATTCAGGAGTGCCAACATGTAAATAATTTTAGAAAATGGTTTTGGAAAATATATTTTAAAATAATATTAGGAAATAATGTTGTAAAATATTTTTAGAAAATAATTTTGGAATTAAGTTTTAGATTGAAATATAAATTATTTTGTAGTTGTGCTTTATTAACCTTGTGAGACACAACTGTACTTTCATGAATAGACAAGCTTACTCTTTTCAACACGACCACCCAACCATATTTAGCAAATAAAATTTACTGTGTAATACTCTCTTTTGCACATACCTCCATGATTAGACAAGCTAATGTATACTTATTTGTAAAACACATGTGAAATAATAAGACATTGAATGTATAACACAAACACTTTATTTTCACACAGTTAAAACTATTTACAAATTATTTAGATCTATTTACAAAATTAAATAAATTCTATTCCAGTGCCGTCACCTCGGTACAGTAGAGACAGCTCTGTAGTGTAGCTCTTCAAGACGTCATCTGTGAGGACGGCGAGGAATCGCCGTGGAAGGTATACGTTCAAGAGAGTGTCATCCCCATGTGATTGGAGTATGGCGCACACAGCTTCGCCGTAACGTGTTTGAGTCTTTGAAAAACGCTGAATCTTGTACGGGACATTCTGACGAAGATCTTGAAGCCGGGTAAATCGTGGAGCGTTACAATTGTTGAGACGTCCTTTCAGCTCTGCCATGATGTTGACGGTATCACTTTCACTGGTCGAATGGTAATATGGTGTTACTCCGCCGCCTTTTTACTGGTTATGATATTGAACAAGTTTCAACACGTTGTTCAGGGCACACATCATTTTAGACTTTCCATGAAACAAACAGAACACTGGTGAAGTTTCGAGGGTTTTCAAGGAAGGATAATTTTCCAAGTCCAACACCAGACTGTCAGTAAAACTTTCTCTAAGGTATTTCACTTTTTCCAAACCTTTCATGTACACTATGGAATTTCTAAAGAGAGGCTTCAAATGTCGGTTGAGAGCTTGAATGGTGATATCTCCGTCTTGCCAACCGATGCCGTGATAATTTTTGGTAATCCACGCACACTGTTTCTTGATTTTCGAATCCAGAGTAGCGTAAGGGTGGGGCGATCTTACAGTCCAGTGTTGTATAACTGTACCGTCGACCAAAGCGATAGCAAACTCTTTAATTATAAAATTATTACTAGAGTCTTTGAAACCTTGAAAGTCGACAAACAACTCCATGACCGACCCACAGCAATGGTGTACATCGAATGAAAGTTTGGTTCCTTCACCCTCGGAAACTCCCCACTCTGGAAACCCCCTCACCCTGGAAATCCCCACCACTCTTAACCAATTGGCGATTACAACATGTTACAAGTACATTTCCCAAGTAGCAAAACAATATTGTAACAATATTAAAACAATATTGTTTAATATTGCCGACAACATTGTTAAGAAAATAATCAGAAAACATTGAAAAAATATTGTTTTAATATTGATTAATGTTGAGACAATGTTGTAAAACATTATTGTCAAAATATTGAAACAATATTGTTTAAATATTGATTTATATTTTTTGGACAATATTGTTGTCAAAATATAGAAACAATATTTTTAAAATATTGATTTATATTTTTTGGAAAATATTGTTTGTTAACCCTTTTAGGGCCGACAAAAAATGTAAAAATACTAACACAAAAAATGCCTTAAGGCTAGACTTTAAGTTATCTCCACGAAAATTTCACCACATGTCGTATATGTTTAGGTTTTGTTGGTTATGAGATGTTTTGTTTCGGTTTGAAATACTGTATAACCAAATAATGCCGTATGACATTTTGTCAAATGGTTCGTTGCTATAGAGCGGCATTGTTGTATAATCGTCGTGTTTTGTTGGTTATGTGATGTTTTCTTTAGTTTGAAACAATCAAATACAGTAATGGTTTAGTAACTTTGTTAGATATAATTTTTATTTGATTGTAATATAATAAATGTAATTTGTTAAATATTTCCTCATGATACAAAAATGTTTTGTTTATGACATGAAATATTTCTAATTCTTATCTAAGGAAACCCTAGTTAAGGCCTAACGTATTTGCGACGACATAAATATAGGCCTTCACGGGAAATGCATTTACACAAGAGAACTTGAGAATCAACTGGCCTAATAGTGTAACATATCCTCCCTCAGTATGAAGCGGCGTGGCGTAGTTGGTAAGGGCGCGGCACCGTAGTCTGAGGGTCCCGGGTTCAAATCCCACCTGTGGCCGAGCCATTTTTGATGTTTTTAAAACGTTTTTATTTGTCAACTGAAAGTACTGTATGTTCAAACTATTAAAAAATATATATATTTTTATTTGTTTTGCTATTGGGGTTTTGAGCAATATTTTATTTTCCTTTTGCTAATATTTTCTCAATATTGTCAGATAATATTGTTACAATGTTGAACAATATTGTCAGACAATATTGTTACAATGTTGAACAATATTGCCACAATATTGTTTAGACAATGTATTTTGTTGCGTGAAAACATTGTAACAATATTGTTAAAATATTGTTCAATATTGACCAAATATTTATCAATGTTGAAAAAATATTGTCGACAATATTGAGACAATATTGTTTTGCTACTTGGGTTAGTACACATCAGGTATACAAATATCAAACATGTGCTGAACACTATTAAAATAAACAATTTCTCTACTATGGAATCTATCGAACAAAATATCATTTTTCTCGAAACAAAAGTTCTTTGTATATTTAACACTGTCTAGTTGTAATCTACCGTGACGTTGCGGTACCTATCCACCTCTATGACGTTGCAAAATTCACCGAGTACGATACAGTTGACTGCTTCCGTGAGGGCGGTGGCAAACTTGATTTCTACACGTAGACTGCCTTTCTGGACCAAATTCCAGTGTGATCCTGTCGCTAAATCGGGTGTCAAATCAAAAACATATAGACAGTACCCGTTAGGGTACATGTCTCTAGAAATCCCGTTTCCTTGGTTTCGGTTGTGGATCCCGCTACCTGAAAACAACGTGTTGTAGCAACATGTGTACAACTGCTGATTCGTGTAGTCGGGTTGTAACGCCTTGGCCGGTACTTGCTGTCCGTTAACATACAAAGCCAGAAAGTTTATGTTGTAATGGTTAAAGTTGAACGGATTGCGTTCAAAGCTTCCATTGTACGCGCTATTTCCGACCAACCCCACAACCACACGTTTCGGCAACTGGCCCAAGTAGACATTGTCGATGGTTTTTCCCAGGACGTCACTGGGAATGGTGAACGCCTTCACTTCTACCCGTGTGATTGGATACTTTGCCGTACATGATTCCAACATTTTCGAGTGTTCGATCAAGATCGTCGGGTTAATCTTTACTCTTCGCACCATCAGACTGGCTTCCATGATGTTGATCTTGAACTGTGACTTTGACATGAGACTGAAACTGTCACGGGACCTTACAAATTTAATTTTTAGTTCCACACCGTTCACTAGATACTTTCTTTGGTGGAAAACGTCTTCGTGTATGTAACCCATCATGTCAACGGGGCGGCTGTTGGCAAAGTATCTACGCTTTCCTTCAACCCTTGGTTTTCATCTTCTGTTTTATCCATTTGACCGGCGGTATCGTCTTCCAGAGTGCCATGTTAAGGTGTGTACTTTTCGCACCATCGTCGTAGTTTAAAAGTGTTTCGATGAAGGCGCGGTACGCATACGTGTTTCCATTTGCCGATACAAGTTTCTGGTTAAAGTACACTTCCACCTGACTAAACATGGAATGCAGGAAATAGTTTACGGGCCGACTTATCGCAGTTAGCGTCAAGCAGCTCATTGTCATCTTGCAATATTCTCGCTTTTACGCAAAGTAATGTTTGCGACAAGTCCAAATACTCGTCACCATGACCGGGTACGACGAATTCGATGGGTGATTCGTCAGTGAGAGATGATAAAGGCTTGTATTGGACCCACTCACCCCGGTCGATGCTCGTTTGTGTAGGCGGTAGAGAAAACAAGTCAATTCAGTTTTGGAACATTCACATGACATATTGTGCACGTAGGCCATTATGAAAAAATATCAGCCGGGTGTTTCATAGTCTTCTTTTTTGTTGCTTTCTTAACATCCGTCTTCTTTTTCTTTGTTGGTTTTTTTCTTCTTGTTCGTTTGTTTTCCTTCTTGCACGTCGGGTTTTTCTTCTTGGACGTTGGATTTTCCTTCCTGATGATGTTCACTGTACGAGGTTTCGGCACAGACTGAGCGATCGCAATTGAACTACCGGTAGATATAGGCATTGGAGCGCGGTCGCCGAAACCGAAATCCCGCCGACACTGGACATGTTCACTCTGCGATGGCTCGAACAGACTGACCCGTTCACCGCGTTAAATCTAAGATGCTGGAAGCCGAGATCCAAGAATTGAACTTGGTCGGGTAAACCCTCCCATTTTACTAACAACTTTCGAGTCTTACCAGAGCCTTTCATCTCCAGTATCTTCTCAATTTTATAAAATTTGTCTTTTGGGACAATTATTTTTTGAAGTTCTTCACCAGAAAATATGCCGTCTATTGTTTCACCAGCCAAATCTTGCAGCTCGTATACAGGAATTGGGTGTCTAATGACACGGACGACTTTGAAAATTTCCTTTGTCCAGTTGCTCTCGTATCCCTTTGCGAAATGTTTCTTTTCCTTTGATATCCTTACAGTATCACCCACTTTAAGTTTGGGGTTTTGTAAGTTTCTTGCTGTGAATACAACGTTCGCCACACTTGGAGGACGTTTTTGTCATTAACACTTTCTGGCGCCATTTTGATTGCCGAATGCACGGTATTGTTGTAAGCTCTAACCAAATCCTGAACAACATCTACAAAACGAAAAGTGTTTTTATGGGAAAGTAGCGCCACAATCTTGTCTTTATGGTTTTTATAAACCGTTCTACTACAGCGGCTTTCGTATCAGGATTACGAGTTGTGTAAAAATTGATTCCATGTTTTGTGAAGAACCTTTTGGATGCAATCGAGACAAACTCTCGCCCCTTGTCACACTGGATACTTTTTGGTTTTCTTCCTTCAACTTTGAAAATCGACTCAAAAGCTTCATTAACTTCTTTGGCTGTCTTTTTCTTCAACGGTCTCAACCAGGCATACTTTGAAACACGTCAATCACCACAAGTAAATAGCGACACCGTCATTGTATTTCGCTATGTTTCTAAATACGGCCAAGTCGGCCTGCCACAAGTCATCAATATTATTTACAATGTATCGGTTTCTAGCAAAGTTTTTTCGTTTTTGTTTATGCAAGGTGTAAGGGTCTTGGGACATTAACCATTCCATGGTCATTTTAGGATCTATTGTATTCTTGGTCTTTCTTAATAGTGGTTCACTTCCGGTAAAACAGGTAGAGCTAGTTGGCTCGTAGTATAACTTTTCCAATTTCATGGTTGTTGCAGGTTTAACTTTGCCCAGTTCCGTGTCACCAACCTCCTTTGCTTCTCTACAATCTTTGGCGTAATCGTTTTCTTTCGACGCGCTGTAAGCGAAGGAAAGGTGGGCCTAGGCGACAAAGTCGCTACTGGTTGCGGTTGCTGTCTGCGTTGAGGGTTACCGATAAACTCTTGGGGTACGTTAATTTCACGTAAAGCGTTCCCAAACTGCACCCATCCAACAGGGCCAGCCGACGTCTTCTTGCATCTTACAACGTCACACACCAAATCTACAATGTTTGAGCTGGGGATAGGTGCTCCATTTATACTCACAGTGCCATAACGGTCCCACGTAATTAGGTCATTTTCACAAAGTCTATCAAACAACAGTTCTCCTTTTGTCTTGAATGCTTTCGGAATAGTTCGTAAGATTTCTTCTCTAAAATGGTTGGTCAATGTGTGGTTACCACTAGATGAAATAGGTATCTCCACAGGTTTACGCAGTTCGTCATGAAAATGCTGTCTTCGTTGCAACATTTGTTGGTACTGTGTCCATTTCGTTCTATCGTCGAGATCGGTGGCATGCAGCAACTTGTTCATGTCATTTTCCAAGATGCTTAAAGATTCATTTTTCTGCCGCTGTTCATTCATACGTTGAAGGGCTTCGGGTGAAATCAGTACCATCTTATTTGCATGATTCATCGTTGAAATAGTTGAGTGCCGTGTCGATAACCAAAGGAACTAGTGTGTTACGGTGCTTAACTAGAAGAGCTCTTTTGGACTTCCACGATCCTTTCGAATATGCTATGGACCTTATAGTATGTTTGTACCTTTCGAGTTTCCGCCTCACTTCAAGAGAAATAGGGATATTGCCGTTCAATATATTTAGAAAACACTCACATAAGGCGGTCACTAAACTTTCACCAGCTAAACGTAACAGGGTTAGGCGAAGTGTAGGTTTCAACTTGATTATAACTCGCAGGAGCTCTAAATTGATGTTTACCGCTCGGGACATTCCACTCAACTGAACTGTTACCCCAGAAGGTCAGGGTATTTATCAGAAGTCGCTAGAAAAAGTGTGACTGAGAGTATTGGTCCTTAAGACCGCGCGAAAGAAGAAACGATAAAAATTTTAATGGAAGTTTGCCTGATCCAACATGATTTACATGACTGAAGTATGTATACTATATAAAGTACAAATAATGGTGGGATGTAAAGCAAAAGGAGTTAAAACTCATATATATATATATATATATATATATATATATATATATATATATATATATATATATATATATATATTGAAAATCAATAATCAACCTCAGTCGCAATCATGGATCCGAGGTGGAAACATCCTTTTTCAGCCATCATAAGTGGTCCTAGTATGGCTGGTAAAACACATTTTGTAAAGAAATTCATAGAGAATATGAACGAGATGAGTGATACGATATTTTCCTCCATTTCTTGGTATTATGGAGCTTGCGAACCTTCAAACATCAAAATACCTGTACAGTTCAAACGAGGATTACCAGACATAGAAGATTTGGAAGACTGCGGTAACCCTAAACTAGTTGTCATCGACGACATGATGAATCATACGGACCAAAAAGTGGTAGATTTGTTTACAAGAGGGTGCCATCATTGCAATATCAGCGTGTTCTACATAACTCAAAACATTTTCCACCAAGGAAGAGGGCAACGAGACATATCATTGAATGCGCAGTACATCGTATGTTTTAAGAACCCACGTGACAAGATGCAGATTCGCCATCTAGCACAACAAATATGCCCTGAGAACACTCAATTTCTTCAGGAAGCATTCGCTGATGCCACCTCGGAATCTCACGGGTATCTACTGATAGATTTAAAGCAGGAAACCCCTGACGAATATCGTTTCAGAACGAAAATATTTCCTTCTGATGAAATAAACTATGTTTATGTCCCTCGAAAATAACGATTTGAATACTTTTATCCTGTGGTTTTCTGGCTTCCAGCATCTTAGATTTAACGCGGTGAACGGGTCAGTCTGTTCCGAGCCATCGCAGAGTGAACATGTCCAGTGTCGGCGGGATTTTCGGTTTCGGCGACCGCGCTCCAATGCCTATATCTACCGGTAGTTCAATTGCGATCGCTCAGTCTGTGCCGAAACCTCGTACAGTGAACATCATCAGGAAGGAAAATCCAACGTCCAAGAAGAAAAACCCGACGTGCAAGAAGGAAAACAAAACGAACAAGAAGAAAAACCAACAAAGAAAAAGAAGACGGATGTTAAGAAAGCAACAAAAAAGAAGACTCTGAAACACCCGGCTGATATTTTTTCATAATGGCCTACGTGCACAATATGTCATGTGAATGTTCCAAAACTGAATTGGACTTGTTTTCTCTACCGCCTACACAAACGAGCATCGACCGGGGTGAGTGGGTCCAATACAAGCCTTTATCATCTCTCACTGACGAATCACCCATCGAATTCGTCGTACCCGGTCATGGTGACGAGTATTTGGACTTGTCGCAAACATTACTTTGCGTAAAAGCGAGAATATTGCAAGATGACAATGAGCTGCTTGACGCTAACTGCGATAAAGTCGGCCCCGTAAACTATTTCCTGCATTCCATGTTTAGTCAGGTGGAAGTGTACTTTAACCAGAAACTTGTATCGGCAAATGGAAACACGTATGCGTACCGTGCCTTCATCGAAACACTTTTAAACTACGACGATGGTGCGAAAAGTACACACCTTAACATGGCACTCTGGGAAGACGATACCGCCGGTCAAATGGATAAAACAGAAGATGAAAACCAAGGGTTGAAGGAAAGGCGTAGATACTTTGCCAACAGCCGCCCCGTTGACATGATGGGTTACATACACGAAGACGTTTTCCACCAAAGAAAGTATCTAGTGAACGGTGTGGAACTAAAAATTAAATTTGTAAGGTCCCGTGACAGTTTCAGTCTCATGTCAAAGTCACAGTTCAAGATCAACATCATGGAAGCCAGTCTGATGGTGCGAAGAGTAAAGATTAACCCGACGATCTTGATCGAACACTCGAAAATGTTGGAATCATGTACGGCAAAGTATCCAATCACACGGGTAGAAGTGAAGGCGTTCACCATTCCCAGTGACGTCCTGGGAAAAACCATCGACAATGTCTACTTGGGCCAGTTGCCGAAACGTGTGGTTGTGGGGTTGGTCGGAAATAGCGCGTACAATGGAAGCTTTGAACGCAATCCGTTCAACTTTAACCATTACAACATAAACTTTCTGGCTTTGTATGTTAACGGACAGCAAGTACCGGCCAAGGCGTTACAACCCGACTACACGAATCAGCAGTTGTACACATGTTGCTACAACACGTTGTTTTCAGGTAGCGGGATCCATAACCGAAACCAAGGAAACGGGATTTCTAGAGACATGTACCCTAACGGGTACTGTCTATATGTTTTTGATTTGACACCCGATTTAGCGACAGGATCACACTGGAATTTGGTCCAGAAAGGCAGTCTACGTGTAGAAATCAAGTTTGCCACCGCCCTCACGGAAGCAGTCAACTGTATCGTACTCGGTGAATTTTGCAACGTCATAGAGGTGGATAGGTACCGCAACGTCACGGTAGATTACAACTAGACAGTGTTAAATATACAAAGAACTTTTGTTTCGAGAAAAATGATATTTTGTTCGATAGATTCCATAGTAGAGAAATTGTTTATTTTAATAGTGTTCAGCACATGTTTGATATTTGTATACCTGATGTGTACTAAATGTACTTGTAACATGTTGTAATCGCCAATTGGTTAAGAGTGGTGGGGATTTCCAGGGTGAGGGGGTTTCCAGAGTGGGGAGTTTCCGAGGGTGAAGGAACCAAACTTTCATTCGATGTACACCATTGCTGTGGGTCGGTCATGGAGTTGTTTGTCGACTTTCAAGGTTTCAAAGACTCTAGTAATAATTTTATAATTAAAGAGTTTGCTATCGCTTTGGTCGACGGTACAGTTATACAACACTGGACTGTAAGATCGCCCCACCCTTACGCTACTCTGGATTCGAAAATCAAGAAACAGTGTGCGTGGATTACCAAAAATTATCACGGCATCGGTTGGCAAGACGGAGATATCACCATTCAAGCTCTCAACCGACATTTGAAGCCTCTCTTTAGAAATTCCATAGTGTACATGAAAGGTTTGGAAAAAGTGAAATACCTTAGAGAAAGTTTTACTGACAGTCTGGTGTTGGACTTGGAAAATTATCCTTCCTTGAAAACCCTCGAAACTTCACCAGTGTTCTGTTTGTTTCATGGAAAGTCTAAAATGATGTGTGCCCTGAACAACGTGTTGAAACTTGTTCAATATCATAACCAGTAAAAAGGCGGCGGAGTAACACCATATTACCATTCGACCAGTGAAAGTGATACCGTCAACATCATGGCAGAGCTGAAAGGACGTCTCAACAATTGTAACGCTCCACGATTTACCCGGCTTCAAGATCTTTGTCAGAATGTCCCGTACAAGATTCAGCGTTTTTCAAAGACTCAAACACGTTACGGCGAAGCTGTGTGCGCCATACTCCAATCACCTGGGGATGACACTCTCTTGAACGTATACCTTCCACGGCGATTCCTCGCCGTCCTCACAGATGACGTCTTGAAGAGCTACACTACAGAGCTGTCTCTACTGTACCGAGGTGACGGCACTGGAATAGAATTTATTTAATGTTGTAAATAGATCTAAATAATTTGTAAATAGTTTTAACTGTGTGAAAATAAAGTGTTTGTGTTATACATTCAATGTCTTATTATTTCACAAGTGTTTTACAAATAAGTATACATTAGCTTGTCTAATCATGGAGGTATGTGCAAAAGAGAGTATTACACAGTAAATTTTATTTGCTAAATATGGTTGGGTGGTCGTGTTGAAAAGAGTAAGCTTGTCTATTCATGAAAGTACAGTTGTGTCTCACAAGGTTAATAAAGCACAACTACAAAACAATTTATATTTCAATCTAAAACTTAATTCCAAAATTATTTTCTAAAAATATTTTACAACATTATTTCCTAATATTATTTTAAAATATATTTTCCAAAACCATTTTCTAAAATTATTTACATGTTGGCACTCCTGAATCATGACGTCACAAGCGACTTGAGCGCTCCTGGGAGAGAAAGGAGGAACTAGCGCAAAAAGTGACGTAAACGAACGGCCTGCACTCTAGGAGAAAACGATCGAATTAAAAATGATGACGTTATGCGGCGACAGCGCTTGTAGGAGAGAATGGACGAACTAACACGAAAGCATGATGAAACGCAAGAAGACGAACTCCCTGCACCCCAGGAGCGATCGAGCAAACTAACTCTCTAATAAACTACAAAAACAGTATTACACTAAAGCATAGAATTAACAAACTAGCATCATATTAGGTTTATACATGAAAAGCAAGAACCCTTTTCAAAGTTACTTTGACATATTAGACTTTAAAATCGGTTCCTACACAGATGCTGGCGTGGACCAGTGGTTAAGACGCTTGCCTACCAACTAGGAGACCCGGGTTCGAAACCCAGTCAGAGAAATAAATTTTATTCAGAGTCAGTCGCGGGGGCGAGGGCGGGGGTGTGAGTGTCGGGCGGGGTAGCATGAGGGCAGGGGGAGGGGAGGGGTGATGCTAGGACCGGGCGGGTGGAGAATCCCAGAGGTCAAAGTCCAAAAGTGCGCCCCACGGGTGGCGAGGATGGGAGGGTCGGGCGGGGTAGCATGATGGTAGGGGGGAGGGGAGGGGTAGCATGAGGGCAGGGGGAGGGGGAATGCTAGGACCGGGCGGGGTAGGCCGGGTGGCGAACCCCGAGGTCAAAGTCCAAAAATCCATCTCTGGGGGGGTCTATAGTAGTGGCCTCAAACAGTAATATTAATTGAATTATTAAGTAAGAATTGCTTTACTGCTATGAAGTTAAAAAATAACGATGAAAGATAATTTATTTATTTTGTTAAAGATTAGGTTTATTATGTATATTTACTATGACAACGTATATGTTCATGTATACCTTACCTTAAACGACTTTGTTGTAACGTATGTGTCAATTCAATGTATTAAAACTTTGACTAAGGAATCAAATATTTTATTTATAATTGAATAATATGTTTAGCTTTAACCAAATAAAACAACAGCAGATGATTGTAACAGTGGTGTAGCAAATTACGATAAGTTTTTTTTAAGCAGTCCTTTTTAAGGACTAAAAATACTTTAACACTCAGACAGTTGATATTTGAATTCACAATCCTGAAACAACTTTACTTCTAAGATTATCTCTAGTTGCGAGAAAAGTTCTAAGGTGTGTATAAGTTTATGTCTTTGTGAACAGACTACAAGTATAGTCACATCAAAACTATGCTCAAAGGTTTGACTATTAAAAAGTAAAATAACAACTTAACATGTAATGTTTTATCATAAAACACACGAAAACTATTATTTTCATCAATGAAGAAGGAAGTCATGTGACTATGACGCCATTTTTCTGTATTATTGTCCACCATGTTGCGTTCCGTCATTCTCTCTTTGGGCCTGATGATGATCGGTGTGTCCGGTCGAAATCGATTGCTTTTATCCATCTTTTCATATATTTACCTCCTGTATTCTTTTCAGTATAAGTGTAAATATATTTTGAGTGTTGTAGACGTTGTGTTTTTCATTTCTGATCACAAACAACACATATAAAAAAGTAATAAAAAAGTGTTTAATTATTTTTTCCTGTCAACTTTGGGACGATAATTGTTTTCGTGTGTCGTGTTCATGTTTAGTAGTATTTGTAAATACCTGACAAGTCGCAAGCTGACGAAAATCTAAATAGGTGAGTGAAACCCAAAAATACGGTACATACACAATTGAAGATCAATTACGCCTGTTGGGTCCACACCAAATTGTCCATTTTTGCAAGCTTCCACTACTTATTACCTCCACTCCATATCATGTACTTGGCGCCTGATGACCACACGACAAGACTTCCACGTAAAAAAGACTAATTAAAAATGTGCATTTAAGTTTTATATTTTGTGAAAGTTGCTATGCAAATGACAATTTTATAGATCAGTAAGATTTGTTTTACTTTAAAGTGTTCCTTAGTGAATTCCTGAAAAAATCCTGTGCCCTAAATAATGTAACTTGAATATTAACCAAAACTATTAACACTTAAAAACTTATAAATCTTGTTTATTTATTACATTTTACATAAAAGTGTTTTTTGTTCTTTTGTTAATCATAATCATTCAAACATTGTGGATGTTCCAATGATTGGATATAAAAAAGGGGACATAAGAAGGGTGGAAAAAAGTAGTGCCCATATAAGTGGTGGACCTAAAAAAATGGACCGTGTATCTTGAACTTGCCTCACAAAAAACATATCATTCAGAAATATAATATTTTACCTGCACAGAAATTTATTTTGGTAATTTTCTAAGGTTTTAGAAGTACCATAATATTTTTATTTTACAAGAAAGTCTTACTCGCCAATAATAAGTCTAAGTGATCACGTTAAATGTAACCCTGAGAAGGAAACCTGATTATAGTTCCCAGTTAACACATTATCTCAAGTTCTAATTAATTTCCTCTAAGGAGAGGTTTGCTGTACAACTTGATATAACTTACAAAACTGGATATTCTTACTCTGATAATTTCTATTAACTTATGATTATAGGGATGGGAAATTTTATTTATTTGATTCTATTGACTTTGTTACGTTACATACCCATACCATCCACTAGTTTTTAATTATTGTCATTGACAATTTACTGTAATAATAATTACTAAATAATATCCTAACCATCTTGAATGCGCTTGCCTTTAGCTTACTGTGGCTTATTATGCTTGACATAATAAACTGTTACTTGGAATTATCAATATTTATTAGAACAATTGTTATACTAAATAATAGTGGAAATAATCATGTTCAAATGAACATAAGTATACAATTCATGAAATAAAAGACAAAAATTTTTCATATTTATAGGAGTAAGGAATTGACGACTTTTTGGATCGAGTCTTAAAACATGGGTCGTTAAGACTGCATTACGTTCGTCCTGCGGTCGAACTTTGGTGCCAAGCTTAAGATTGAACAGGTTCAGGTTTAAGTGCAACACAGTTGATATAAAACAGGAGATAGATTTTATAAACGGATTCGGCAATAAACTATATAAACATTTTTAATCCATGATATTTTGTTAAATAAATAACATTTGTTTTAATTGGGAAAAAGTAACAGTTGAAGCCTTTAAAAATATTTCCAAACGATGATTCGTGTTTGT
Source organism: Neoaliturus tenellus (assembly GCA_030545055.2). Taxonomy (NCBI): domain Eukaryota; kingdom Metazoa; phylum Arthropoda; class Insecta; order Hemiptera; family Cicadellidae; genus Neoaliturus; species Neoaliturus tenellus. The sequence goes on from CM061535.1 coordinate 107,364,044, forward strand.
TTGTAAACTGAAGATGCATAAATATATTTCCGTCACTTCTGCAGAATATTATTTCATTTTTTAATCTAATTTTTACTGATAATGAATATTTAAAGCTGAGACCAAACTTCTAAATAAAGTTTGGTCTCGGTCTCAGCTCTACCAGAAAATCTGGGTAGAACCAAGCTGGGGACATAAGAAGGGTGGAAAAAAGTAGTGCCCATATAAGTAGTGGACCTGAAAAATGGACCTAATAGACGTGTATCTTGAACATGCCTTGACTTTGAGACCAAACTTTAGTACCAGGATCAAAGTTTATCCAACATTTAACTTTCGATATATGACACGTTAACCCTTTTCTTCCCACGGCTGCCATTTGGCAACAGGTTTTTTTCATCGATTTTAGAAGTCCCATATACACTGATTTACAAGGCTTTGGAAATGAAAGTCGGTTGTTTTGCGAAGGGAAATTATGTGTTTACAAATTGCCAGAGCTGATTGTTTAGTTTTGAAATTTATTGGTTATGCTCCATGTCATGTTGAGTGTTTCCATGTGAACTTTGCCATTTTCATCATTAAGTTTTAACAACTTAAATGTAACTATAATCGACTAAATTATATGTAAATTAAATTAAATGTAACTAAGGTCAATGAAAAAATTATTTTTGGACTAGTTATTATTTCAATTCAAGAAATATCACGTTGCTTTCCAATAATTGGCACCTATGGGAAGATCAAGACAGGTTTTTTTGCTAAATTGTTTAGGTGTAAGATCATTTTATTCCCATACGTGCCAAATGGCAGCAGGTTTATTATTTTTAATAGTGTCATTTGGCATCCACAGGAAAGAAAAGGAAATCACAAAATAAAAATTTAATTGTTATTTCATTTATAGTACCAAACAGAGACCACGGTGTTTCCATAAGTGGCATATGGATACAAGTTTCTAATTTTATAATTTCTGAGGGAAATTAAAAAAAATAATGAATTATAACTCATTATGAATAAAAAGAATTTAACAAAAATTAATTTTTCTCCATGTCTTTTATAATTCGGGAAAGAAATGGTTAAACCAATATTATTTACAGCAGGATTGACTTCTTAGCAAAGTCACGTGTTCTACTTCATCAAAATATTTGTGATGAAAGTAAGTAAAATATTCGAAGAAAATATGTTCAACACACTTGACTCAAGACGAAAACCAAATATTGACTTCGCCCTTACAAGACTGCTTATTTATTAGCTCACATTTTTCTACTCTCAACTTCTTGATCAATTTTTTCTATGAAATACTTGTTTAAGCGTTGTGAACAAAACTAAAGGTAATAATAAATAGGATATTTACAATGTACCGTAATTTTGGGGTTTTATAGCAAAGTAATTGAACAGTTTACATCTTCATTGCATATGCAAAATCTTACAAAATCTGTTTATATGTGATGAAATTTCCTTAAGCATTCCTATATTACCTCTCATAACATTCACGATCTTGTGATAACCTTGCATTCATACCAATAGGCTTACTCTGCTGACTTAATCAAGGGATCTGGACCACTTCACGGTCCAGATCTGGTTTCTTTTCCAGGAGGATGCCCCGGACTGTGTAAAGTATTAATCGCATAAGAGACTAGAGAACTACACATATGGTCTCGAAAATTGTAATAAGAACGGACTTCCATAAAAATGTAATTATTAATGTTATATATAATTCAACCTTGCCAATATTACCAGTTAATATTAAAAAAGTATTACCAATGATTAGTTTAACGTAGAACAATTCCGGCATGATTTTGCCACTTTAAAAGACAGTGTTTTGTTTACGCATAGACCTCCAAGCTCGCTCAAAGAGTCCCCGGGTAGTTTAAACAACAGACAACAACGCGCTGCCAAAACAAGACCTCAAGTAATCTCCTGGGCAACATGTTTTGCGCAAACTGCATCGTCATTTTTGCCTTAGTTTTTTGACGTTATTTTCTTTTGAGAAAGCCAGTATAACGAAAAGAATTTCATTCCATGCAGATAAGCACAGGGCGTATTTTATAAATTCAGGAGTATCAAAACAGAATATTTGAGGAGTAATTGGGTGTTTTTACTTATATGATCTTATCACTTATATATGTATGTATATTCAATCTCAATGGGATAAAAAAGCAACAGAATTTATAAACAATTTCAAGAAAATTATACAGCATATATGTAATTTATGATTATAAACCTATTATACCTTATTCTGTTTAAAACATTCCGTAGATTATATTTGTGTCTTTTAAAATTACATTTGGCATTTAAATATAATACAAACAAAATATTTTAAAAATTATCTAACTTTTCACTCTTTTCAGTGTAGTTGTGTAGTGTATAAAAATACACATAATTGAACTGTTAACAATTACTATAATTTGGTAACGTTAATATGTGTCACTAGCAAAACCCTACATTCTGACAAAATCATTATTATTTTTATTTCTAATTTAAAATTAATTTTGAAATTTTTCATGTTTCAAAGTATATACAATCTTTCAAAATAAATGAGAAATTAATCGGGTGTGTCTATCAAGAAAACCAAACGAAAAATAGATTTTAATTGTCAATTATAATTTAGCATTACAACACTGGTCAGTAGTTTGGAGAAATAAAACTGCGGTGGCAGTTTTGCAGAAAATTATAGAGTAGTGATTACAAAAATATAAATATTCCTATTTAAATAACTTTAAACATGATCGACTTCTTATATTTGATTAAAAATCGACTTGAAGGTTTCTCAAGTGACATTCAGACATTCTGAATCCGAAGACCACATATATCAATGTAAGAGTGAGTCTGCCCACCAGCTTGGAAATTAACTGCCATAACTTCTCAAGTCTAAGTTGATCAAGACTGCATATCAAGTAGTTTCAACTTTTATGTGGACAGCAAAGCAACATGACAACCAGGACTAGCTTCCTAACTAAAAGGTATCTTTAAACAGTTCTGTTTTGAGCTATTCAGTTGTTTTATATTCAGTTTAATGTACGGTACACAGTTCACTTTTAATACGTTAAACGCTAAGGAACAAACAAAATTATAAGAATGACAATATTTGTAGGCTACCATACAAATATACAGTATAAGTTATGTCATCCTGTATTGATTGACAATTTTTTTAATTTACTTTAATTGATAAGATTGTATGTTACTCAATTATAGGGAAATAAAATAGCGACAATAAGAAAGAAAATGTTTTCCCGGCGAAAAAAAGAATGGGCTGGTGTCAAGATCATTGAAAGGCGAGACAACAACGGAAAAGTTACCACAGGCTCAATAGAGAGAAACTATTGGAGGAACATGATTTTTTTTTAATTTCTCTATTTTGTAGTTTGAAGCTAAAATTATTTCTGTCAGCGCTCCACCATCCAGAGATACAATGAACAATTATTTAATCATAGAATGATAATAATAATAATAATCAATAATTACGAACCATATTTATCACTTTAACTTATACTACGGTACCTTAGTATTATCGTATTGTATCATATCCTGACAAGTGTACAAATCAATTGTGTTAAGTTACCTGACTATTGCAGTTGTATCAAACATAGGTAACATAAGAAAATCCCATAGTTAATAAATCGAAACGTCGTACTCCAGTAGTCTAATTTACAATTTGGTAGAACTTAATCAAATTGACAAGTTTTGGTTCGACAAACTAATATCAACAACAAAAGTTAAAACAGACAAACTAACCAAAATTGCTAATTTAGGAACCTAACCTAACCTAACCATCCCAAGCAATAAAATAAAACAAAGTCCATCTGAGGGTTCATGCTCAACAGGACCTCGTTAAAATCATCCCGTTATACGAACGTCAATGACAGCATTACCAATTGAGCATTTTACAACTCTTTTCGCTATTGAATTCATGTTTTTAAGTAAAGTACCAGGTCAACCGAGCCTTGCTCGCTGGTTTTAATTCACTTTTTTATAGTGTCATGGTAAAAAAACAATTAAATTTCCACCAGCAACCAACTATATCTCTTCACAGTTAACAGCTGTTTCAAAAAGTCTGCTTAATATTAATGTTTCTTTCTTTGTTTACGTTTCGTTGTTATTTTGTTGCCAAAATAGCAACCCATAAGACTAATGTTAACAATTACGATTTTAAAACTAAATTTTAGACTAAATATGATTTTTCCTGAGGTTGAGGCTGTTTATAAACTTATTTTTGGACCAAAACACTCTTTAATGCAAATTTTAAGCAAAATCTATCCGCTAGATTTCGAGATCGTGGAACACACATACCTTCAGACATTGCTCGTATTATAGTATAGGATTTGCCTTTTATCGCCAAAAATAAAACCTAAAATACATTTCGCTTTTGACAAAACTTTTCCTTTTTACATTTCAGTTTAAAGATACATTATTCAATTCACCTTAACCTCCTACAATCGGTCTAAAAAAAGATTTGAAAATAGGCCTACCATTAATGACGAATAATTTACAAATTCACTAATAACCTTGTTGTTTTAAATCACATGGCCATTCCATTACGGCGCCTTCCTATTATTGCATAATGAATCTCTTTATAAGTAGATCTAGTATGTACAAATTAAGTATCAAGTTACTTGGCTATCGCAGCTGTATTAAACACAGCCTGGGGGGTAACTGTGGAATCCCGGGACGATTGTAGGACGGAAGGTCCGAGGGTAATCCCTTCAATCGTCGATTGTACAAAAAAATGACAGGGGCGGACGGAAGGTCAAACCCCGGACCCTAATTAGTAAGCGGACCTAACGTCCGCCCTGTGAAAAGCAGGTAGGCGGATTTAACACTGGTCACCGTGGCGCACGCAACTTCTCTCCGTGGTTCACATAAAGTGCATAAAGTGTTCCGTGTTTTAGATTTCCATCGTCACAAAGGTATAGGCTTTTTTATTTCTGACTAGTATTACAATACTGTGAAACTGAAAGAGTAATAATAGTGTATAGAGAGTGAAAATTTGCTTTGAAAGATAATTTTAAAGTAAAACAGTAAAAATAAAATAAAGAGAGCCTCGGAAAGCATTGTTTTTTTCTACATTTTACTTGATTTGACAATACGTTTTTAAATATTATTGATTAGCATGTTTGAACGTGCTAATTTATTTTATATATATATATTATTTATATTATTTTGTTGAACAACCCATCGTAATCATAAAAATCTTTATGTAAATTGTTATTTTTTAATATGCCTCTAAAGTACAGTATGTTTTTTTTAATTTGATCCTCCTCCTGAATATCGGGGTGAGGGAGAGACGATTGGCATATTGAAATGTATTTAAAAAATAAGCTTGTGAAAACATTTTACAGTACCAGATATTCTTTAACAACGTCCCATATACTTTTATAACGTTTTAATTACTATAATTTCTTTTCGGTATTTCGGTATGGGTCCCTTCCTCTTAGAATCTTAGAATCCCCAAAGGCTGAAGGTATCCGCAACATTCGCGGTGGACAGGATATTCTTGTTCGGTGACCTTCGCAGAACACAGGATGTTCGGATTACATAACATTTGTACCATTTCGCGTAATAGGGCATTTTAGTTTTTACATTATGAAGGTGCCATGAAAATCAATGAACGATATTTGTGTACCAACTAGGTACGGTGGTTAATTATTGTAAGTTACCGGCGGACTTTAACGCTCAATACGGATCGCAATGTCGGATCTTACACGATCAATACGGATCGCGATTTTTGGATCGTGATCAAGGATCACGATACGGATTGAGAGTGTAAAGTCCAATATTGGCGTGTGATCAATGAATCAAATATTTGACTTTACACACTCAATCCGTATTGTGATCCAGGATCACGATCAAATTATCGCGATCCGTATTGACCGTGTAAGATCCGCCAATAAATTTCGATCGTGATCATGGATCACGATACGGATTGAGTGTTTTAAGTCGAATATTGATGTTTGATCTATATTGACTGTGTAAGGTCAAGCACAGTAAACAATACTGTCAATATTTATCACGATACAGAATAACATTAGGCCTATCTGTATTGAGCGTGTAAGGACCGCCACTGTTTTTTCAACACACTAAATCAATACACTATTGTTAATCACATGTTATTTCCCTACCCTCTGGATTTTGAACATGGTGATAATCAGAAATCATTCATGTTTTACGATTTAAGACTCTGTTCAGGAGATGTAATGGGTATAACAAGTTTGTATTGCATTTTCACTTCAAAATTAATGTAAAATCTTTCATAGTATGCCTACAATATTGAACAAATGAAGACACCTATGTCCCTATCAATCCTCGTCAAACAGTCTCAAACGGCGAACGCAGGGGCGGACGTTAGGTCCGGGCACGATCTGCCATTAGAGGTTTGACCTAGTGTCCGCCCCGTCAAAACAGGTAACAAATTTCCAGGTCATTTCTGAAGCCCGGACCTACTGTCCGGCTACCTCCCGGGACGTGTTCCATTGTAAGTCACACAAAAGCCGAGTTCAATGCTGTCTTTGTTTGTAATCGGATTTGTTTGGGTCTCGGGCCTAGAACTGTCTGCATTAGTACAATCTACTTTAGTAACACCAATTAGCACATAAAAAACTGTTAATAATAGGTTTACTATTTTGTAATTGAAAATAAATGTCCGATCAACCAAAACGGAATTATCATGCCCTGCATGGAGAGCAGGATCAGAATAGAATATGTAATACTATCGAAATTGCTCATTCTTACAAAGCTACTTTGATTGTTCAGGTTTTACGTAGTTTTGTGACAAAAACATCACTCTCTGCCTACTGAACGGAATATCTCGTTCCGAGATGCTCGGAGAATACAAGGGAATTGGTCATAAGACTTACACATTGTTTGATATCATGTTTGTACTCTTGTAAATGATGAGAGGATTCTTCGGATTTTTTTTTAATCCTATTAAGAGGGGTTTATTGATAGAACGAGTATTTTTTCTGCGCAGTCAAGTGGCCATCGCAGGAACTACCTGAATACGGTTCGCAATGTTGCACATCCATTCGGTGGTCTCGAGGGTCAAAAATTCATTAAGCATTGCTTCACCAGCTCCAATTTTGTGCCTTTATTTTAAGTCCGATAAAAGTATGAGGTTTTAAATTGAAGACTTGGGCTATTATAATTTCCCTTTTTATTGTTTTTATATTTTGAATAAATATTAAGTTGAATCCATATTAAAGGTTCAAATTCGAACCAGGCGAAGCCTCGAACGGCATTCTGGGAGGACCCCTTTCCCCCCTCTTAAGACATCGAAGTATTTAAAACCTCCAACGACATCTTATAGGTTAAAAAGTGTAAAACGTAGTATCATTTATTTAATTTCGTAGGTTTCGATTAGTATCGTATATTAATTTTTCTACATTTGCAATAAAATTGAGTTCCTAGACCAATGAGAGCTCGGCATTTAACGAAGGTAGTGTTTCTGTAATAGAAATTATGCAATTTGCACTTCAGCTGATTGTTCCATTACGGTTCAGTATTTAGTTGGTTTATGCGTCAAGTGACGCATTGACCATTAAGTTGGTCAAGTGACGTCTGTGTGGCTACATAGTGGATGGGTGGCCGTCCATGACCGACACAATTTTCTACATATTTATTAGAGTAATTTACCAGTTGGTTAACGATTATATACAGCTTTTAAGCCAATCTCTTCGCTAGTGTTCTAACTTATACGTCTCACTCGTGGCTTAAAATCCCTCATAATACAAGTTAATACATTGCATTAACTCCAATCATTGCGTCCCTATAAGCTTATCTGATTTTCATATTGTTATTTCTCATGTACAAATATATAACATTAAAATAAACCCTCACTAGATGTTATAGTGGTGGATGGAAAGTTATTAGGCATCATTTTAGGACAAAGAAAACATTGATTTTTTAAAACAAATTTAACGGGACCAACTTACTAACAAAATACACAAATTTCTATTATACGTCATTCTAAAGTTTGTGGTTCTGAAATTATTTTAACTGTAGGATCATATCGCAGCTGTATTAAAGGCCCAAGTTTGCTTACATGGCAACATACCTACATATATGAAAATTAAATTAACCTAAGTAGGAGACTAAAATAAAATATTCATTAATATTCGGAGTAAAGTAAACGACTGAATGTATAGGACGAAGGAGCAAAAAATGCCAATGTAGGTGGGGTGTGTTTGCCTACCATTACACTTAGAACATTCTTGGAACATTAAAACTCTCGTTCAGTGTAATAGAAATAACTTTTAATCACTTGGGTTGCCTTACTTACTCGACATAAAGACAAAGTTCTTCGTTTCAAATTTCTTCTAAAGGAAACCTCGAACCTTTTCTTCTTTCACGATGTGAAAAACAAACTGTTAAGAAACATTTTTCATAACTAATTTTGTGACAAGTTTGCTAAATGTTAGTAGTTGAACTAAAGGTTCAGCAATATGAAAAACAATCTCTAATCTGAGTGCTTATGATTATATTACGTCTCCCCAATTGAAAATTTTTCGTTACATTACAAACAATCAAAGCCTTTTTGTTTGTTATCACAATTAATACACAACATTCAATTATTTTCAAAAATTAGAGTCCTTAACCAATTATATATTGAGTGGATGTTTTAAATTGAATTATAGTTGTCAATCATTATTAACTGGTGAAAAAATTCACAATGTTTACATGATCGAAAGCCGAACTGGGTTTAAAGGGATCCAAAGCTAACGAAGGATTAAGGTATAAATGACTTTCAGGGAACACTCCACCTCTGACGTTATCTATTATTCGTATCAATTGTTGACAGTTGTGTAAATTAGTTTCATGAAAATAATATACCACAAGCGTACTGCTATTTCTATTACATGTAGTGGTTTTTTTCGTTTCTTGATTTGATTGGTTGGTTGAATAAAATACCTTTATATATTCATATATCATAAATATTTTTAGCTAAAAAAATTGAATTTGAGTTTTTCAGACAGTTTTAGTGATAAGAATTTGGTATGTTCATGAGCGACAAAGTCGTATACTGCTGGTCTAATTTCATATAAATATTAATAAAATTTGAACCTTTAATATTTTTTTATAGGCCTATTGTGTGTATTTTAAATGTATACGGTTTCCATTAATTAAAAATTACATTTACTCTACAGCAGAACTTTATGTACTTTCAATTTAAACAAAGCATAGTTATTTAAAGTCAAAATATGAAACGTTTAAATATACTCATTTAAAAAAAAAATTTAGAGAACTTTAGAAATTAATGAATTAAACAGAGAACTGCTCAATTATGTAGATATTGAATAGTCCACATCAAGTTTCATAATTTTAAATCTTAATTCTAAGTAATAACAATAAAACAAATCAAGTTTTCATAATTGAGGAACAAAACCCACCATCAATCTAACTTTCCCCTAATCTCAGTTTCTGTAAAGTTTTCTTTCCAAAAACGTTTCAATTTCTTGGTTTCAGGAAACAATAGAGAAATTACATTCTCGTTCACAAAATAAAACATTTTAAATATCCTCTTGCTAACTTACTTACAAAGACTTCCAAGTACCAATTTAAAAGAAGTATGCCACTATTTAATTAATTACTCTTTAGAATTTAATAATAAGCAGATTTTTCTATTTTAAGTAATTGCGACCTGTCTACGTAAAATTTATTTATTTAAATATTTATATTTAACTAAATGTAACACTTTAAGAAAACATTTTATCGGTAAATCATGTGTATATTACTCACTGATAAACAAATATTTATTCCACATCAAATGGTACAGTTACCATCATAGTGTACATCATATATTAAAAAATGAATTTATATAACTTAATTCTTCTGGATGAAACAGCTAACTGGAAATATGCAGGTTAGGTTAGTCAACTTATCGAATGTGCCACCGGTCAACCGCGTTACGTTGACCTTCTTGACTTTTGACGACGCCAATGACAGCTTAAGCGAAGCGTAGATCATTTCATAGAGCAAAGGCTGATGTGAACATATGCTCCCCCCCCCGTGGGAATTTTCGACATATACATTTTTGTGTTTGTATTGACATGTACTTTATGGTTTTAGGTGTTTGCCACTTAAAAATTACAGCATATCCCGAAAAATACGAAAAAACCATGAAAAATATAAAATCTACTATCATCATTAAAATGATTCAGTTTCAAAAATCTTTTGACCGAAAATACTAACAGTTTTCTTGGCCAATTTTATTAATTAATGGGTCGTTATAAAGCTCTCTACTTAAATATTTCCAAAAAATTATGAATTTTTTTTAGATTTATGGTGAAAAGGTGAAATAACTAGTTTTATATACAGTGTGGTTGAAAAGTCCCGGAACGGTGAAATATATTTTTTACCAATATAGATAAAGTTACAAGACTTGGTATATCAATAATGGCCATAAATGTCCACTCTTTTAAGGCATTAACACTTTTTTACCCCTTAAGGGGGATGGCCCATGAGGAGTCAGACAAAATTCTTAAATAGCAGCATAGGTCATGTTTGGTATCAAATTAAAGGTCTCAATTAGTAGAGTACAATGCCGCAAACCCGACGTTAAAAGGTTGGGTATAAAGAAAGTTATTGCATTTTAAAGTTTTACCCATATATTTTAATGTAAACTTTGTTTGCCTGCCATTTCCGTTTCGATCATCCTTTTGAAGTCTAGTTTGCGGCATTGTACTCTGCTATGTGAGACCTTTAATTTGATACCAAACTCGACCTATGCTGCTGATTAAAAATTTTGTCTGACTCCTCATAGGCCGTCTTTTCTTGGTTTTCTGGAATATGCTGTAATTTAAAAAAGGCAAACAACCGAATTCTTAATCTAGTAGGCAATACCAACAAAAAAAAGTATAAGTCATAAATTCCCACGGGGGGGGAGGGTTTCATATTGTCGGCCCATGGTCTATCATGTGCACAAATTCTCATACTCGGTTCGCTCCAGGGGATTAGGAGAGTGTTCTTATTGGCCACAGAAGCCTACACATTTAATTAATTACATTATATTTATGTATTTTTTTGGATGTAGTTAGAAAATCATGTTTCCTTTAAGATTAACATGGGAAACCTATTTTTGGCTTTTCTCCGGAGCCTGTTTAGCCAAGTAAAAAATTCAAAATCCTCGATTGTTTGTTTTTAAGTTTTTTTAAATGGTTTTGGTTAAAATTGTTGAATTTTGAAAATTTGAGGTCCAAAAATGCCAAAATCCCATTTTTGACCCCTTTGAAACCCCTCTGAATCCCGGTTTCCATAACCCTATCATGGTGGTTTGCGAACTCATGAAAAGAGATATTTTCTTACAACTTCGTACCAAATTTCATCAAAATCGGAGGCCTTTGTCAAAATTTTTGGCTTCTGGAGACCTCAAAATGAAAAAGTAACATGGTTCCGAGCTTAGGTATTACCACGGTTACCACCGTAATAGAGTATTACCTATAGGGAAATTCGCTAAAAAATAAGCGATTTTAATAGCAAACACCGATTTTAGGAATCGGTTCGACAATCATCGGCTGTTACATAGGTATTTTAGCAAACATATGTATAATTTATCTGGTAAATTGTAAGTAGAATAAATTCGGGCTTAGAACACAATGTATTTCAAGCTATTAGTGGCAACCCGTCAAATAATATTATAGTAAACTTCCAGTAATCCGGCATCCTATGATCCGGCACGCTTGATAATCCGGCACGACCTTAAGAACAATTATATTGACAGAAACAAAAATATCAATTGAGCGATCGAGTTTGTTTGGGATCAAAAGTCGCCGCAAAGCAACGCTGTGTCGAACAAAGCGTATTCCATAGCCTAATAGGTTATTGAGAGCCCTTCAAATTAAATTATCATCACACAATGTGCAAGTACAGTCTCATTGTTAAAAATAAGTTTAGACTTTATTTGCATTTTAAATAAGTTAGATGTACGGGGGGAATTGTGTTTAAGTTGGTGGGGAAAGTTACAATAAGTTGTGGGAAAATCCATAATGAATAAAAATATAAATTATACTATAATAATTTAATCTCATCTTCTTCGTGATGACGTGTTCATTCTAAACATATCGTGAACAGGGCAGACGTTTTAACGGGGGTGGTGTGGTTTCACGCGGGGGGGGGGGAGGGGGCAGTCAGTTCAAAGGTCGGGTCGATTGCGCTGGTAATCTGTCGTTATGTTAAGCCTAATTTGCAGCATTAAAAATTATCGAGGTAAGGAATTACAAACTCATCCATCACCAGTCATAGTTGCATTATACCTTTTGTTTACAGTTTCGGTTTCAAAAACTTTTATTCGGGGAAATCCATTTTCAGATGTAGAAAAAGGAGTAACAATCAATATTGTTATTTGAGAGACATTAGTAAAGACCTGTTTCTTCCAATTAGGCAACAACAAAAAAATGCGCAGTAAATTATTATAATATGAATATTCAATTAACTTAAGACCAAAAAACTAATTGAAAAAGACAACAAACTAGGTTATGCAAATGTAACATTTATCATATCAAACATAATGCATAATAAAGCCTAACTAGGGGTAAGGTAAATAATAATGACACTCCTTATTTATTAGTTGGCAAAGTTGGCAAGTGTTCATTTAAGTGAATAGCGTATTTTAATTAGATGTAGCTCAACTAGCCGGTACTTTTATTCAACAATAACTGTTTTAGGAGTGAGTTTTTTCAGCGAATTTCCCTATAGGGAATACGCTATTAGTAAGACCTAAGCCCAGGTCTATGGTACTCTTTTGTTTTAAGATCGCTGGAAGCCAAAAATACCGTTCGTTCAAATTCATACATATGTAAATCCGTTTACATGATAACTTTTGAAAACAAAAAACTCAACTTCCGATGAAATTTTGGTATGGAAGTGTAGGGCAGCTTTTTCCAAGTAAAGTTAAAAAACCAGGGTGATCGGACCAAGGGAACGGGGTTTTAAGGGATTTTAAAATGGTAAAAATTGGGTTTTGGGGAGTTTTTTATTTCATTTTTTAAACTTAACAGTTTTAAGTAAAGCCGCTTAAAAGAGCTCTAAAAACAAACAATTTAGTATTTTGAAGTTTTAACCTACCTTTCCTAGTAACTGAGAAAAACCAAAAAAAGGTTTACGATGTTATTCTTATGGGAAATCAACAAACCTCTCTATCTCGCTTTTTTGTTGTTATAACTTGATAAAATTCGGTATGTAGGCCTACCTTCAAGAGGTAAGGATTAATTTATAATCTTTTACAAAACCCCTATGGCGACAAACCTACAAACTCATTCCCTTAAGGGAGTTTTTATGGGAAAGATAAAAATAATTACTGAATGTCGATACAGTTTGGTTTGTAGGTATTCTATGTAGTAATTAACCTATAGTTGCTTATAAAACCTCAAATGCAGCAGCAAACCTACACACAAAAATCCCACATAATATTTATGGTTAAAATAAAGAAATTAACCAATTTTACTGTAAATTCGCATAGTATGCAGTTCTGCTGCAACTGGGGTATTTTTAATAAGCTTTTCAATACGAGCTTGAGTTTGGTGGAAATTGAGCAAAGACGCATAAATTTTCTGCCGAAAATGTTGTACTGCAATACTTTAAGCTAACTATTTCAAATAACTGTAATTTGTAACTTATCAGCCTTCACAAATTTGCATTTACATCAATTCTATTACCTTGCCCTCTCTATTGTCAGCAACTATCGAAACCAGAGGTTTTGAGCTATTACACAGGTTAGTAGTATTACGTTAGACCACAAGCATTTATAAAATAAGCAAAAACAATTTTGTGTTTAGTGTATTAAGTGTTTTTGGTTGATAAAGTAGGATAAGATAGACCTGCAATATCTTCTCAACAAAAACTGAGGGAAAATACGCATACTTGTAGTTTTCGTAATTTCAAAAAATAATATTTTAGTAACATTTAATCACAATGACGATAGCAAATTAAACTAAAATATTACAGTCATATTTCATTTTTAGTTAGTTAAATAAAAGCTTCACCTATTGCTATGAAATTGATATGAATGTATAACTGTTTTAAACAACTATTCGCAGACTTTGCTATTACAATTATGATAGATTTTCAAAACGCAACCTACTAGTTTTTGGCCCTTTTCATTCATTAGCGAAATGTAAACTAAATTTGTCACATACATAGTTGTAAATAACATATCTATAATTCTACTTCTAGAGGAATTTTGAGTATTGAGAGCTTGTTATAATGTAGTATTTCTCTAAACATATTGTGATAATTAATTATAAATATTATAATAATAAGTGTCAAGAGGGGGAAAGCAATGCCAGGATACCAAAAATTCAAAGTTAAACAAAACAACTAATTAGCCTTTCGAGAAGTTTAATGGCTTACTTTTCGTTTCAATAAGAGAAATCGGCTACTTTAACGTTTTGCAGTTTCTCCTAAAATGTCATTTTGAAAAAACTAAATCCATTGTGAGTAAAAATTTTCAAATTGACTTATATCTGTTAGTTATGTTTTTTTTATTTACCCCCTGGTTCAAATATTTTATCAATCTCTAACAATACATCGAAAAATTCCATCTTATGAAGAGCAATTAATAATTCTAATAGAATCCTTAAGACTAGTGCCCAGAAAGGAGTAATTAAAAATAGAACAGCTATTATTTTTTTACAGATTTATAGACAATCTGGTTCTATACATGGTGTACTGGAACTCTCTGGAACCCTTTAGTATATTTGTTCCTTGAATCGAGACAGACATTTGTACAATTAATTTAACTATTTAGGTATTTAATTTAACTATAATTAATTAATTTAACTATAATTATTTAGGTCTCCAGTGCTTAGTTTTCTGTCTGTCCGTCCATGTAATTTTGGCTTTACACGTGAGATCTTTAAAAACACTTGAGGTATTGAGTTGAAACTTGGCATGACTATTACGTACGCCAACTGCAAGGTTAAAACCAAGGTTATTGAACCAAATGTTCAATATTGGTATTACGAAAGGTATTTTGGTTTTACTTATGAATTTTGACATTTCTACCTTTTTCTTTTTAAAAATGCTCAGCATTTTAAGTTAAATAGAGTTTATCCCAAAAATGTAAAATATTATCATAATAAGTACACTTCAAGTGAGTAAATCTTAATTATCTATTCAGAAATACGAAGTTTTAAAACATCCGACCACAAATATCGGATAAATTGAGATTTTTCTAAACGAAAATACGCTTTTTGTTAAAAAAAGTGAAGTATTATCAAAATAAAAATCATGCATGGAAAAATCTCAATTTCTCCTCTTTCGGATGTTTTCAAACATAGTATTTATGAATAGACGATTGAAGATTACAAATTTGAAGTGTCTATACTATTTTGATAATAATTCACAATTTTGGGACATTTAACTTTGAAAATTTAAAATGGCCGCCATTTTAAACCGTAAAATGTAGAAATGACAAATTCAAGAGTAAAACAGTCTTGACGTACGTAATAGCATGCAAAGTTTCAACTCAATACTTCAAATCAAAATTACATACAGACGTACAGACAGATAAAACTAGGCACCAGAGACCCATTGTTATACTGTAAAATACGTTTGTATCGATGAAAAGGAACGAATAAATAAAAGGGTTCCAGAGATTTCCGGTACATTCTGTATAAGATTTAAGTTTTTGTTGAAAAATGTAATTACAAAATTAAAAAGACAAATTAAGAATCGAGTGGAAAAATAAAACTTATTTAAATACTGCTGTCGCTAAATCACAAAGCTGAAATTTAACTTTATGCAATCAATAACAAATAGATAAATCTATAAGGAGTTAGTGTGGACCATCGGCACTGTCAGGTCGACATGTTACGGCCGCTCTATTGGATAAGTGTCCAAGTTTTCCCATTCCCCCTAGTAGGCCTACTCTTGTTGCGGCCCAGTTTATGTCACTATAACACTAAAACACGTGCGTTTCCTTAATTATTATGTAGCGTGATTTCCCTCCAAAATACTTTTTTTCACTTATTTATTATTTGGAATTATTTTTGCCACTGTATGACCCTACGATATCCATTCCTTCCGTGGTAATTGTGTGTCCAATTTCCGTTACTTTAACCCAAAATTATGCATTTATCCTTACATTTTTATTTTATGGACTAAAAAACTGTCAATGAATAATACTCATGTTTTCCTTGTTTATTACATACCAAATTTACTATTTTTTAGTGTATCTATAACTCTAAATAAAATGTTTGTTCATACAGCGTGTCTATAAAGTACGTCACCAAACTTCATAGTATGGTTGACGGGGTTAAAATAAGCAAGAACGTTTATATAAAGGTATATCCTAAAAGGCATATTTACCCAGATGACCACCATTTTGTTTTTTCCATCTAACCCTCGGGAGGTAACACTTGATCATTTTGATACTAGCCCTTTTTAAACTGCCACCATTTTATATTGCGAGGTTTCCCAAACCTCATTTCCCTAACCGAGACCTCAACCCTCCCCCATTACCGATCAGTGATATCACAGTATTATACAGGAAATTACAGTAGTATTTCTGTTTCAAAGATTAAAATATTGAAAATACGCAATTACTCTTAAAAATATTTTTAATTTGCTATTGTGTTTCGATAATTAAAAAATCTTTGTTTATACTCACATCACTACTCACTGCTCATAGAAGATAACTTAGTTACTAGTGTTGACAATAGAGCTGTTTATAACCATTACAATTAAAAATATCACTAACAATATAATGAGAATGAGTGAGGCATCACTACTCACTACTCACATCAACGGTAAAAATGCGTAAGGGAGAAGCCAGCATTTAAAATCATCAAGAATACGAGGTTCTGTCCAATTAAGTTTAACCCTGAGGGATTTATTGCTGCGGTAAACCAAATGTTCAATATTGGTATTACGAAAGGTATCGAAATAACAAATACACACTGTTCAAATCCTTCATTTAAATCAAATTCCTCAGGCTAAAATATATCATATATATACAAAGCATGTAATATAAAATATATATATATAGTATGCATTTGCAGGCTTAAACGATCACCAAGTCTGTGTTTTTTTTTTTTTTTTTTTTTTTTTTTTTTTTTTTTTTTTTGTTATTCATCGATGGTATCCATTTCTAGAGATATTTTCTTATTAAAATACTTAAGTAAATTTGTTTTTTTTTATTTGGAATTTGTTCATACTGTTAATTATTTTTCGTAGCAAAATAAATGAATGCCACAAAACTATCAAACACCACACCTGTCAGTGTATACCCGTCAACAATGATAAACAAGTTAACCCCTGGATTATTTTGGGTAATTTTTTACGTAGAAATGTAACTTTTTGGAATAAATATATTTATCTAGAACTATGTACAATATACTGTATATGAAATAGAAATTCAATCTTATGCTCAATGAAGACGAGTTCCGATATATATTGGGAGCCCTAAAATAGTTCTCCCTTTTTAATTTTTTTTAGCTGCTGTAAATATTTTTCAAACTAGCTTCAATACACATTACTAGGGTAACGTGAGGTGTGTTTTACAGGGAATTTTCAAAATCCACAAATCAACCTCACATAAATAGGGGTTGCTGGGGGTATTTCTATTTTTTTTATTTCAACTCCTATCAAGCAGCATCATACGGGTAAAAATTAAAAAAAAAAAAAAAAAAAAAAAAAAAAAACGATACCTACGTCGTATTCCACTTTTTGAGGTCGAATTTGAGGCTAATTGTACAAAATATGAAGGCCTTTAATACATGGTGACCAAAAACCAGGACTTTTTCGAAATAAAATAACTTTAAAACTAAACATAGTTTAATGCAAACCATATTAGAATATTTTGCATTATATCGAAATTTCTTCTTTTGATAAACGATATCCTTCAAGTGTCGTCCTTCCACATCTATACCAGCCTCCTTTCTTCTTTATGTAACTGATTAACCATGGTAACTATCCACAAAATGGCATTAAGTAAAACTCAATTGCCGCAACAATAAACTCTTCAGCTATTGTAACAGCTGAGAAATCAAAGTTAAAAAATTTCAATGCTTTAATTATATTTTTATTTATTTTTATTTATTTATTTTATTTATTTATTATTATTATTTTTTGCTCACCCTGTACCATGGACTAAATAATATAAATTACTGTTTAAGACTTATGATTCTGTACCGTTAGTACAATAGCAATCTAAAGAAATTTCCATAAATTAGAACGTTCAGGTTTAGACAGTAGCGGTAGGCTTGTCAACTCTATTGTAGGCCTAATTGCAAAGCAAGACGCCCCCAGCCAATCAAATGCTAGGATTCTGTATGGACCTTCTAGAAGTTTCAACGGCAAACTTTTAAATTGAGCCTCAACCCTTATTTCGCCCTTCTTTTGATCATTGACCCTAATAGTGAAAGTAGTGATCTGAAATATGATTTGTGTAACATCAAGATTCTTGGGGTTGCAATGTTATTGTTTTGTCAATTTAAATAATAAGACTGAAGAAAAAGGTATGTCTAAGAGTAAAGCTAAATGGAATTATAGAATTAAGAAGAGGTCTTAATAAAGATGTTCTTTCATCAAGAGATTTATTTTGCTTTTTCTTGCAGTAAAGTTAATTGACAGCTAGGAATTTAAGAAAAATATGTAGCCTAAACAGTACAATTCCACGAAAGAAGACCTGAAAAATATGTTCAACTTACGGCATAATATAATTTTTTTTTTATCTATTTAAAGTCTAGTTTGCGGCATTTGTTTTCTTTAAAAAAATGAAATAATATGACACTTGATAGGAACTGTTCTTAAATAAATAAATAAATAAATAACTTCCAGTAACAACTTAAGGGGTGAGGGGTGGATTTTTAAAATGTACACAACGTAATTCACGTCACCCTTCAATGTTTATAGAGGTTATTTTAAATATTTAATGCAGTTAAACATTTTTGCGGCATGTATCGGATAGGATACAAAGGCGTACCTTCCAGGGTGCGGATGTATCCGATCGGTTACATATGACAATGTCAAGGTAATGCGACTGTTTCTCCTCTAGCGTTCGAGAAGGAACACATATTGTGCATTAGCCTGTAGGTAAGGGTATTGAGTTTTTAGATTACTTGTGATTAGTATATATATTCTACGGGTTTTTAATTTCACGCTATCGTTGGAGAAATGTAAATGTAGTTCAGCGTGGGTGTTGTTTTGGCATTTTATGTGCAGCAGCGAACGTGAAAGGGCGAGCTATTTTGGGACACCCGGTATGACAAATTACTCATCAATGTCACCCATCTGATCGACTTATGTGGTCAATTCCATAAAAGTAATATTTGTTACTATCGATATGATTGTTCGGCCAGATACAAATTCGCCAGTGGTTTGAGGGTCGACGAAAAGATACAAATTCGCCAGTTCTTGGAACTAGCGCATCCCCTCAGGGAGCCCAGAAATGTGGCCGGTCGAGCTATTCCTCGCTGGAGTTGAGTGTTGTTCCCGACTTGACCGAGTCCTAAGCTATATTGTTAATTGTTTTCTCCCTGACAAATTGCATTAAAAATAATATGAGATTCTAATGAATAAGAAAAAGTTAACTGAACACTTTACGTACATATAGGCCAATGTGAGATTGATTAGTCATTTAATTTCATATCATTAAATAATAATCCTACAATGAAAAATTTATTTTAAGTGTCTAGATATGAAAAGACTGAACGGATCCTTGCAATTTTTGTGTCAGCACTGATTACCCATGGCCCCTAAAATCTAATGATTTTCGTGAGATATTTAGAACACTCCCTTCGCTCGTCCTCTATTAACTTACATCTTAACTCGTGGTTTAAACACTTTCATAATTCAATCATTGTATAAACTACTATTAATTTACTCGTAGGTGATGCTGAGTAACATTGGCTTACAACATTCCCATGACGACATACCTACGTACGCACCCCACATCATCTATAACGTAATATAATTAACTAACGATGAACTAGAGTAATCAAAATCATTTTTGAAGATTGTTTGTCGGAACGATGGTTTCCGATCGTTGATTTTTCTCAAGGTGACGTTTGCTTGGCCGATTTACCATTCCGTTTAAATATTTGCCAGGAATGGGTCATCACCGCCGAATAAACTCGTACTTGAACCGGGGTCATCTACTGTTTCACCGCGCCGAGGGGCTGCGGGCGGATTCCTGGAACTGGCGAATTTGAATCTTTTCGTCGACCCTCCAACCGCTGGCGAATTTGTATCCAGCCGATTGTTCATTAAAACATGATTAAGTATTGTGAAACACCAGGCAACCCCCACTTCTGCGTTGTCGAGACCAGATCTTGCGGGCTAAAGAGATTACCGGGGCAAGACGGATTCGTGGAAGCTGTTTTAGGAACCAATTACGGATTCAAAGGATCTGCGAAAGACGCGGTTTTATAGTGATGTGCCAAGCATCTCTCGCATCTTTTGATTAAGATCTCTGACTTTTACTTACCATAACTTGTTCTTTTCCCCAAGCAAGTGGAAGTGAATTTTTAATTTGTATTAAAATCCATAAAATTAAACTATTACATAAATGTGTGTATTGATGTTTTAAAATATATATTTTCCACTAGGGGTTTAGAAGGGTAGAACGATTATATTGTTGCGGGACTACCTGAATACGTTCGTATTATTGGTCAACCATTCATAGGTCTTGCTGGTCAAAAGGTCATCGTGCAATGCCCCACCCATTTTGTGCCTTTATTTCAAGTCCGATAAAAATGAGAGTTTTGAAATAAGAGATAAAGACTTGAGTTTTTTGATTACATTTTTTATTCTTTTATAAATGTATTTTTAATCCAAATTATTAAGCTATATTGGTTCAAAATTTACCCAAATTTCATCAATTTTGAACCACTATAGATCCTTATGAATTCAAAATATATGTATAGGGGTTTTCCTCTAAATACTTACATAGACGAACATAAACATAAATATGAGGTAATTTCACTTCCAAATGGTTTGGGTTGAGGGTCCTAAGTTACATAGTCTTGCCTTACAAAGTATGTCCTCACTGGTAAAGAGGTACTAATTTTAAAATCACGGAGGAAAAAATGACGATGCAATTTGCGCAAAACATGTTGCCCAGGAGATTACTTGAGGTCTTGTTTTGGCAGCGAGTTGTTGTCCGTTGTTTAAACTACCCGGGGACTCTGTGAGCGAGCTTGGAGGTCTATGCGTAAACAAAACACTGTCTTATAAAGTGGCAAAATCATGCCGGAATTGTTCTACGTTAAACTAATCATTGGTAATACTTTTTTTAATATTAACTGGTAATATTGGCAAGGTTGAATTATATATAACATTAATAATTACATTTTTATGGAAGTCCGTTCTTATTACAATTTTCGAGACCATATGTGTAGTACTCTAGTCTCTTATGCGATTACACAGTCCGGGGCATCCTCCTGGAAAAGAAACCAGATCTGGACCGTGAAGTGGTCCATATCGCTTGATTAAGTCAGCAGAGTAAGGCTGTTGGTATGAATGTAAGGTTATCACAAGATCGTGAATGTTATGAGAGGTAATATAGGAATGCTCAAGGAAATTTCATCACATATAAACAGATTTTGTAAGATTTTGCATATGCAATGAAGATGTAGACCACTGTTAAATTACTTTGCTATAAAACCCCAAAATTACGGTACATTGTAAATATCCTATTTATTATTACCTTTAGTTTTGTTCACAACGCTTAAACAAGTATTTCATAGAAAAAATTGATCAAAAATTGATCGGACAGTCAGTCGCTCGGTGTCTGTCGTAGGGTGCGCATCGCGGTTGCAGTAATGGTTAAAGTAAGGCAGCTGGGCCAGTTCAAGGTCACTCGAGCGGTGTCACATGATGGTTTAGGCAGAGTCACGTTGCAAACTTCAAGTTTCCTCAGCACTTTTGCTGTTTCTTGTCTAATTTCACTCCAAGTCGTCAAGGTCATGGGAACCGGACTGAAACTCGGAGCGTAGTGCGAGAAACAGCAAAAGTGCCAAAAAATTTTAGGTTTCAGCGTGACCTTGACCTTTGTGACATCGATGACGTCATCTTGGTGACGTAAGGGGTGATGACGTCATCAGCACGTTATTTCTGTGACGTCATGGGTGTGACGTCATGGAAATGACGTCATTGGTGATGACGTCATCGATTGCGTCATCGATGACGTCATCGATGACGTCATCGGTGGGGTCATTGACCTCGATGACGTCATCGCTCGGGTGACCTTGAAGTGAGCCAGCAGCCTTACTTTTCCACTACTACTCTGTGAGCGAGCTTGGAGGTCTATGCGTAAACAAAACACTGTCTTATATGGTGACGAAATTCAGCCGGAATTGTTCTGTGTTAACTAACCATTGGTAGTTGTTTATTCAAATTAACTGCTGATATTGGCAAGGTTGGATAAATTATTTTATATATAGTTACATTTTTATGGATGTCCGTTCTTATATTACAGTTTTCGAGATCCTCGAGATCCTCTCCTTGCTCAATACTCTTATGTGATGAATATAATGTTATATACATTTCTTCAATTAATTGTGTCTATAACAGGTGAAACAACTGTCATAACGTCTTGGATATAAGTTATGAGTTTGATTAAAAATAGCATCAAAATTTATACAGTGGGGAAATTTATTATTGTGTGAATTGTCTAAATAGCTTATATCAACCATAAGTGTCTCAAACAACCAAAGGAAAAAAGAGAAGCAATCAAAATAATAAATTTAATAAGAACTAGGCCTATTACCTGTCCAAACAACGTGCCGAAATATTAACTTTTGAATCGTACTAACTTTTAACCATAATATGACGACTGAGCTTTTTTAATAAACGCACATTTTATAATGTTCAAAGTAATATCTAAAAGTCGTATGTTTTAATAAAATTAATAAATTTAAAAAATTTTTGGACTCAACGTCAAATCCACTACAAGACGAATATCTAACATATACGGTAAGATTGCGAAAAAAAAAATTGTATAACTGATGGTACTCACTATCCATATCACATTTTTATGTTCAGCATAAATTATCGACAGTTACAAACATTCAAGTGTCCTGCATCTTTTATTTGAAGGGGGCGATTTATTTAATGTATTTGTCAATGTAAACAAAGATTTGTATTATTTGTGGCACTCTTACCGAATCTTTTCTGTAGTTCAGAATCAATAGTTTTTAATATTTCATTGTCTCTTTGTGAATTATTCATAAAACCTCATCTTTTAATTTGTACTGTCTACATTTATCATTATTGGCTTTTTTTTAAACCCCTAAATTAAAAAATATATAATTTTTCAGAAAACGTTGTTTTTCAGGAAGAAGTCTGCCCCTTGCCTGAGGACGTGATCGATTACATCAAGAGTTGTGCAAAACAAATCGGCAATCTGAACTCAAACTTCTATTGATACTTTGCTGTCTAAGGATCAATAGAATCATAAAGGCCGAAATTCCAGTCCTTCAGCATAAAACAAACTGCATAAGAATGCTTCAAAATCCAAATTATAGAGAAGACGAATTGTTTATATAATCAACTATCATAAACATAGACGGGAACAGTTTTTTCATCTTTCAATCGATTGCAATACTTAGTATTGCTATTTATTTACATAACTACTTATGCTTCGACATAAATATACAGATTAAAGTAATACTGCGATGTTAGTAAAGTTAAGTATGTATAAGTTAAATGTTATCAGTGTTTCTGGCTGTTATACTGTTCTGTGTTATACTGATAGTATAGGTTTTAAGAGTCATCTTCAACCATATAAAATACTGAAAACTCTTCTCCGCATTCCCCTGTTCCGGTCTATTCTTTTTTTTTCTAGGCCTAATACCTGTTATTTCAGTAAAATTTAAATGTATTTTTTATTACTGACGTTTTAAAAGTAACAAAAGTTTTGTTACTTTTCAACGTCACATTTATGCGTTAGTATTTTTATTCAACCAAATTAATACCAAGTTTAAAGAAAATCAGTTGAAAAATCTAGCTCGAAAAGGGGAATAAAGTAGCATGTTTTGCCTAAAAGACCTATTGTTAACATAGCCGACTGCGCTACTAGCCCTAGTGAAGATTTATTTTCACTAAGTGCGTGTGCATGAGGACTTGTGTAGGATTGAAGTTGTGTAGGCGTGGCACACAAGAGAATAGACTGAAGACTAGTGCATAATCATCGCTAGTGCTAGATCATCTGATCTAGTGATATTAAGTGCTTCATAATCTTATTTTCCAGAGCTGAGCAGAGAGGTTTTACTTTATATTCATAAAATAATCTATTAACTTATGAATTTATGAAAATTCATTTGTATGAACAATAAAAAATCTGCATTTTAATTATTTGTATCTTTGAGTCCAGCCTAAACAGAATTTTCCCTTCCATTTGCGATTTTTACGATAACAATAAGTAAGATTTTATTAATTATTTCAGCAATTTCACTTTCAAACTAAAAAGAGTTGCGTTGAAAGAAGTCTGAAGGTCTATTATGAAATTATACTTTTTTATTATTAAAAAATTATCAATATTGTTTAAACCCATTTACGAGACCAATTATAAAATAAGTTATATTAATCTGAGATTAAATGAGCTTCAAAATATTCAAACCATAGCAAAAGTATAGTTAATTTAAAAAAAAAAAAACTTAAACATGCTGACTTGAAAAACTTCAAGCAAAAACTGTTTTCTCAGGAGTAATTAAAAACTTCCAACAAGGCATTGTTTGAAGGGATGATTAGATTTAAATTAAGAAGCATCAGAAATGAATTGAACACCTTTAAATCTTTTCTTTAAAGATCTCCAGCTTATTATGTTTGGGAGAGGTGTAGGTTTAAGTAATATCAATACCGGCTGGAATTTAGGATTATATTGAACATATCAAAGTAAATCTCATATTCGTAAAGTGAGGGTGCACTCTTTTGGTAAAATATATCTTTTTCGAAAGAGACATAGTTATATTTTAACCATATAATATAGTCTTATTACTCGCTTTTAGGGGTGGGCCTAAATTCGTTAATTAATAAAAAGTCAAGTATTAAACAGGTTACTTCCACCGAATAAATGCACAGCCAAGACAATAACAAAATCGGCTTACGCCTGCATACTGCTTTCAAACAATAATAATAAAAAGCTTCGAAAATCACCTGTAGTTCGTTTTTAAAATCCCTTTCTAGTTCCTACTGATTCGTGAAAAATTTAGTTGTCAAATAATTATTGACTATGTAAATATTCTATTCATAATTCTGGATGGAGGCTCCACCCCATTGCCCCAATTCGTTAATTGCTGTAAAAATCTCAAGCACTGAACAGGCTAGTTTATTGCTCCATCTCACGAACCCTCGTTTTGTTTGCTGAATTAGTTTGTAGTTTATCAATTCTCAAAACCTTAAAGATATTCCCACGATATTTACAGTTAAAGTTGTTAGTTTCGTTTGATACTCTAACTATACTGATCAGGGTATGTTTGTGTTTGTCTTCTAGGTAATAACATCAGATATTTTTTATTATGGACTATCGTAACTGTACAGTGGTAAACAAATCGTCGGGGTTGTGATGCCATGCCTTGCCTCACCCTCCCAGCTCAAAAAACGTATGAAATAAATTAAATAAAAAATAGATGAAAAGGTACAATGAATAAACTACACATTAAAAAAGTATAATGAGTAAACAATTAAAAATGCTATTTAATCAAAATAATAGGAAAACTTAAAAAACTGGATGAGACATGAACAGACCCCTACTATTCACAGAAAATACTATTCAGTTACTTTCCTTTAATAACCCTTGCTTCTTCCTGGCTGAGTCCCTTACGGGGAGATTTTGATTCATTACATCTACTGTAAAAATTCTGTATCAAAAACTGATTTCGAAGTTTTATGGAGAACAGAGAGAGACTGAGGTGATTGTGCAAACTTTACAACCAAAGACTCACACAAGAGAAGGAGGTAGTGTCTGGTGGTTGGAGCAGGTTGCAGGTAGAGGGGAGTGCTTTAGATGCCAAATAAGTAGAAATGTTGTCAGTTTTGCATTAGAAAATATGTAGGCTACTTGTCTATTATAGGCACCACCCATAATTTTTAGGATACCTGGTGAAAATAATGATATTCAAACAAATTTCCATAAAGTACTAATCTTTGTTAAAATTTTAGCACAAGTTTAAGGTATTTAGGAACGTATAGTTTTAAGACAGCTGAAGAAGCTGCTGCTAAGATAGCGATGGCCATTTATTTATATTGTTAGTTTTTTTCTGCTACAAAGAGACATATTTTCTCCCTAATTTCATGGGAAATATTTGTTTAAATTGTCTTGCTTACATTATTACAAATCTGGATTTTCGTTATGAAAATAATCTCAAATGTGGGTGCGATCTTACCCTCAAAATAATTTGTTTTTATTTTGAAATAATTAGATATTAATGAGTTTGAGTAAAAATGGAAACCCCCCCATATGCATTATATATCAAACAGTTGCAATTATTAAACCTATCTTGAGTGGGGTCTGGATGCCAGGTGATAATGGGAAGGCCTACTTTGTTCTGTTCCCATGTACATGGCCTTCGTCCACCATCCTCTCTTCGCCCATGGCTTCACGGTTTTTTGTGGTACTTGGAGTAAGTGTGCACCATCCCAGTGCACACGTAAAATGTATTTAATGTATGTGCAAGCACAAACAAACGCCAACGCAGCTATTTCCATATCTACGTTGACCTCATCCATATTCAATAAAGCCTAGATGGAATCAGACTGTTCGCCCGAATGTTCCGAGATCAGTGCTCATCCAGTGGACAACGATAGTGTACTTGATTAGTTCGCCGAGCGAGTTCGCCCGAACTTTTGGCTCCAGCATTTGCCCGAATATTCGGCGAATAGATTCGACGATAGTGTACTGCCGGCATCACAAGCCAGCGATCCCCGGTTCGATCCAAGGCGACGACATTAACGCACAAACATGAGCGGTCACCTCTAGCTAGCCTATGTGACTTAATGCCGTGACCGTACATTGCGTTTAGATCACCGCACAGGCCTATTGGCCCATGAGGACGGGCAGTGGAGAGAAAAAAAAAATAGCGACAGGGTAGACTCACAATGAGCACCTGACCTTGAAATACCCTTGTACCCGTAAATTAGACGCCTTGTTGTCAAACAAACAATAACTAAGATAACGGAAGCGAGATTGAAATATCTGACAACCTAACTAACCTTTGAAGAAATGTTGTATGCATATGTGATTTGTTACAAAACATTAAATTACTTATTTACATAAAAATATTAAAAATGTACCGAACCTTGGAATAATATTCAGGATAAGATACACCGATCAATGATCTTCATGTATGACAACTTTAATCCTCGTTTAATCTTGTGTTGATTAATTTCAGATGCTGTTACTGTGTAAGTTATTAGAAACACACTGAAGTGATGCAGTGTTATTTAATGCTTAGAATTGTGTTGATGCTTGTAACTTCAAACCAAAATTACTTGAGTGTTTTAGAATTGCTTACAGTTGACTTGTGATGAAGGCCGGTTACTCGTTTAAATAATAATCTATTAGCTACAAAATAAACATTGCTGTAACACCATCAAATGCCTTATCTATATTAAATCTTATAATAGGGGTTAAGAATTACTTCGTCACTCAATAATACAGCGATGATCAATTTAAATGATAAAAAATAATACCCCCGTCGCAGCAGACCTGCGTACTCAGCGAATTTCCAAATTAGTAATATTAATTTTGACCAGAAGAACTTGTACACAAAATTTCATTTCGTGCTCATAAATAGAGAAATAAATGTCTATTTTCCTAATAATACATATAGGGTAAGAGTATGCAGGTATGCTGTCATGGGGAACCCTAAAAGTACATTTTAAGCATAATAAAAATTTATTTGGACTATATGAAGCAATATACTAAGTTTCATTAATATCTGTCCATAATTAAAAGAGTTTGCCTATTCTCCATATGATTAACATGGGAAAAGAGTATGCAGGTTTGCTGCCACAAGTACAAAAACGAAGATTTTTTACAAAAATGGTTGAATCTCAACCAAATGAAGCTAAATACCAAGTTTCATCCAAAAATATTGGTTAATAATTGAAATAATAACACATCCTTATTCTCCATAAGATTAACATTGGAGCCCCAAAATACAATGTACTGTCTTTAGAATTTTTAATATCTCGGTAACCAATGAAGATAGAGCAAAGCTTCAAAATACTAAATTGTATGTTTTTTTGAGCTAAATCCAATGGTCAATATAAAAATTTAAAATTTAAAAAAATTACATATGAAAATGCAAAAAACCCATTTTTTGGGTACAAAACCCCCCAAAACTACCCCTTCCGGTAGGTCGATATGTCTGGTTTACGAACTCATCCGAATAAACGTAGGATTACAAATCTCTACCAAATTTGGTGTCGATCGGACCGTTTTTACGAGAGTTATCGTGTCTAGGGACACATACATACATATATATATAAATTTTAATGACTATTATTTTTGGTCTCTGGGCACCTAAAATCGAAAAAGTAACATGGTCCCGGGCTTAGGTCTTACCATGAGACCTACGGTAATAGCTTATTCCCTATGGGAAATTCGCTAAAAGAAACTCCATCGTTTAAACTCACAATCTCAGTTGTTCTCCAACTATTTTTATTTTTATTTATTAGATCTACTGTAAAAATTCTGTATCAAAAACTGATTTCGAAGTTTTATGGTTTAAATTTATTTTTAACCTCCACCTTTAAAATAAATAAACTTATAAGGGAACAGTTGGCCACAAAGAGATTGAAAACCCAATTAATTGGTTAACAAAAAGTTCCCTTTCAGACCAATCGCTAATTAAGGGGATTTTCGTAATTATAAAACATCAAACATAAAACGGTTAAGTCCATCAAATGGGTCAAGCGTTTTGTAACGTTTGATGTATTTCGATTTTGGAAAAGAGTTAAGTTACTATGTATAGGCTAGTTAAATTTAATTATTAACATGAAATAGTTTTGCTAATTCAGTTTGAAAAATACTAACAGTAGGCCAACTTTTGCACTCCATCTACATTTCTATACTGTTACATTTAAATTTTATATGGCTGGGTTTTATATTTACATCAATCCAGGAAGTACAGTTGTACAGGTCATATTGATAAATTAATTACAGTACACAAAACAACGCATTTAAGAGGGGTCTTAGGGCCCCTCTCAGAAAGTCATGCAGTGCTTCACCTGCTCCCATTTTTCGCCTTTATTTTAAATTCGTCAAAGGTGGGAAGGTTTTTTAATGAAAGATCAAACTTCACTTCAAATTGAAAGATCAAAGGATCAAAGAGTTCTTGGGCTAAACTTTAGTTTAAAACTTGGGGGACTTAAAAAACTTACTTATATAAATCTGTAAGCGAAATTTAATTTCGTAAAGCAAAATTGTGAGTGTTAAATCGCAGGAAGATGGGAATGGTCTCAAATTAAAATCACGGTCCCATGTGGCCATGCACGAGGGAAAATTATCGGCGAATCTATAAAAATACCAGGAGACGAGGAATAACGTAAAACGTCCTCCATAAGAATAGCATGTAAATTCGTAAAACGTCTGCTTTGTGTACATTAAAACATATATTATGATTTGATTTTAAAATGAGAGATAGATGATAACACGGAGTGAAGAACTATTAAAGAGCAAATTACAAAAAAATATACCTAGAGTGGTAATACTATAATAAGACTTTTTGTTGCTTGGAGCGACTAAAAAGTTTACTTGGAGCGTTTCCAACCTCACAAACTATTACAAATTGACTACTGTAAAATAAATGTATACAATTTACTGGTTTTCTAGCTGAGCGTGTATACAGGTAAGCAAATCTTTAAAAAGTTCAGATCGTGATAGGACGCAGTGGGTGATGAATTGGGGTTTGTGGAGAGCCTACTTTATTAACATTAAAACGTGTTTTGGTTTGATTTCAAAACCAGAAGTGTCAAATGACCAAACTGAGTGGAGATGATATATTAATTAAAACTTAAGGTTTATCAGGCAACAAAGTGTTGGTACTCTGTTAGCTGAATTTCCCCAAAAATCTTTTGGTAGTTTCATAAATCGCTGAATTATAGGCTATAGGAGAGAGTTAAAATCAAAGATTTTTGACCTACATACCAGGGGTGTATTTACATATGGGCTAAATGGGCTATAGCCCACGGCGGCAGAATTCGGGGGGCGGCAAATTTTGAAAAACGGCATTTTTTAGGCTTCAAATTAAAAAAACTCAAATCATTGGAGGAGGAAATTTTTTGGAAGAATTGTATCGAAAAACTTGAGAACCAAGAGTGACTATTTTCTAAGTGAGATCATAATATCTTATCGCATAGGGTCATTAAAGAAAAGGGGAGCTGGGAGAACTCAGAATTTGTCACGGTAGCGATCCACGCGTCTGCGCAAAGGAACCATCCTCTACCGCCGAGCTGCACCAGTGCATTCGGCCCAACGAGGTTAAATAGATATAGAGTGCTCATCACATGTTAATTTTATGTCCCTTTTTGATTTGCGCCATTTTACCCATGATTCCCGCCGTTTCCTTGGCAACCAGCCCACACTTTACTCTCGTTTCCTTGGTTACTAGTTTTAGCTATTCTGAAATGGTCGCCACAAGCTTCAAAAATTACTGATGATATTTTAAAAGCATATGTTTATTTGTTGTTTGTTTATAAATTAGTTTGATTTGATGGTCTGTGAGCAGGCTATTGAAGTTGGTTACCACAGAAACGTCGGATATAGGTGTGGGTAAAATGGTAAATTATTGTTGGAAAAGTGTAAACAAAGGACTAGTTACCAGGGAAACGGCGGGAATCGTGGGTAACATGGCGATATTGAAAAAGAGACACTTTTACCTATCTGGTTAGCACTCTATATCTTTAACCTCGTTGATTCGGCCCATTCGGGATGGGTGATTTGAGGTTATGTGGCAGTGATAACTGATACTGCTATTGACACTATTGTTACTCAGGACTGCGGAGAACAAACATTATATAAACAAAAGAGGGGCTGTTTCATTCCTTTGATGTTGGAAAATGCCGCTTCTGAGTCGGGCCGGTGACGTAATCCATCTGATGTCCATAAGAATAACATACACCAGCTGGTCAGACTAGTGGCGTTTTGAGTACTAATACCATTGACTATGTACACTAACGTGAAGTCAATGCTAATAGCCTACATCTTTTTACCCGCTAATGAAACAGCCCTTGTCAATTACATTACGGTACAGCAATTTTCCCCAGTCCTGATATTTATTTCAAACTTGTTACGGGAAAACACACAAATAGGCCTAGCCGTAATTTAGCTATTGCATTTTATCTAATACTTCATTTTAAATAGTAGGCCAAGGTTTATGTGGTTTTGAATCTAGAATAAAATTAAAATCACTATGTCAATTTATTATTGCTACACTCAGACGTGTCTGACTAACCTCAAAAAATCTAATGGGACTGGGAACTATGGTCACAGTATTCCGCCCTATTCCATCGGTCGTGAACTACGCCATGCGCACAAAGGCTAGTTTTCGACTGTTCGCAACGGCACTTGTTATTGTGTGTCGGATTGATCAAAGAACCAGTCAAACACTAATAGCCACCATGCTTTAAGCCACACTTTGGTAGTTCTTGCATCGCAAAGCAAAATCTTTGATTTCAAGTTTTAAAATTTAAGTTCCGTATAATCACTATTTTCAGCTTTTTATGTCCCCTCCCGTCGAAATAGCATAGGAATTGGGGCAATAATTGGGGATAACCTATAAATTAGGAAATTATGGTTGGGGGGGGGGGAGTGCACCTTTTTGAATAGCCCAGGGGCGGCAAATTTCCAAATCCGCCTCTGCTACATACTTATAGGAGAAAAAGTTGCAGGTCAAATACTTTACAACAAAATGGGAAATATAAACTTTTTGAAAGGTTCCCCTGAAAGATTTTCCTGAAAGACTCTCCATGTACGGTATAGTTATTTTTAAGTCTTATTTTTGTACACGAAATCAAGTGTTTTGATTAGGAGGGACGAATATTGACAGTGGGTGAAGAAGATCAACTTCGAGGTGCCGTGTTAAAATTTTATGTCGAAAAAATAGCAAGTCTGACAGGAGCGAAAACATCTGTTCAATGTTAGGATAAACAAGACAATGAAATGGTTATGATGTAAGTATTGAAAGTTTACTGACCCTAAAATGGGTGCTGAGCATCCGTCATGTTTTTCCTCATCGCCTTTTAGCTCAACGAATACGATTTATTTCAAAAAAATATTTTTCAAAGGTTGATATAGGTTTAACAACAAACTAAGCTAAGCATTTACGAATGGGTGGCTTAATGGTGCAGGATTGTAAAGAGTGCGATGGAGTGGAATGGCCTATTCAAATGGTATTTTTAAAATATTATATAAATTAAATATTCTGGAAACTTTTGTTGTGAATATTTGGTAATCCGCTATGGTTCGTGCTATTTTAATTTCATGATCAGGGGCTTTTTCCCCTATGAGCCACTAGTTAAATGTAGGCTAATTTCATTGTTTATCATACAATTAATTTACTTTTATGTCGAATCATTTCGTTTCTTTTAGGGTTAAAGAACAGGTTTTACCATATATGGGATTTTTAAGAGTAAGTTGAGACAGGAGTAACTTAACTAACATAAATCACTTCACTGACTTAACTTTAGTTATAAATAATCACAATAACAATACATTAATGCATAATCAATATGCCTGTAGGGCCTACCCGTAACTTCCCTTAATTACGAGGATTGTTTTATGAGTCAACTATCAACTGTTCCTTTAGACAAGGGAAGTCTTGTACATGCCAACATCTTTCACGTTCAATAGGAATACAGAGTGTTTGAATGGTTATTTTATTTGCTATAATATATTAAGAAGGTATCTTTCATTAACTTATTGGTAATATGGTTGATTAATTTCCTAGCTGCATTTTTTACGTAAACGAATTTTTTCCAGAGTTCTATTTATTGAATCAGATAGAACGTCGAGCAGAAAATTATTTTACATACGCAAGGCGGTTACCTACTTTTTCCACAATATTAACATAAAAATACAGTATGTGTTAATATTTTTCCTTTTATAGAAGCCTTGTAAATGGAATACATTTTTATTCAATGTAATTTTAAAAGACAATTTTTTTATTAATGTTACAAATGTTATATCAAAACGAGCAACAAATCAATTAGTGAAAAATTTAATATAAAATAAATTATACAATATTCTAGATTAAAGTTTTAATACTCGCTGAATCTGCTTTTGTCTGAACAGGGACGACAAAGTAGGGAAATTAAGCTCTTTCCCAAACAGCGCCGTTTGTTCAAAGTCAAAAAGGAGAAGAATGAACGGCTGTTTGTTCGGAGAGATAAGAAGCTTATACTGCTTTCCCCCACAAGACTTCGTGTTTTTATTAATTATTTGCACTTCTACGATTAAATAATATTGGTCTAGATCAATGCTGTTTTATATTACAGGGTGGTTCAAAAAATGATATTAGCAGAAGAATCATTCCAAAATAATTTAGGTATTTGTTAAAAAATATTATTTTCTAAGACAAATTTAAGAAAATAAATATTTTCAAATTACATTTACGGTTTTATTTTGGTACTTGTTTGTTTTTATAGAGTTATGAATGGTTTCAGTTAAAATTTGTGAATTTTAAGAATTGAGGTTGGCAAAAATGACAAAAATCCATTTCTGACCCTTTTAAAACCTCATAAAACCCCGTTACTGTAATCCGATAATGCTGGTTCGCAAACTTATGAAACACCTCCCCCATACCAAATAACAACAAAATTGGAGTTTCCTTTAAAAAGTTATCAGTACTACGGACACAGGTAGGCCTACGTTTTATTTGATTCTAGTGACTTTTTTCTAGTGAGCGTGTCATCCATTCATCCATGGTTGTTATCATAAGTTTTAATTATTTGTTAGTAAGTCTGCAATTCAAAATACAAACAATTTTTAATTCATTTTCTTAAGTATAATATAGTTCAAGACATTATAAATTGTTATTCAAAAGATTGTTTTTATACATTCATTATGTAATTCACTTTTAATAGTTTTAAATCTAAATGAGGAATAAATATCAAAGTGTAGCATTAATGCATTTTTAGGAAACAATAGCCTACATTAATCAGACAACTTATCATGTTAGGTTCTAAGACACTGAACCTAAAAACATTTGGGTGAAATGTTTAGGATTGAAGTTTTAATATATTTGAGTGCAACAAACTTTGTACTCCTATATTATTCTTGTTGTCTACTGGACTGATTTTATTAATTCATGGCTCACTGGAAAGCTTAAGAGTCATCTTCACCCCTGAGCCAGTAGTCCATTGTTGCGCAGTCGGCAATGTTAATCATACGGCTTTTAATGCAAAACATGGTATAGCATTCCCCTGTTTCGGACGCCGTTTTTCAACCGATTTTCTTCAAACTTAGTAAGTGTTTAGTTGAATAGTTATATTACGTCCCTCATACCTCGAAATTTTGAAAATGTTGCTCAATTTTGAAATATTACCAAGGAAAATCGAGTTACTTTGCGACGTCACAGAGAGTAATATTTGTTAATTTTTCAAAATTTCGAGGTATGAGAGACCTAATATAACTATTCAACTAAACACTTACCAAGTTATTAAGTTTATTATATATTGGCAAGTTTTGGATGCCTTTTATCAGTATTTTATATCAAATGCATAATAGCAAATTGTGCAAAATTAATAGTTTTACTTTAAGACATTACAATTAAAATTATTCCTAGGCACATAGTTAAAAAACATATGAAGTATTTACAAAGAATGTTGTTTATAAAAAAATCCACGTTACATTTGATTTTTTATTATTTTGCTGCATTACAAAATTAGTTTTTTTTTCAATGCCTTTCTAGAAAATAAATCACATTAACTTTAAGGTATTTCACAGGAAAAAAAGCATGTATGTGCTATTTTTCTAGAGACCGTCGTATTTAACCATTGAAAAACTAACCAGGTACAGAAGTCTCACGCAATGCTAATTTCTCAAAACCGGCCAAGCTACGATCCGTGGACTCAGCCGGCCAGTAGCCCTTGCTTCGTCAACGTAGCTTGGCCGGTTTTGCTCGCAGCTCCTCCTATGATCTAGCCAGCTCAACTACAAAATTTCGCGTTACAGAAATTAGCATTGCGTGAGACTTCTGTACCTGGTTAGTTTTTCAATGATTTTATCGATAAGGATTTTAAAATAAAAATACCTGTAATCATTTTAAATCTACTCTTTATATCAACAATGGTTATTTATATAAACGGGATTAAACTTTATATATATTTTCATAAATAATGTCACTTTACAAAGCTACTTTACCTGCTCTTTTGTTGGCAAAGGTCTCGATAACATCGCCAAATACAGTCAGTTGAAACAAAGTTAGATAAAGTTTTTTTTCTTAGTAAATAAGATTTCTCATCTGCGTGATATTTATAAAATATCTTAAAAGAAAATTTACTGCGTCGTTTTATTTCTAAGAAGTTGGTACTAATATTTCTAAAGACTGGAGAGCCTAAAGGTCCACAATAAAATAAAAAATGTCCCTGTCATCCCAGGCCCTCTCCAACCTTGGGCCCCAAGTTTCAGACTTGGCTGACATAACTTACCCCAGGACTGTAGAGACATGTCTATAGTCCTGGACATACCCTCTCAACAGCCCTGCTTGGCACAATATTGAAACTTAAATCAGACGATAATATTGCAACAACAAACTTTTTAAATGTCTCAGTACACTTTAAGGCTTTTACGTAAATAGTTAAAATTCACTGGTGACTTGTGCAGTAGGCCTGCGCTTATGATTATTATTGTTTCAAACAGTTGTCTCTCTACTGGAGACGAATACAACTGATAAAGTGGTTCCTACAGCTGCAGTTCACTGTTGGCTCAGAATGTGAACAAAAACTCCCGGGAAATCACGGCCGTTCGACCTCATTCAATTTACATGAGTGAAATTGAGTGTGTCCTTTTGTACAGGCCTACATGCCAGTAACATGTGGTTTCATTTTTTATACTGCATATGTTAAATTTTGTAATTCTCACTGACATAAGGTCCTTTAAATAAAAATCTAATAATGGATGAAATAATACTCTCCGGGAGGAAAGCATCATAAAATAATATTTTTTCATTTTTACATTTGTTTTTAATTGTTAGTAAACATGCACACTATAAAAACCTGACGGCCACAGTACAATTTTTTCAGATATTAAAATAATATAGAAGCTGGCGCAAACCCGTACAGCCAATATAATAATAATACAAGCCAATATAGTTACCTCATTTAATCTGAAATGTCACCAATATCATATTATCAGTTTTGTAAGTTTACATTCCTTATTGAAAAAATTGTCAGATGGATACATCATAATCTAATTTATATACATAATGAATGAACTGTGACTTTTTTCTGATTCTATGGAAACTATACATGTTACTATAATAAACAAAATAGCTTACGAGATGTAATTTGACACCAGTAATGATGGTTTGGTTTTGTTGAAAGATAAGTTTATATTGGGGTTGATACAGTGAGAATATCCATCCATGGCTGCAAAATTATTGGGGATATGGGCGAAAATGCCATTCCCATTAGTATATATGAAGTTTGGAAATCAGTTTCACAATTTCAATAATGATGGAGAGAATAAAATGATATTAAAGGTTTATTTTGTGTTTCTATTATCATTAAAATTGCAAAACTGATTTCCAAATGTTGTAACATTGCACTTTTTCGTCCATACATCCAAATCTTGGAATCAGGTTCAGGTAGGGTTTTTATAAACATCCTGTAACTTACAATAATTTATCACTGTCATTATGATCAGACTTATATTTTATTATTGTTATTTGGTTATAATAAGTTTCTTTAATAGTGTAACATTACCATGTTCCTGTATATATTTAAGAAAAACAGTGAAGTGTGTGACCGGTAACTGACTCATTCCTAGCCACTAATGTGGAGAGTCTAATTGTGAATAATTTTAAGTTTCATCTTGTTATACACTTTACATTATTCTTGTAAATGGTTAAAGGAATAAAGCTTTGAATTGAAATATCTTATTTTGCTGCTATTGCATATATTCTCAATCTATGGAAATCGCTATAAACTAATAAATAATCAAACTATTGATAATTATATAAAATAACTTCTCATTAAGTCTTTTTAGTTTATTTTTAAGACACATATAGTTTCTAAACGGTAAAAAGTAAAATAGTTACTTTACTTTTTAATCGCTCTGCACAATTGAATTTTACCTTGGCAAAGATAATGAAAAAGAATTGGAAAAGGAGAAACTAAGAATAAAGAATTACATCTATTTATTCTCTTGTAACAACTCTCAAAAATGTCCGCATTTATTCTCTTGTCAACTATTGGAGTAGGCAATACTGTAACTGTTAATTTCCAGCATTCAGTGTGTTCCAATCAAATACAAAAAAATATATTTTCATCTTTTTAAACTTAGGTTTTACGTGCAATCATGCAATTTAATTTGAGGAATATGAAGTTGCATATTCATCTATCACAGAATGAGCTTATAAAATTCTAATGCATTCCAGGAGGCCACTTCTGAACTTGTAAGACAGTAATTTTTATAAAGTCCAGATTAATGCACTAAAAATTCAATTGTACTTTATATCCATCATATTATACAGGCATAAATCCGAATTTGACGTAAAACTGACAACTCTATCAATGTAATTTATTAATTTATCAGAAATCCGCATTTTAATAATAATAAATAATCAAATGTCTTTTAATGGAGGGGGATCAAAAATTAACTGACAGTTCTCCTTACCTGAGAGGCCTGCACTTTTTTGTCTTCTAGGTGGACCAACAACGGCTCATCGTGACCTTTCTGAACCACTGAAGCGGCTGAATGATCTTTTTGTCCCCGAGCCGGGATTTGGACCCAGGCCCGCTGGGTGATAACCTAGAGCTCTACCACTGAGCTACGGCCACTGCCTTTAAATCCGCATTTGACATAACTATTAAAAGGATTTATTTTTTATAAATAAATAAAAACAGAATTGCACATATGCCAATTTAAGTCTAAAAAATAGAGTAAATTTAATTTAATAAGAGAACGGTAACAATTATGATGTAAATATTTTAAATAAGTCAAAGTAAAATAGTCCTGGGTAAATTATATAGTCTAAAATAAAAACAACCAGACCAAAAACAAATTAAGCTCTTCCGCAAACCGTGTCGTTTGTTCACAGTCAAAAATACAAGAGATGAATGGCAGTTTGTTTAAAGAGATAAGAAGCTTAGGATCCCCTCGCATAGGAGACCGCGATTGCATTCACAATTTAATTTTTCAGCGAATTTAATCATGTACTGAATCTTTATCCCTGTTAAAAAAAAAGAAAAATAAAAAACAACTGTAAGGCACATTTTTTTATTCAAAATTAAAGTAGTACTTGTATAGTTCAAATCTTTAAACAAGATTTTATATATTTTAAAATTTAGTACAAATATGTAACTAAGTGTACAAATATTTAAAAAAATTAAATTTATTTTTAAATTTATTTTTTATTTATTTTTAAATCTATATCTAAGTGTACCGTAACCCAAAAAAGTATTGTTGATCATGTAGTGGGTGGACATGTAAAATTGCTTGGAGTCATACTGGATTTTAAACTTACCTAGGTACCACATACCAATAATGTTATTTTCAGACTATCTAGAGTCTGTTTTTTACTAAGAAGGTTCAATCAATGTGTATCTAATCATCAGCTACTAGTTGCTTATCATAGTTTTTTTCTTCTTTTTTATGATCACATTTTATATGCAAATTTTTTATGGGGTAACAGTAGTGGAGCTAAACAAGTTTTCATCTGGCAGAAGAAGGCTTCAAGAATTTTGTTTGACATTCCAATTAGAAATAGTTGTAGTTTTTTTTTTTTACTCAGCACCAGATTATAACTCTTGATTCTATATTCATTTTTCAAAACCTAAATTTTGCCTAAGAAAATATAAACCTCTATTTTAAAGGAGATTTTATACATTTTAAAGGAGATTTTATACATTGTTAAAATACTAGAGGCTCTATAATGACTTAAACCTTCCTCCTGCAAGATTAAGTAAATTTTTAATAATTGCAAAAAAATTTTTTTTAATTCGATCAGATTTTCACAACTTAGACAAAGGTCTTTTTAAAAAGCGCTTGTCAAAGTGGCTCTTGGGAATGGCTTTTTATTCTGTTGATGAATATTTAAATTGTACTGATTTCTCTTTTCTTTAGTTTTAAGAAGTTGTATCTTATGCGGTGTCCTTTATTCTTTTGTTAGTATAACTCTGACGTTGTCTATTTCTGTATTGATCAATGACAATAATAATTATTGTTATTATTCGGCTGATAATGCTTTAGTCTCGTCATAATTATGCACTGCTCAGTTAATTATTAATGAATGATGTTTAGTATTAATTTTACGTAGTTGAACAAATAAAAATAAAAAATCAAATCACTAAAAGATAGAGAAAATTTGTAATTATGAAATTAATTCAGCATAACAGTAAACTGGAAAAGGGTAAAAAGTTGCAAATTACTCAGACAGCCAGAAAAAACAATCATGTAAGTTTGCCGATACTGGTATTACTTAATCAGGAAATACTATTTCCTGAATCCGACGGGCCATAGACAGCCTCAATTGGTTTGATTTTTTGGGGTTCTTTTGAACATGACACGAGTTTGGAGTTATAATTTTTCGAAAATATTCCCCTCTTCACTGGGGAGTATTCCATCTAACCAGACCCCATAGGGACCCAAGATAAGTGCAGACTTGGGGCCTGGTCTGGCTCTCGGTGGCCTTGTTATCAAAGCCCAAGTTTACAAGACAAAAGTTTCCAAAGTTCGAGAATTAAAAGTGAAAAATCAATGCACCTTTCAGCAATATAAAAAACAAAATAAGACAGAGTGTGATTAGGGTTAGATCTTTTTGCCAGGGAGCCATGTTGACATTTTTTAATACAGTAGAGCCTTGCTACCATAACCCTCGATAACATGACTCCTGGTGAATTGCCAATAACACTCAATGTTAATAATACCTCTAGTAACGGGATGAATTCTTACAAAAAAAAATCCTCAATGGCATGTATTTTGCCAGTTGAAATTACAGAAAAATCAACCTCAATAACACGTATTTCAAAATGTCTGAACCTCTATAGCACAATTTCACCCTCAGTGACAGTAATCTTTCAGTAAATGAACTTTGTAACATGAACTTAACCTCAATAGCGCGAAGTATCTCATTACGGAACCATTATAAATGCATATTTCCCTCAGTTAGGACAGATATATCGAATGTAAACAATGTCCTTATGTTCACTTCTAGGAAACCACTTCCCTACACTTCTCTCCGGAGACACATTTTTATCAATCAGTTGTGTGTCTGCTGTCAAAGATTACATTATTGATTTTTGACGCTGCCTTTGGCAAAGCTACTATGTTACCGTTTTAAGTGCTGTGTAAATGAAGTGTAGTAGTGGCAGTGAATAGGGATCACAGAAACATGTCTGAAAAACGTAAACTTTCACCGTTAGTTAACTATTGAATTTAAAAACAATTTTTTCATAACAATAAAATGTTATGAGTGTTAATTGAATGGTTAATCAAGTTAATTTTCTATCAACTGCTATTAAGGTTTTATTGAAATTAATTGCACTTAGGGGTCGTCCATAAATTACGTCATCTGAAAATAGGGGGGGAGGGTCCAGATGACGGTAACATGATGTGCAAGGGGGGGGGGTCGGCTTTGATATGACGTCATTTTTATGATGTTTTATATCAAACTTAAACAGTAAAACAATGATATATTCTAACACAACTCAACTATTATAAAATAATTATCTATAAAATACATTAGACTATTTTAAGGCGTTGTTTTATAGTTTATTTTTCCATTGAGAAAGTCATTTTGGCTTTATTTCTGAAGGGAAATTCAGATTTGATTGGTAATTTTTTTATTTTATTTTTTTTTTAGTTTATCATGTAGCGTTTAAAAAACATTATTTTTACTTAAAACGGAGGTTTGTTAAAAATGACGTCATTTTTTCCGAGGGGGGGGTCAGACAAATTATGATGGTAGGATGATGTTAGGGAGGGGGGGTCCAAAAATGGCCAAAAAGCGATGACGTAATTTATGGACGGCCCCTTACTACAGAGGAAGTTAGGAAAAAAACATGTCACCTTGATAAGACGAATCATCAGTAAAATAAAATCGATAGCATGTCACTCCATCAGATGAGCAGCTTGATGAGACGTTTGTTTTGTATGACCCTTAAGAATCGTCTTATAAAGGTTCTATTGTAAAACTTATCCAGAAAGACTTTAAAATATGTATTTCACTTTACATCAATAAAAATTGGTAAATAAAATGAAAATTGGGAAATATGCCTGTTATTAAAATATTTACAACTGCAACAAAGCTGTTGAGTTTTTTTCTCGGACATGGTATATTTATTAACTTATTGAGAGACATGTATTTTTGACTTTGCTGTCCAACTGGCCCAAATATTAAGTATTCGTCTTAAATGCTTGGACATGTACAAGTAATATGATAATAAAGATGATTTCATTTCATTCAAGATACAGCTCTGATATGCTTGATAGAAATCTGAAAATGTGCATAACACCTATTGATATAGAAAAGGTTAATATCTTGATAAATATTTGTAGAAGAACAGTTCACAGGCAGAAACAAAATGAATAAACCATTCTGAATAACAAATAAACAACACTAACTTCCACGAGAGAATAACTTTACTGGCTCCGACTATTAACATGCCAAATTAACTTGGTTAACAAAGCAGACTGGAAAATGCATAAGTTAATGTGTTCCTACTTTCTACAGACTAGTATGGCCGTATAATTTTTTTAGGCAAGAAAATGAGTTCTCCTCTTGCTCTGTGAAAGAAAAACTGATTTATGTAAAATAACATTTAAAAAAAAATACTGAATTGTACAGTTTTTCTTACATAATTGTGACACTTTTGTTTGGCATCGGGGAAACACAAATTTCAATTTTAACACACTAAACCTAAAAAACCAAACTTTTGCCTCCATCAATCAGGTTGAGTCAGAGGAGACCAGAATATTACAATTTTATTGTTACACTCAGACTTTGATAACTCGGAATTCCGAATAAGTCGGAAAGCCTGCCACAGGGGTAAGTGAACTGACATTCAAGGCGCTAAGCACCACGGCGTCGGCTGGAGCACGATGTGGAACTGCCCAGTTCGCACTGTGGAGTGAGCAACGGTCTATAATAATAAAATAATGAAACAGTCATAACACTCGGTCACTTCGGGTGTCTCCCCAAATGACCAGACATACCATTACGAGCATACCAGTGGCTTGGAGTGCTAGTGAGGATTCACTAGCGCACGTTGTGTTTAACATCAAAGTTAACTCTACAGCCAATAACGACACTGTTAGAATCCAGTTGTTTCTATTCCATCTGCCTGAGTCGTTAATGTACCAGATTTGTTTGGAAACCACTGAGTGTGCCACCTCTCACCCAAACTTCACCAGCAGCAAGCCTTAGTTGAGTTATTAGCTTCCAACTGCTTTGCTCACGTTTACTTTTAAGTTTTTACAGTAGGCCAACAGAACAGTTTTAGTTTTTGTTTTTTTTCAATAGTTAAGGTTTTAAGTTTTTGTTTTTGTACTAGGCCATGCACATTACATAGTAAACGATGTTTTTATGGGAATAATATGTAAACTATAAGCAATTTTTCTTATTTTTACTCCTATCTCGATAACCCAGAATTTTAACAAACTTTGACACCGTTTGGTCTACATTAGTCCGGCTTGCGAGACTCTACTGTAGTACCATCTGATAAACAGCCAAAAATTATTAATTTTAGTGATGAATCTGATAACTACTTATAAAATTATATTCCATATAATAAATCTGAAACACTGTTAACAAATGGAGTCTTCATTTTAAGAGTAACAATTTAAGTTTTTTCAGCATTGTTATGTCAAACTAAGCTTTTCAATGTACATAAGTATGTTAAGAATGTACATTAAAAAGTACACTTAAATCACTGACTCGGTTATTAAGGAAACTCTGTTTTGATTTGGTACAGGAAACTTGTTGATGGGCAATAAAAAACTGCACAAACTGTCAACAAACGTTTAATGTTTGTCAGTACAATATTCTATCACATGACTATTCAACAAGTGCACCACAATGTTCAGTCGTATGTT
Organism: Neoaliturus tenellus; assembly: GCA_030545055.2. Taxonomy (NCBI): domain Eukaryota; kingdom Metazoa; phylum Arthropoda; class Insecta; order Hemiptera; family Cicadellidae; genus Neoaliturus; species Neoaliturus tenellus. The sequence goes on from CM061535.1 coordinate 107,407,206, forward strand.
TGGTTTTAATCGTAATCACATTAACAAAAACTATTTTAATCAAATCTCTCGATGAAGCAACATAAGATTTTTGTTTCTGTTAGAATAATAAGCACACAGATAAATTTTAACCTTCATCAGTCAGAAACTGTTTACAGGTGTAAATACAACATTACAAACAATAGTAACATCGATCGACATAACTAAACCTTTTTATATCTTCTCGGTTTGGGGTTATTTAAATACAAACTAATTAAAATAAAATAAACTTTGAGTTTTTAAGGAATAAAGCACAGCTACAACACACATTTAGTGTTTCTAATTATTCATTGGCTTTCTTGTTCTGGTGACTGCTTTGCTTTCCAGTAACAAACAATTTGTTTGGCGGATGTGAAACTTTGATGAGCCAACGTTAGCCAGTTTTGCGTACAACTTTGTATTCATATGGAGCAGTACATCAAGAATAATTCCATGGAACTAAATTCATAAAACTAACAAAGGAACAATAATTAAAGTGAAACTTAAAATGTATTAGTTATTGCTGTTTTGGTTTTTATTTCTATCACAGAACTAGAGACTATATACATCTATTTTATACAGCTACAATTTACATTGCACAAAGGTTCTATAAAGTAAAGGAAAATGTGCTTGATATGCACTTAAGAGGCGAAATACTTAAGCTAGTATTATAGCTGTTTTACTAATTTTTAGCGGCATAACTACTTTACAGTTTTTAGTAGAATGGGGAATTAAAGGTTACAAGTATAATTTAGATTTCTCGTGGCATTTAATGATAATAATTTTGGGAAGACATATTTTTTTCAAATTTAACCTTCTAACAGCTTAAATTTTAGAGTAATTCCTTTCCATTAACTCTTACACATATGGAAACCATACGAATTTACAAAAGTCAAATGTATATTTGAACAATGTCTAAAAAAAAGAGGACTAAAACTATCTTGGAGTAGTAATTATTACTTTTATGATGAAAATATTCTGAGGCTCCTTAGTTTGGTTCGATGGAGAATAACATTTTTGAAACATCTAAACTCCTAAAACATGTGCAGCTAGATTTGATTCCCTAAATCATCTAAACTGAGTACTAAAGGCTACATCATAAATCGACTACAGGGCAAACTTAAGTGATTCGTCTAATCGTCTGTAAGAAATAATTGACTAAAAAGTCACTCGACTTTCACAATTACTCGAAACGTACAATTAAATGATAATACAGCGCAATTTCTAGTTTTGTAATCTGTTGGTTTTGTTCCTCGAAGTACTGCTGACGTTACAATCGTTAGTAGCACCTTAACAAAACAACACCAAAAAAGGCACTCAGGGGAACCGATGGAATAGACGCAACATTTACAATCAGTATTTCCTAAACGCAAGTTTGAAACAACATTTAAGTATGTACAGGCAAATACGAACAGTAATGTATATGAACACAGACCTCTAAAAGCTCTAACTTCGAGAAATGTTCTATAACAAATGTTAAAAACGTGAAATGCCATTGTGTCAGAGTGGCAGGGGCCCAAATAATCTTTAATTACATCAGCTCAGAACAGTAATGCTTTGGTGGCACTATTCTACAGGTCAAATTTGATACAGTAGACTTTCGATAGACCAAACCAATGTGACTTAAGGCTGGACCAGACTTTGATTTTTAAAAAATATATACATAAAACAGTTAGTGATAAATTATATTTTTTGTACAGTGTTTATAAAAAACTATTACTGCAGGAAACCTCGCAGGGAGACTGATTGTATTTGTAAGTGTCAAGTGGATAGTTGAGTTGGATTATTCATGATATAAAAATCTAATTAATTGATATAGGAACGGGCAAATTCCAGAATTTTGTCTTTCTGATTCCGGTACCAATCCTGAAATCTTTCTAACGATTCTCAATTAATGTTTTTAATAGACTAAATTAAGATGAAAGATTAAATCAAGGTTCCAAATTCATCATTAATGAAATGAAAATGGATACCATTTACTCTAACACTTCCCACATCCTAAAACTAACATTGAAGTTCTGTGGGTTCCGGCAGGAGTCAAGGTAGGGCCGACAAGTATGGAACGTTACTCCCATCGTCATCGAGGACTCCCCTTGCAAGCTTATCGCAACCATATTTTTATGAGTCCCTAATGATATTCAGAGTTACAATACTAACATCAGATATAACCAAGCACCCAACCAAAATTTGCCTCGGCATTTCAAACTTGTCATCGGTGGGCTATTGACATGAGTGACAACGTAGATATGGCCAAAATCAATTTTAAATTTAGTAATTTTTAAACTTTTGAACCATTAATTTTGAAGTTTACATGAGTACCTTGAGTTTCCAAATAATCTTTTAATAAACTATACTTATGCTTAGGCCTTTATCAATATTTACATATTATCATTAATAAAGTGATGCATCTCAAAAGATAAAATTTAACACTGATTTTGGAGTACCATTTTAAAAATATATATTTATATATTTCTTACATTAATATTTTTTACACACAGAGATAAAAGTAACATCACTTGCAAAGCCAATTATATCAAAGAGAGATTAAACTGGCTTGTCCTTGGCTGGCTGAAAATGTAAATAAACTCCAATTTTCAATTGTAACATATTTGGCAATTGTTACATATGATCCTTGTAAATTTTGAATGCTAATTTAAAATAATTTTAAAACCGAGCAATTCATTTTTGTTGGACATGACAGGAAGGTACCTCATGGAACTTGTGAGCATGATCATATAAGTTAGAAACTAAACTTTAAATTTTTAATTTACTAAATTGAGCTATTTAAAGCTTATTTTTGCAACTAAATCTAAACCGAGTTATTACAGAGGAGGGAACAATAAAGCATAACTATCCAACTTTATTCAAACGAATGGCAAGTTGGACAAAAAAGTTGTAGAAATTAATACATAAATATTATACAAGATTTCAGAAATCTGAGCAGCCTTATGCAATTAGAGAATAGACAAAATCTCTAATATCAAGGTGTTAAAAATTAATAGCATCAAAGAAAGTAGCCCTGCCCCACTTTTAAGAGAATCAAGGCCACTTTTTTAAAAAGTAATGGGAGCAAATAGCAAAACTAAAATAAATAATCACTTTTTAATTTCCGAATAGCCCTATGAAAAAATTTTTGAACTGTGATATTGTAAAATTTGTAATACTTGTGCTTAAACTAAGTTTGTGTGTAAAATAATGTAAAAAAATTTCCCTCATAAAAAGTTGTTTTCTTTTAGCATGGTAATGTGTTTTATAGATTGATCATCAAGTTTCTGTAAAAAGTTATTTTTAGTGTATTTGAAAATTTTATACAGATAGCTGAAAATCTACCAACTTAATAAGCATGTTTGAAGTGTTTTCTATCCTACTCAAGGTCATGGTATCATTTTGCACGAGGTGAGTTTGATGGGTTATACAATGTCAGTTTTATCTATTTCCTCCTCTGAAACAAGTTTAGCTTTTTCATAAAATAACATTTTTTGTGATTCCGACTAAAACACACCCAAAGTAGGAAGTGAAGTTTTTATCTTGGGGGTATTACCATTCTTGGTTTCCCACTTCCTTTTTCTTTTGTCTCCTAAGTACCGTTTTAACTAAAACCTTTCAGACTTTTATCATTCCAGAGGACTGTTAAGACATAATGAACATTAAGGTAAGCCAATGACATCTCTCTTTTCACATACATATTTTTGACTTTTAAAGAAATCAAACAAGAACACAATTACTTCCTAATGAAAATTATACACAAAATGAATGAGGCATAGCAAATGAAAATACCACTATAAGAGTGCAGTGATAGAATACTTAGCCATACAAAACATAGTTGTATCTGTTTGAACAGAATAGTCAAAATAGGAAAGGCATTTCAATATAGAATATGGCAGGGCCATGTGTGGACATATACACATGAAAATTGCAGGGATGCCTTCCCTTGTTGATGAGACTACAATACTACATTACTACTCACTGACTAGACAACACTGAACATACAAACGACTAAAGATACTACTGTCATCTGCACAGTTTTAGCTCAGTTTTCAAATATTTTAGAGACAGATCGCCAAATAATAGAGATGTCATGAATTTAAATTCTAAGAATCTGTTGAAATAAAATAATTGATTTTGGATTATTAAAAACCTACGGAATCCAAAGGTATCCAAAGTTTAAGCGGCTAGCAATATTTTCCAAGTAGAGATGGGAATGTGCTATGGAATGTTAGTGGGTGACAGGCATTATGTTCGGTAATTTTCATATTCCATGAAATGCAATATATACATTTGAACCAATTCAGTCTCCTTCATAGGTAAGAAATGAATAAATACGATACAAAGTTGAATACAAATAAAAAAACTGACTTTTAGTAGATTACAAAGCCCAATAGCAATGCAAACCTCACGACAAGACATGCAAATTACCCAATAATGAGAGGATGTTTAAAAAAGTAGGAAAAATGTATATTGTGAAGTCAATAAAAATTGTCATACTTTGTACTATCACAACAAAATTAAGTATGTAAAAATGTAATAATTAAAACTCGAGTTTGCATGAAACAAAATCATTTTACCAAAAATGTTTCTTACAATGGACTATTTTTTTAACACTTAAGAGTAAATTTATTAAATGAAGGGTATTAAAAAAAAACAGTACATTTGATGAAAAATCCGTATATGATTTCTTTTCAACTGAAAACTGAGCCAAAAAATGACAAAACTAAAAAACTGCACAAACACCGTTTAGTACAGCGCGAAAAATAAATAGGCTAAGTCTATTTTACTAGTGACTTGAACGCCTAACACGTCATAGTATTTACAGCAGTCTAGATGACCAGTTAGGCGTAGCTAAGCGTATATCTTACGACTTAGATGTCGCGTTTAGACCTTCCAACGCAACCAAACGCTGCTTTTTAGGACACATCTTGGACAACTAATTATGTTATAAAACATAGTCTTTTACATCCAAGCCTCAAAATTGTACACTGTGCAGTTCAATTGCTGATGTGAATTCCGTCAACAATAGTGCTTGAGCCAGCTAGTTTTTTCTTGGTAAAATATAGTACAGTTGACTCACGATAATCTGCCAGTGACCGTGCGATGGTCAAAGATGTTCGATTAACAAAGGTTAGTTAGTTTTATTTTACTGAATTTGAAGCAGTATTGTTTATTTCTGGCATTTGACTGTCTCAATATTGAGGTGATCTGGTATGATCTATTGTTTGACATCTGGAAGAGGGTCTGGCTCACAGTAATTTTATTCGAGAGATAAGATCCTCTACGGTACAAAATTATAATCCAAATCAATCATTGAACAAAAACCAAAGTGGCTAATTGTTTTTTTTTTTTTTTTTTTACAAATTGAATAAAATGTCAAACAAATTTGGGTGACATTTTGTTCAATAAATACTGGAGATATAAAAATATCTTTAAGATGTAACTCATAGAGAGCAAGACACAGCGTTGGACCATCGTGAGTCAATTGTAATGTAAAATTATTAGAATGTCAAATTGAAAACATTGGTCAAAGTTAGTTATTTTCAACTTAGTGATGTTTATTGTTTAATCATTAAAATGTATTGGTACATCATTTTTTATTTATCATTAGCTACTCCCCAATGCTTGGAATGATGATGAGGATACAAGATATGCAATAACAACATGGATGATAGAAGCTTTGTGATTTGGTTAAAACACAACAATCATTTAAAGACATGAGCAGTAATTAAGTTATTTAATATTTAAAACTAGTAATTTATTATTTATAACTAAATTATCACCACTAAAACTAATATTGAACAACTAATTCTAAATATTTGTCATAAAATGTTTGCACACTTAGTTTCAACTCTAATTATGTGTTTTACATGTTGGTTATCATCTGATTTGAATTATTCGTAAATGATTATGAATTAAAGATTCAAATACCAACAATGGAAAAATTTAGCACATTCTTAAACAAGAATACAAAGCTTTAAAGTTTGTTCATTACAATACATTTCCATTACTTTATTTCTTATTTATGACTAGAAAATATTGAAGTAAAAAGAAATGATCATGTTAGCTCATGCTGATTTCAAAATGGAAAAACTATTTGTGTAATAAGAGCGTAAAGTACGTCATTGCCACTCAAGAATAGTAGATGTTTAATATTTCGAGAGTGAGAGAGATGTTTTTCTCAAATATTTCGAGAGCGGCAACTACTATTTGCACTTGTAATACTTACAAGATTTTTCCTACCATTATAGTTGATACAGATTCCATGTTTTATTGCATACAGAATGCCATTTAGATTATTTTTAATTTGATTCTGTTGGAACACACTGTTAAATATCAATCATAACCTCAAAATAATAGAAGCAATTACTAAATGACAACAATGAACAACAACTGTGGCATGGTTTGTAATAACAGCTGACTTAAATTGCTGTTTGATCTAGGGTGCGGTAAAGAACATTGCCGCTCTAGAGCGGGAAAGAAACGGAATCTGGAAATGAACTATTTTGCATAGGGGTTTCAGGTGTGGCAATGTGATTATTTCCATGCAGAGGTAGGAAAAATACAATACCCACTTACGGTAAGGCTCAGTCCCGTTACAGTAATCATGTGTTAAACATTGGATGTGTCAAAAATGCATCAACGATGCATTATTTCAATGCGGTCTCTATGAAATGCATCAACACTGTCAAGTCTTTGGGGGCCATTTTTAATTCACAAATTTATATTTAACATTTTACTTAAAATGTTATGACCCTCATGATGATAGTTGAAAAGTGGTCATGTTTTCTATAGGTGTAAGAAGTATTAACATAAAAATTATATATTTTCTTCTCAGTGAAGAACTAAAACCTAATGTCTATAACAAAGTTAAATGTATATTTTATACATGAATATTTATGATGTATTTATGCATATATATGATGTATATTTGTAGACGCAAAATTATAGATGAAAAAGTAAAGTTTTAAAAATAACATAGTCATGACTATGGTTAATTTTACTATATTCTGACTTCAGAGCCTAAATTACTATATGAATATTAAAAAATTGCTAAGCAAGTTTTTCCTGTAGCATCAAATATTAATCACAAACCAAAATGAAACTTTCTCACGTCTTAGCTTATGAACTGCAACGTCAACAATAACCATGATTACATTACATAGTATATTAAAATAACAAATATTTCTATGAGATGAGTAACTTAAAATTATTAACAACTAAAAATAAACTTTATTATAATTAAAAGTACAGATGACTAAACAAATACTTAGGATTTTAAATCCAATTTTTTCTTTCTTTTTTACTTTTTTTACCAGAAGACAGAGTCTACCTTATTTTAAATAAGCTAAATTAAAACATTTACAACTGCTTTGCAGAATTACAGTTTGGTTTAAAAATCATAAAAATTATGAAATGATTATTTAAAGTATAACAACTGATTCATTGATATCCCAAAATAGTTAATTGATATCTAGCTCAACCTTAAAGTAAAAACATAAAATTATCCATGCCGCTAAGCAGAGAAACTTATTATTAAAAGTAAAAATGAAATGACAACTGAGTGATTCATACAATGATTAAAAACTTATACTGTACATCAGGGAACATTCATTATCCCTCAACAAGTTAATTCATTTCAGAGTGAATTTTTTTTTTTTCTTAAATTAGAAAGTAAAAACTAAAATTATCAGAGCTGCTTTGCAGAGAGATAAAAACTAATTTAATAACAATTGTGATCATATAATGATTTATGCTTTGATTAGAGAACATTAACTGTCAATTGATTTCATAACTGATGGTTAAAATTAATAAAACATCAACAGTATATAACAAAATAAGTACAAAGTAACTAAAGGAGTCTATGTGGCTAAGCCTGACTGGGGTGCAGGGGTGGTGGAAGGGGTGGGGGTAGGGGTGGGAGTCGAGGTGGGTGACGGAGAGGGGAGGGGGGAGTCGGGAGAGGTGGCGGGGGTCAGCACTCCCAGGGTGGAGGGGGGAGGCGAGGCAGGTCTCACGGTTTTGTCCACAGTTTTTGTGGCTACGACTAGCGTCTTGACAGGAAGGCCGAGACTGGCAATGTGTTTTAGCGTCAGCGCTCGAATCGGTTGTATCGTTACCTGGCTACTCGGAACTTGGAGCACTTCGCCGGTTTGTGTTGTTATTGTGGTCATGTTGGCTCCACTGTGCATCACTGTCGTGTGGTTCTTCAGGCCTGAAGCGGTCTTGTAACTCTTACCGCAATGACACTTGAAGCCTTTTCGAACTCTGGAACAATTTTGCCAAGATTTGCTTGAAAATTAATTTGGCAATTCTGAGAAATGGCAAATTTTAGTTAGGTTTAGGAAGATTTTGGGGAAAATTGATTTTTTACACAGTTTGGTTAACTTTCACTCTGTACTTCCCTTAGGGATTCAGGGTGCTGCCATTGGAGGAATTGTATATGAAGAGCGTGTGGCACGGGGCTCGAAGCAAAGCTGCTGCACCACCCATCGAGTGGTGGGAGCAACCGAGTCACTCAAAGTTTAAGTTTAATTAGTTGTTTCAATGATAGAATAGATTTTAGAGATGATTAAAAAAGTAACTAGTGTACATGTTGCTCGAAATCGAGCAATTTAGTTTCTATATTGATAAACAATTTCATTTACTACAAGAGATATTTTCTTTTTTTATATAACAACTCTTGTAAACTTCTTTTTCAGGCCTACAACGGAGTACAATAATCTACTTTGTCTACTTTGTTGTGTAGTTATTCTAAGTTATTTTGTCATTTTTATCCAGATGACCCTGGTATTTCATGTTGCTCAATATGCCTCCCGCTTACGGGCTGAAGCCCGTAGTCAGCTGCCTTTACAAATTATTCAATTTGATACAATTAGGAAGAATAGAATTCTACTGTAGATGAATGCCTTTGTTTCGCCCGATAATTAAATGTAATAACTTTTATTTCTATTTAACATTTTGTGTAATTATTGACCTCAACCTCTTGCCTTCGTATCTCGAAGTAAAAACATAAGTTTAAAAAATTTTATGTTAAAAAATCATTGTATCATTATTTGAATTGTGTAAGAATAATTCATTAATATCGTAATTATAATTGCAATGAAATAGATAACGTGTCTGTAAAACAGCACCCTTATGTCACGATTAATTTAACTTCTTTCAATACTGTTCATCAACGTTTACACTATGAATTTTAAAACTATTCAATTTTCTTCATACTTGAAATGGCAGAACGATAGTGAAGACCATCTTGTACTGAGTGTCTAATACTATTTGTTTTCTGTCCCCTAGGTATGTAGCTTAGAGGTCCATTCTTTATCCCCATATTTAATAATTTATTGAGAAGTATGTCATGTGAGATAAGATCGAATGCTTTAATCATCTCATAAAATATACATAACTGCTCTCCCACAACATCAAGGTTGTCGTATAAGTTTATTAATATATTTCACACATTGCGTATACACATATTTCTCCTGAAACTGTATTGTTTATTGTTCAACAGTAGTTTCTTCTTTTCTAAATAGGGTCATAACCTCTTCAAAAAAACCATTTCAAATATCTTAGAGAATATACTTTGAACAACCACAAAGATTTCTTCTAGATTATCCAATCATAAATATAATGAGTCAATAATTTAACATACAGTGGCACTTCTAGTAGGCACTTCTTGTCAATAGCAACGTAAAAAAATTAATATAGTAGGCTATAATTAATTTAAAGATCGGCTTCATTTATTAGCGTCATCTCGTTTCCGTTTTAAAATCAAATCAAAAGAGGCATTGTGATGTTATTTTGATGTTAATGTGATGTTGTCCATATGCTTTTCTTCTGGAGGACGTTTTACGTAATTTACCATTTCCTCATAGCTTTTTTGACATGTCGTTATTTTAACCAGCCCCTTTGGCCAAAACATTTAATTTGAGACCACTCAGTTAATTCTACAGTTTTGTGAAACGCTCACAATTAATTTTGCTCAAAATATTTTCACGTGCATTCTTAATGTAGTTTGTTAACCAGGTACACTCCGTGGTTTAACATAACCTCTTTCGTGCGAATAGTACTTTTGCTTATGTACTGGGTTTACACTTAACAGCTGTTAACTTTAAAATCACTAATTTCCTTACCAATGTTAATCAAATGGGAAAATTACGAACTTCAAGGGCTTGTAGGGCTCTTCCTTTTAAATGGATATTTACCAATTTACTTTAGAAACAACTTCACGCCGAGCTCTATCCAATGACACCAAAATCGTCAAAATCGGTTAAAAACTGTGGGAGGAGTTCCTTGTACAAAAAACCATGTCACGTATTAAATATGTATAGATTGTTGATTATTAAGCCTAAAAACATTTGTCAAGTTGATGATTAATTACGTTAAGACTCTGTATTTTTAAAACGTCGACTAAATCTTACGTAATAATAGAAAACAATCTTGATATTAGAGGTCAGCGAGTAGTGATTTTTCAAGTTGGGTAGTGGATTACCGTAAATTTCCAGGTCGGGTCGGGTTTGGACAATTATAAGTTGAAGAAAACTTCGGGTCGGGTGGGTTCGGGTATGTCAGTTAACACATTCACTGCGGGGCACTCATCCGTGAGTGGTCTACTTCCTTGTCACCACGCTGCGCTCTAACCAGTGAGTGTTCGTATATCCTCTTTTTCATTCCGTAGCTGTGCGGCCGCACACCAGGGAGGTAAGGGGAGCTTTTGCCCACGTTTTATGGACGACTCAGGCTGTCTAATTGTGCAGTCTGTTCTCGAACATACCTACGCTTACTGCTGTTATATTTACACAATTTTGCGTTCATTTTACGTCTATTTAGTGCTACATTATAATAATATAAGGTTTTATCTTTAGTAAAATGTTGGCTTGGACATCTCAGGCACGAAAAATGGGTTCTGAGATGACTCGGACAGTGATCAAACGTTTCTAACTTGGAGTTGACTTTTACCGTTTTTTCTGATTAGAGAAAAGTTTTAGGACATTTGAATAAAATAACATGTATCTTTAATAAGGCGGGAAAGTGTGTGAGGGCGCCAGGTGCTGAGCACTCAACAGGGAGAGCTATTTTCAAAATGGCAACAGACACAGAAAATGGATCGGAAAGAGCTTTTCATGATATCAGATGGTCTTCAGCAACCATAAAGGATGTTTTTATGCAATAACATTTTCAGCACATTGGGAAAGTCTATCACTTTATATGCCACAGTGAACGTGTTAAAAAAACTCAGAACAGGTCGGGTTCGGGTAAAGTAAAACTTCAGGTCGGCTACAGTAGTATTTGTAAAAAAGAATGTTTAGGCCTATTTCATTTATTATTGATGTGTATACTAAGCAGAACACAAGGCAAAAACCTTTCACCAACATATTTCACGAACAGGCCTAGCAAAAGTTAATAAGAAACTACAAAATATTTTATTATAGTAAAAAAAAGTTAGAAAAATCTCTTCAGCCAATAATTTATCCAAAGCTAATGGTACTTTAGGCCTATTTCACCCAGTGTTGACTTTTTCAACAAATATACAAATTATACCGTACTCTGTTGAAACTAAATTTTAAAAAACACTTTTATAAAATGTCAAAATACCTTAGATACGAATTTCAATAACATAGTCTATTTTTCTGTAGGCCTAATACACAGCAAATTATTTTGTAATGAAAAGATTATGATTTTACTTAAACTTAGCCTTTCAATCAATCTTGCCATATCCTATTTTCATTTTCAAAACAGACTTACAATAATTGAAATTTATTTATGTTGGTTTACTTTCGGCATTTGTTTCTTTGCTTGAGTGATTCCAAAGAGCAGATGAATGCCTATTCACAACATTTTGCTCTTCTTACATCTTAGGTTTCACTAAAAGGACTGTCAGTCGAAGTCTCTCAATTCCGTGGCTTTTAAATATTTTTCCATTTCAGGAAAAATTCAACATTACGTAAAAAACAAAAAATGAATTGAATAAACGAGAACGAGAGGAATCCTTGTTTTATATACTATCAATGCAGACGAATCGCGCCATACCATATGCAATAAACACGGAGTTCTCAGAGCATTTTAACTATAAAACTACATACAGAATGAAGAAATCTCTGTACCAAAATAATACCTGAACCAAGCAAACTACCCGTTGCGACAAGCCGGGTCAGTGACTTGCACTTTTGTTATCACAGTCGGCGAAACTGGACGTTGACGAAACGTTTTAGTGTATTTTAATAAGTTTAAATTGTAAATTGTAATTCGTAATTTTGGTTTTATAAATCTGCCTTCGATCATCAAATTAATTATTTCGGTGAAGAAAAAATAGGTAACTAAATTAATCAATTTTATTATTTGGTCAAATTATTTGATTAGAACGCTACATGGGTGAAAAACCAACGTAGTATATTTAATAATATATCACGGCATTCGTCGTTCAATTGTTGTTAATAATAGATTAAGTATTTACGTCGGGAACCCTGGAATTAACCCTGCTTTTGTACTGAGCGAATCCAGGCAAAACTTATCTTTTTTATTGTGGCGTACAAACTAAAATTTAATTACATAAATATTCTTGTGACCCGAAAGTACGTCACATCTCTCTATGAATATTTCAACTGTAATAGTATCCAAGAAATTGTTTCATTAGTTATCGGCAAATCATAAATGTTTTGACAATTTATAAGGTGGAATGAGACAGAATTTGGCAATAAACCAACTAGGGAATAGTCATGAAGTATTTTTCATTCAGATTACATTTCGTGAAAATATTTCTATTGATAAATTTTGTATTGCAAAAATATTGTAAACACTTATCTGTTGAGATTTTTTTTACTTTGGAAAACATTTGCTTTGTCTTGTTGTTTACTGGTTGTCGGGTAAATAGTATCGATGCGACTGCTGCCTTATTTTCGGTTTGTACTATTGATAACGGTACTGGACGGCTACGCCGTCACACAGTCTAGTAATCTAGCACTACTGTTTTCTGGTCTCACAACAAGTGTTTTAATAATGTTTAATGTTTCAGCTATTTTGTTCATAAAATTGTACTGTATGATGAATACAAATGTACCAACGTCAAATATTTGTTTATGAATGGAACGGGAAATATGGCACACCAAATCATCAGCAAAACTAAATTGCTTATGTGTCTAGGCACCAGAGACCGCTAGCTTCTTACGGATGCCACATTTTCATATGTGAGTGTCGCAACTTGTAAGCTAAGAATTCCTGCTCATCCAGTTTCCAACTCAGTTAGTAATGATTAATGACACGATGATATAACACAACCAAAGTCTCAAATAGCGTTGGGCGGCGCCTAGTTATTCCAAGAACAGTTGAAACACCCGGGTTTGTTTTTAATGTCATGTCGGGTACCTGCAACCCGATTTAATTCGGGCATTTAGGTAACTGCCCGAACAGACTTAAAATAAAAGCCCATCCCAATAAAGCCCGTGACGTGTCAAACCTGCCCGAACACTCGGGTTCACACAATTACCCGAATTTTCGGGTACCCGCAGACCTCTACTTGATATACATTTTCCTATGATGTTGGCACAGACACTTTTTTCTTAGAAAACCAATATTGTGGCAAGGAATTTTCAGCCGGCATATATTTAAATGATTAGGTCCTTTAGAATGTGATATTACCCTTGCTTACCCATGTTACTGAGCTTTAATGACACACTTTACAATAAGCTAAAGTTGCATAATTAACTACCAAGTCTAACCATACACTAATTTTAAGAAATATTTTGGCATCAAGCCACAATTTCAATAAATTTGCTCTTTTAAGCAGCCATTGCACAGCTTTTTCATGAATTAATATTGATAAGCTAAAGTGGCAATGGCTGTAATGAATCCAAAATAGGAAAGATTAAAAATATTCCAAGCTCAAATTTACGGCAATAAATTGTCGTACGTTTATGAAAAGTCCTGAAAAATGCTCCAGTAATCGGGATTACGGCTGACTGAAGCATTAAAAAGTCCCCTCAAATACATCATTAGAGCGGATTTCTCAAGCTTTCCGGACTTTTTTGCCCATTTCCCTGACCAGATTCCCTGACTTTCCCTGACTATCCCTGACTTTCCAGAATTTTGACAGCCTGTAGCTGTATCGGCCATAAAGGTTAAGATTCAAGATTCCAAATTTCTTTATTCATATACGGAGTATACAAGAATGGCGTCAACTTAAATTCATGAATTTACAATACAGTACACTCTCGTTCATCGGACTCGGCGACATCGGAACTCCGCTTCATCGGAACTGAAAATCTGGATATTATTAATTTTTTTCTTACAAAATAAATAATTTTTCCGTTTTAGCACCTTCAATTTCCATTCGTTCTATCCGCACAACAGTGAAGTATCACATTTTGCATCAAAAGTCATCAGGCGTTTTCCATCATCTGTACCCATCGATGTGATTTACGAGGCCGTGGAGTATTCGTACAAAAATAGAAAGAGGAAGGAGGCAGGAAGTGAACATCCGCGCCGACCGCTTCCCAAACTGTCATTCTGTCTGTCTCGCGTCAAGACTGCACCTGTGTTACGTGGAAGTCAGTTGACTGCTGGAATATGAATATGGAATATGAGAATAAAAATTTTGGATCTTTATTTCCTGCGTTTTTTTTTTTTTTATTCCTATAGGTTCATTGTTACCATGTTCAAAGTTTGAGTGCCTTATTTTCATAAAATCTCTTGTGTTATCTTAAATACAATAGTGAATACAATCACGATAGGTCACCGTATGGGCGGAAATGATGACTCAAACGGACTCCGCTTTATCGGAATTTTTTGACATCCAAACCGGCCGTCCGCCACATTAGTTCCGATGAACGAGAGTGTACTGTATATACAATAATTTTATTCCACTTTACACAGACATATACATGTACATGCTTGAACGTGGCTCTGGAGTGTAATTATGCTACCCACAATGCAAGAAAGAAGATACCATTAGAAAACAACATTATTCAAAAAATTCATCAAAGGTGTATAATACTTAAGAATTCCACTTAACCCATTTATGCCCAAATTGTTTCTTGCGAATTGGGTGCAGTGGCTTAGTGCTGCGCTCTTGTAGCGAACTCGCATACCAACGGCCTACAGTCTTTCCCGCTAGGGGCGCGCACCATTCAAAACCCAAATTCTCATGTCTAGGCTGCCGGTTGTGATAGCTCAGATGGCTAAGGCGTAGGCATCCTTGGCCAGGATGTCTGCGTTCGGGTTCTGGATGTCTGGGCGCGGGTTCGAATCCGCTCACGACCAAACCCCGACCTGGTGGTGCAACTCTTAAAGGGTTAGCCGATCTGTGGCAAAGTTGGTGGGAGGGCCCACGTAAAATAAACGGTGGCAGGCTTGCGTGGAAGTTGACGGGATCGGTTAATTCTTTGAGAGTTGCACCTTGGTCAACACTGATTTTGCTACTTTTTACTTCTGTTTACTGTGTGTGTGCCACTACGGCCTTTAAATACGAAAGATAATTATATTATCACTCCAAGATGCCAATTTTAATCATGAAAAACCTAAAATTCCATGGTTATTCATAAATTAAAATACAGCTTCGACAAATGTCGACAGTGGGCACAAATGGGTTAAGAATTCTTTCAGCCTTTTTTTAAACAAAGTGAAATCAGTGATTGATTTTAAATCTGTAGAAAGGAAATTACAATATTTTAGGTTTTTTTCAAAATATTTAAGACGCTGATGTTTTAGTGCAAAATAAGATTTAGGTCTAGTATTGTAAGTATGATTTTGACATAAAGTTTCAATTAGGAAAGCATTCTTTTTTATAAACAAAATTATTTCAAAGATAAATAAACTAAATCCTGTCATAAAACCCAGATCAACAAATTTCTGTTTTACAGAATCTTTCCATTTTAGCCCCAATATAATCCTTATTGCTCTTTTTTGCAAAATAAGATTTTTTTTAGATTTTCATTAGTAGTACTATCATATAAACCAATTCCATAAATTATATGTGATTATATAAAAGCATAGTAAATATCTTTTAAAGTTTGTAAATTACTGACATTTTTCATTTTTTTTAAAACAAAGAGAGCTGACGATACTTTTTTAGTTACATTCAAAACATGTGAATTCCAATTTAAATATTTATCAATCACTTATCTATACCGTCCAGAACAGGTACCAACTGAAATATCTCACCTTCCATCATGTTTGTGGCCATTCTTCGAATGGTATTTGATTCCATTTACATTTTTATACCTCTTCTTACAACCTGGCACAGGACACGCAAATGGCTTTTCCAAGTTGATCCCGTTGGGTCCGGGAGAACTCGGTGTGACCATTCTGAAAACAGAAACCAGCTGTGCAAAAACACAACATTGCTCATTGAAAAATTTATATGACAACTCAGGGGAGTTAAGAGAGGCAGATAAATTGATTTTAAGAATTACTTAGGTTTTAAACACCGAAAGTTGAAGGAATTAGAAAGTGGGGAGAGCCTACATTGAACCCTATTAAATAATGCATTTTGATACTGACTAAACCATTCTGAGAAAAGGACCGACATTAGTTAGTTGAGGTTGATAAACTGGAAACAACTATAAATAACTATCGACATTCATGTTTTCAATCATTTTGTATACCAGTTGATATTACCTACATAACTGGCAAGTGGATCTTCTTAAAAACCACTTTGATGCCAAAACTTGATATTAATGTACAAAAATAAAAATGTACATTAAAACATTAAAAATGTACATTGGGAGCAAGCCCGTTTTGTTGGACTGCAATTAAATAAATCTTGTAGTTTTACCTGTTTATCCCATAGCATGCAAAACTTTCAACTGATACTACAGTCATTTCTTAATCAACTCTGTTGTAAATCTATTGAATTGATCTCCTATTCAGAATGTAAAATGTTGATAATTTATTTTTAAAATTTGGATTATCCTTCTTGTTTATACAGGGTGTCTACTGCCTAACAGTTATAAAAATCAATGACTTTTCAGTGACTTCGGGGTGAAAAATGTTTAAAATGTTTAGTGTGTTCTATTCGGAAGTTTTTGGGGGAAATTGCAAACATAACATAACTTTTGCTAACAATCGTACTGTTTTCTAAATTTTTACACAAAATCGGTGGCTTTTCTTGTATTTTAAGAAAAAAAGAGTGACTTTTCTATGACTTCCGTGGCCATTAACTAAATTCCATGACTTCCAGTGACTTTTGGTGACTTAAGTGACAAGTAGACACCTAGTTATACTAAACAAAAAATTTTTATTTTTAAGGGTATTCTATTTAATTTTTTTATTTTTAAATATTCCTCCTTAAACATCAAAATGAGTAAAAAGAGTAAATTTCATCAGTAGAGTTGATGGATTACATTTTTAGAGTATCTGGTATTACTTATGCTTAGTTTTTTATTTTTATTTTGTATATTTAAAAAGAAACTTGTACTATAGTACACTATGTTAGCCCTATTTCATCATTACCAAATAAATACTATAACCATGATTGAATTAAATTTCTATTTTTAGAATGATCGTATGAACTGACCTTTAAGGTCATCCAACTGTCAGTTAAGAAAGATCTTACTGTATGCACTTTATTTATTATTGCCAAAAAAAAATTTTGAGACAATATTTTGATAACTATTACTTTTAGTAATTGTACAGGATAATGAGTCTAGCTGGTTGATACTAATGGGCTACATTGGATCCTTTTGATTTTTCATTTGGATGTTGTTCCTATTGTTACAGTACACTCCCGATTATCGTCGGGTATATTTGTAATTAATTTACTTTGTTCGGTTTGCGGTATATAAAAACTGCAGTACACTCCCTCTTAACTGGCCTCATTTAGACGGTCTCCGCTTTAACCGGCCTACCCGGTCACAAAAACAACATCTTTTTAACCGGCCATTTTTTATCTCAACATCGCATTAACTGGCTGTGTTTTGCCGGAAACGTTGTACAATTCATTTTTTTCATTCAATTTAACATTAGCCTATTGAGCTTCTCAAACAAATTAAAATTAACTATCCTGGACGAATGAGTATGCCACCGGAAGTAATAGCGTTTGGACCTGCTATCCAGTAGACAGAATAAGGAAACAAATCATTACTAGTTTAGTTTAGTCGTGGATTTCATTGGTGTAGGATGTTAACTATAAATTATATAGAGTAACAAAAGAGTTGTTCATAATGGCATTTAGGCTATATAAATTTTAGGTTGGCGTTTTTAAAGGTACATCGGTTTACCCGGCCAAATCATTATCCGGCCGAGGCCTGGTCCCGAGGTGGCCGGTTAAGAGGGAGTCTACTGTATTACTGCAATTGATTATTGACAATGGAATTTTGTAGGGAAATTTTGTTTCTGCTAGCTGCAGTCAAAAGAAAAACAGGGCTGATCTTTACTCAGGCCTCCTCCTCCTTCTGTGACAATGTTTCACTGTCACCCGTTGTTCTGCTTTGGGGTACAGGCCTATGTAATGAGTTCACATTTTATATTTATCCCCAAAAATAATCCTTCACAAAGAGATCCTCTTTCTAAAGGGCAGGAGTGATTCAATCATAAAGTTGTTGAAGAATAATCTTGTTTCATGCCTTGCATATTTAAACAATCCCAACCCGTAAGTCTGGTCTTTTTTTCCAAATATCATGCTAAAATTGTGAAGCACTTTACAATTATTGTGGTTAACAATTCTTCATTAACCACAGATTGAAATTGGTAACCAAAAATCAGTAAAATAATGACTTTTCACTCAATATTGAAGTTGAAAGCATTTTGATATCCCATTTTATTACTAGTGGTGGTATCACTAAAGGGTTAGTGCATGGTATAGTAAAGAGCCGATCATCCCAACTATTTGGGACCAGAGATGGTTCGGCCAATCAAATTGGTTGGATAATCAAATTGAAATTTATTGACCATTTTAAAACCACTACCAGTAATCAGTTCTTAGAAAACTAACTGATACAAAAATTTAAAGAGTATATTCTGTAACTGCATGAAAAACTATTATGTGCATCATGAAAAGTGCTAAGTCAAAAATATCAAATAAAACAATGTTTCATTAAATCACTATCTTTTGAATATAAGGTTGTACAACTTAGATTGGCTCAATCTGTGAAAATTATAGGAGAAAATTACCATAATTACTGTTTATGTACTGGTTAATTTAGGTTTAAGTGTCTATTACCAGAAAGTGTTAGCTCTTGAATTAATAAGACACACAAACGACACTAGATCACTGGTGAAAAATTTTTATCATCATGTATTCCTCTATTCTATAGAACTTTATTGACAACTTTTCAGCAAAAAACTACTTACAAGTAATCTATAGGCTCTAATATAAAAGAGGATATTCTTTATATTTGTAGATGCTTGCACTATGTTTGCCATTTTACACTAGGTTTTCTTTTATATAAGAATTAGTATGCTGTTAAGGACTTCCGATGACTGACGTTTGGATAACCGACTCTCTACAGTAGTGTTTGTTTGTGTACTTACTTGCTACCGTAACGCAGGATGAACTCAGAGCTGAACTCCTCGGGGGTGGTCCACGAGTCATTGCTATCCTCCAGTTCACTCATCAGTTCGTCATCATCTGCCTCGCTGCCTGAACAGTCAACACACCACAGTATGGTCAACATTGCCAGAATAATATCACTATGGATGATTATAAATACAGTGAAAGCTTACAACCTTGGCTCAATGTGGACTGACGCACTGTCGAGTCTGGCGAGTTTCCCAGAGCCAATATTACTCTTACGGTCTACTCGGTCCAGCCGTGTATCAATGACTCACAATGATGATCGGACTGCGGCAAAGCGGTTGCTAGTGATGGAATCGCGTTAAATAGTCAAAAATACCAAACGAACATGGTAATATCGTCTATCAATGATGATTATATTGCAGAAAAGTGGCTGCAGTAGTGGACGGAATCATCTAAAATTTTATATAATATCAACGATCGGGCCGCAAAAAAGCACTGTGAATAGCCATTAGTGAGTCATGAGGCGTATAATCCAGCGCTATTGGTTCTCACAGAGCTTCAAGTTGGAGGGAGTCGAGTTTGAGGGGTTTAACTGTACTCAATAAATACATGATAATAAATAATGAAATATTTATTTCATCCAAGATACTAAATCACAGAAATTCCACGTTGAACCAATTACAGTTAAAGCCCTCTACTCCGGCCTTGGATGGTTCGGCCGACGGATAATCTGGCCGTGGTCCTCCAGAAATGAAACATTCAGCCATGGGCATTTCCCATGATTAAAATCAACTCTAGACAACTTATTCCATGTTCAATTACTAAAATATCTCACTTCAGTTGCCAATTTCCAGATGATCCTGTGCTGTTTTTGATCGTGTAGTTTATTTGCGGTGATTTTTGCGGCCCGATTGTCGATAGCGGAAGTTAGACAGATCCCCTCACTACTGCGGTTCCATTTCTATGTTACGACCTTCGTTGACAGCCGATAATACGATACAACATTCAATAGGTATTATTTATATTAAACACAGTTTCATCGCTAGCAGCCACTAGACCATAGTCCGATAATTATTAATTTTGGTTCTACTACAACAACATCTAAGCTAGTAAATTATGACCGTTACGTCGATGACACAACATTGATTAGGTTCGTATGATACCCTTCGTAGTTAAATACACCCCAATAGTTATTTCACTTTTGCAACACAAATTAATATAGTTTCTGATTAACTTGTTTAATAAGCCGCCGGTTAATCCGGTCATTTGAGAATCCAGCCAGGGTCCGGTCAATCTAAAGTAGATTCCATTGGTTAAGGAGAACATAACTGGACAATAGATAGGAGTATAGTCACTCTCTCCAAAGTCAAATGGGCAATCAACAAGTTTGTCCCATTCAAATCTCCTAGGGGTTGGATCTATTCGGCGATGCTCCAGCAAGGACTAGATGGATGCCCTCTTAACCTTTATTTGTGAACTTTTCAGAGCAAGTCTCGCTTATGGACACATTCCACAGGCTTGGCGTCTCAGAGTAGTATTCATTCCCAATAGAGAGAAAACAGACAGTCTGTCCTCATTTCTTCTAAAGACTTTGAAAAGACTGGTGGAGAGGCATTTAAGAAATGCAGTGCTCTTAGGCACACTCCTTCATCGCAACTAACATGCCTATCAGGCCTATCAGCCAGGAAAGTCCTTAGAAACAGCCCTGCTCAAGGACTGAGGACAGCCTGACTATCAAGGAGCTTTTGATAACGTAACATACTCAACCATGGTTCGAGGAGTCTGTGAGCGAGGACTCGAGCACTCTCTGACCACTCATGGCAGATGGATAGAGAACATGTTTCATTCCAGGCCCACTAGGGAAGATTTTCAGGAGGAATCAAAAGCCAGTCCGCAGGGAGGTGTGCTTTCACCTCTTCTGTGGAACCTTGTAGTAGACAGTCTTTTCTATGAACTCACCAGTGACCAAGTGTTTCTTCGTCCTGGGCTATGCAGAAGACATAGTTCTCATGGTACACATGGTACAAGGCAAAATTACCAATATTGTTGATGACGACAAGAATGTCAATCTCCAATATCACAGAATAGTGTCTTATAGACGGATTAAACATAAATCCCTCAAAGACAGTGATGGACAGTCTGTCCTCATTTCTTCTAAAGACTTTGAAAAGACTGGTGGAGAGGCGTTTAAGAAATGCAAATTTTTACCAGGAAAAATGACTTAAAAATAATTCTTCTCTTACTAGGTTAAAACTTGGTACAACTCAACTAGAAGTGTCACGTACAGTCAAGTATTTACTACTTGATGCTCGATTCCAAGTTGACATGGAATTATCATCTTAAAAGCGTACTACGCAAGGCCAAATGGGCGCTTCTGACTTTCAGGAGGTTTGTAGGAACTAGGAACCACTTGGGGTGTGAAACCGCACATCGCACTTGGGCTGGACAAGGCAGTAGCGAGGCCTCAACTCAGTTACGGTTCGCTTGTCTGGTGGACCAAAGTAAACCAGACCATGGTCATAGACAAACTGGAAAGCCTTCAAAGGCTTGGCACACTTTTAACTACTGGAATGCCCATCAGCATTCCTTGAAATTGCTCTTGGGCTCTTGCCCCTGGACGTCTACATTATAAATCTGAAGCTCGCAAGTCGACTTATCAGCTGAAGGTTGCAAACAGTCTCAGTCCCCGGGGAGGTAAGGTTTGTCTGGAACTGTCCACTGCATCATTACCAAAGCTGTTGCTCCATACTCTGTGCTCGATATGACCTCAGACGGTCATGGGCATCGAAGTTGTCTTCAGTAAACCTTTCAAAGTAGAATTCTGCTCCAAGAATGACTGGAAGATTTAGAAAGAGCCCTATTCAGGAAAATCAAACCTTATCTGGTTCACAGTTGGCTCTCTCATTGACGGAAGGTCTGGCTTAAGAGTACAAAGTCAATCTCCAAGCACAAAGCTGTGTGCCTGCTTGGGACGATACTGCACTATTTTCCAGGCAGAAATCTATAGCATTCTGACCTGTGCCAACCTAGATCTGGAAAAACACCATCAAAACAAGCATATAGTGATTTTGTCTGTTAGGCTGCTCTCAAGGCTCTTGGCTCAAATGAAATCACTTTAAAGCTGGTATGGGAGTGCTTCAACACTCTAACCAAGCTTGCAATATGCAATTTGGTACAACTCAGGTAGGTGCGCGGCCATGTAGGCATAGGCAGCAACAAGTGTGCAGATAAGTTGAATAAAAGGTGGTAGAATACCATTCATTGGACCAGAGCCATGTTGTGTCTTAAATAAAGCACCTGCTCATCATTTCATCAACAAATGGTCCAGGGTAGGCCCTACAACACCACCAGAGATGGAGTGACTACTCTGGACAACATCGGATAAAAAACTGCTTAGAGAACCAAGTGCTCTTTATACCAGCTGGCTGTTGAAATTGGGCAGGGCTCAGATCAAGCAGGTAATTGCTCATTATCATTGGACACAGCTATTTCAGAAAAATTCTATACACTCTTGGTATCATCAATGATAAGCTGGAGTGTAGACTCTCTCATCAGTCCGAGGAGACTACTACGCACATTGAACGAAAGTGTGAAAGACTAGGGGCTAAGTTTGAAGGACCCTGTTTGGCTGCAAACAACCAGGTGACAAATTGGGTGCTAGCATTGGGCAAAAGCTCTTGGACCTTGTTAAGGGTACAAGCATTGGCTTACCCATCTAGCAGCTTTCGGGGTTCACTATAAGCTTCAGTTGACATGTTAGAACCTAGAGTTTGCCTCTTCTTCACAAATAACCAATAGAAAAATAATTGTACTGGCTAAAATGAAAGGCATAATTTTAAATCCAAAGTTGAAAAAAATTGATTACCTTAGGACTGTTGGAATATTCATTTTTTATTACTGATTAATGTATGTAAAGGAGTCGCCAAATTTGGTGAAGTGGGGTAAGTGGGGCCACGAATTTGCATAGTTCGACTTTGAGCTCAATTTACCAAGTTATTATTTAATATTATTCAATGAATTTTGGCATGCCTTATCCCTACTTTATTGGCTTTCAGGTGATATAATCGATTTTAAAATCCCTTTAACGGTTTGTCTGATAGAAAATTGTTTTTGAGACCATGTTCACTAGCTGCACTTCCCCGGGTGTTCGGGGTAAGTGCAGCCACGGCCTGAATAAAATATTTAAAGCACTCATAGAGGGACATGGGGTAAGTGGCTTATAGCCCATTTTTCACTGACTTTGCCAATTTTTAACTCATTGAGATATCTTAATTTTTTCAGGAGTTACGAACTTTTTCGTGGCCGAGAACACGGCAACGCAAAAATCTCTAAAATTTCCAAGATATTACTTTTTGTTATAACTAATTAAATAATGCCTAGCTGTTATACTTACATGTTTGGGATAATTTCCTGACCTCTTGTGAAGGGTTTGCAATAAATTTTATGAACAAAAATTGATTTTTATTAAAGTTAATAAATTAATTACAATGTGTATGTAAAAATTTTCACTTGAAACGCCAGTCTCATGGTTGTAGCCATATTAAATTCAAAAAAAAAAAAAATCACTCTTTTAACTACAAAACAACTTGTTAATGATTACTTATAAGATTTTAATGTTTGGACTTATAAATCAAAAGTTTTTTCTCTAATTCTAAATTTTACATTTAAAACCTCTGTTTTTTTGTAAAAATCAACTAAAAAGTAACCTTTAAATTTTTTTTCTTTGATAATTAATCTTCATAGTTAATGTCACTATAGGTACACTAAATATAATCTTTTTTAAACTAAAATTCATTGTTCTTGTCCCTTTGCCTATTTGCATGTTAATTTCAGGGGTTTCACTGCAAATTATATGAAGAAAATGACACCGCGAAGTGTAATTCCCCTCAGCGTCCTATAGAGTCGATTCAGGAAGTACTAGGAACTAAAAATAGCAAAAGCAAACTAATAGAGTTAAAGCATGAAATTATGTATGGGAAATGCTTGAAAAGAATACAAATAGGCGAAATAAAAAAAAAAATTCACTGGCTGCACATACCCCGGGGTCTGTGGCTGCACTTGCCCCATGTCAAAAAATGGCGGGGTAAGTGAAGCCACGGCTTTATTTTTTTTACTAAGGATTTTTTAGATAAATGGACTACAGAGGCTTAATCTACACATAAAAAACTACTAGAAACACTCACAACTTTGAGTTTAACAGTTTCCATAAAGTCATGAAAATTGTGCAAACTTTGACCCTCGCACTTCCATTTGGTAGCGAAACGTAAGGTTTTTTATTTTTAAGTAAAAAAAATAGTTTTTGTCCTGTTACAGTCAATGTTAATGTTAAATATATTAGATAAAGGACCAAATAAACATAATTTGGTGATTTTAGGTTTAATTTATCATTTATAAGGTCAAGGTAGCCACTGGCTTCACTAGCCCCGTGGCCCCACTTACCCCACTTCACCCTAACCAGAATTGTTTAAATAATAATTTAGGCAGCAATGCACTTTAACAATTCAATTGCAAAAAAATTAGTTTAATTTTTTTTTTTTTTTTTGTACTGATAACGCCAATGGAATTTTAGCTAGTGTGTATTAACGCTTTTAGCGAAAGCGGTCCTAATCCCTCAAAGCCTGAGGGCATCCCGTGAATGGAACCCGTGACTTCTTGAACTGAAGTTCAAGATGCTAACTAAAACACCCAAATTTGATTGAACAGAAATTTGAGTGGCAGGGTAATTGTTTCCTCTCTAGTAAACATAAAAAATACTGATAAAATTATCACTTATTTAAATATATGATACAAGAGCTATTGGTCAAAGTAGATTTTAATGTACTCTCTTCAAAATTTTTCATTTAGCAAACTTCCCCCAAGAACTGTGATGTCAAAATCACAAAGCAATTGTACCACACAATTTACGAACTACCCCACAACTGTAGAAAATCTTGTTCATAAGATTTCTATAAATGAGACTTAAGCTAACACAAGTAAGTGAAATAACAATGCCTGCGCTTTCTATTGTAGGGTAATCATGGTTGCTATGAACTGACTGCCTTGGCCCAGTCACACTGAAATGATCCCACACAAGATGGCATCTGCGCATGCACACGACTCCCAAGGTCAACATTGACAAATCCTGGTCACTGTTCGGTCTTAGGGAAATGCAGCAAGCAAACTATTAAAATTGTATTGTACACATTAAAAGTGAGGATGGTTTTCAAATCTGCTAGTTGGAATTACATCTTTTAAGAGGGATTAGACAAAATCCTACATTGTCATAAAACGTTATAAAATAGTTATTAGTCTCCACAGAGAAAATAAAAATGTAAACCAGCACACGGCACACCCAACTAAAAATTTAAGTTTTTTACAGTTTGTTAGATAAAAACAAATTGTTAGTCTTGATATGAGGGAGCAGGAAAGGAACACTGCAAATAAACTTGCCCGCAATGGCCCTCGGTTGTGTTTTCAAGGTAGGTTTATTTTTTGAAGAAACCTCAATGATTGCAACCGAGACCGGCTTGGCTGGGCCCAGGCGGGGAGCGGCGACTTCGACTAAAAATTAAAAAACTGCTGCAAATTCAATCAGTAAAAATACTAATAAGATTAGCTATACCATGAAAAATCAGGTCTAATGCAAACAAGTAAAATTCTCGCAAGATTTATAAAAACAAAGATTTATGCAAAGAATAAATAATAGCCTAAGTAAGATTCACATAATGACAAAATATAAAATTTGATTTTTTTACCATATAATAATTATAAAATTCTTCAGTCAGTATTGGGCTTCTAACTCTGACACTTTAAACAGATAGCCCTTATCAAACTCTGGGTCAAGGTGATACTTATCAGCAGTAAAATAACTTGATCTGCCCATTCAACAACTTTGAGAAAAACTAAAATTTAATTCATTGTTCAAATGACTACCTGCTTTTAGAAATGCTAATTAGTTGGCTTTAGGAATTTACTAAATTTAAATAACATTTATTTGTCAAATGTTTTAATTATTTTCACTTTGGTGGTTGATGATTAAAACAATTAATTACATACTAATTAATTAATAATTAGTTATTTACTGGTAAATAATTATTGGTAATAATTTATTTTTTACTGTACAAGCTAAAATGTGAATAATTCTATATACTATTGTATGAAAAAAGACTTTTTAACAAATATCACTTTGTTTTTTTTATTAAAAAATTACTTTCAAGAATATATTTTAGTCTGACAACGTTACCCAACTATGCACTGGCATTTATCTGTTTAATTTTTATTGTTTAAAAACCCCGATCCTATCGTCCTCTTTACCCCTTGATTTTGTCAATATTGCCTTCAGTAATACATTTATACTAAGTTATCAAGCTTTAAATTGGTGCAGTGTTTTACTGAAAGGAACAACATATATAAGAGGAACAAAAAGGGATCAACCTATTCACATGGTTCTTCTGGTTTTAATTGTTTAAACATCCCCTCTTAAGTGTTATCAGATAACAAGTTCTGACCAACAAAGATGTTACTTGTTAATTCAGAGCCTTCCACAAACAAATACACTTAAGGTGCTGCTATACATCGACGTCACGTCACGTCTTCATTCGCATCCATTCGCATCGATGGATCTGGCGATTCCGGAGGGGGTGCTATACATCGACGTCAAGCATTCGCATTCGCACTGGATGTTGCGTCCATTCCGCCAATTCTCACGGATTCCGCGCGCGCGGAAGTAAAAAAAAAAAAAACATTCGGACAAAATCCACCCTTGCTCTCATTGGTTCCGAAGTTTCCCGATTGCGTACGAAGATACCCGAGGCGAAAGCCGAACGGCCGAATGGACGTTGGTAGCGGCTATACAGCGACGTCGCGTCACGTCACGTCACATCGTCATTCGCACCGATTCGCACCCGAATGCTCCTCAGAGCATTCGAGTGCGAATGGATGCGAATGAAGACGTGACGTGACGTGACGTGACGTTGATGTATAGCCAGTTCCATTTTAATACACAGGGAGCATACCACGCGAACGTGGACGTGACATGACGTGACGTGACGTAACGTCGATGTATAGCAGCACCTTTAGTTTAAATACTTTTTGTTAAGTTTAAGACTAGCAACGATTCTGATAGGATCGTTAAGAAATATATTTTAAATCTCAGTGTAAGGTGGAGTTTTAAAGGCAGTAAGTAAAGTCGGAAAATTCTCAATATTCTTGTGAAATCCTCCTATTAAGTTTCAAATTCAAATTCATTTATTCTTCAAATTGAATATTACAGTGGAATACAATTTTTTATGAGAATTAATTAATTCCCACAAGATTAATCCAAAGATCAAAAATGTTTTATCAACTGAAAAAATCCCTGATACATTAGACACATTTTTAAGACACTGAAGCACTGTGGTGTGTATTTTCAGGTGAACATGACATAAGGGTGAGTGTGATGGATCAGAAGAGGCGTAGCTTTGTTACTGACAAACACCAGCTGAATCTTTGTCAGGATCAATAATTGTGGCAGCTTGTGTCATTGCAAAGTTGAGTGAAACTTTAACATGGGTCCATTAAATAGAAATGTTCTTTTTAAAAGAGTTCCTGATCTCCTTAAGTAAACCTTAATAAAAGTCTTGTAGTAACTGTTTTTAAACATGTTTGAAACCTTTCATTCATGTTTTACAGCTCAAATGCAACCAGAAAAACATAAAATAATAAGCCTCATCTTGAGGACAATTCACAATACTCTCAACTTGATAATGACACAACTTTAGTGGAGTACAAAAATTCTTAAAATTACTAATTGTTTGCTGCTATACGGACTGTGCACACACCATGGGTAAGAATCACCAACACCAAAAACCATTTTGTAAAGAACCATGAGTAATCACTGAGGAAAACAATAGTCTTGATTAAAATTCATTAATGTCTTGGTAATCAACCAATTAATCAACCTATCTAATTGGCTGAGTAATTAACCATACTAATTATTAGGTTATGTTATTTACCCACTGTCAAATAAATTAACTTATAAAGTAAATTAAAACCTGGAAACAACTGAAAATTAATTTTTAAAACTTTTTTTATAGAATTTTAGATGTATAAAAATAATAGGTAAAGCTTTTTGGGCTTGGCTTGGTATTTTAACGTACCGTCTGTGACTGACAATATAACTACAAAAGAATTAATTGTATAAGTTTTCTGAGGAAATGCTTGTTCCCCAGGTACTTTAGTATGAACTACCTAATTATAAATAATTCATAGTGCATGACTGCGAGTAAAAATCTAATTTCCTCGTGAGGAGTGTAATTTGCTTTTATGTATTTGAGTTGTCTTAAATTTAATATTTTACTCTGAGCTAATAAATTACTTGATAGAAGTCTGTAGAACATTATAATAGCATTCCTGGAAATTTTAAACAGAGGTTTTTTATTTCAAAGCTAAAAAGAAGACCAAAATAGATTCCACAAATGCTTATAAATTTGTATAATCATAAAATTTTTGAGGATATAAATATAGTCTTCAAACATCGTCTTTCTGGTAAAAACTAAAGTAATAGGCCTAATCGTTTTTTGTGATAAATATTGTTTTGTTGTTTTAGATACATTTTTATTTATTTACTACTTCATATTGTTAGTTAATATTGTTAGGCAGGATTCACTGTTCATACTTCAATGAAATCATTTATAAATGTTATTAATTTACTATAGAAAAATATGCGGATGTAGTAATGATAGATATAAATAGATAACTGGCAAGATGCATCTTATAGCTACGGAAGCATCAGCTTATTTATAGACTGGAGCCAAAACACAAAGGCGACAAACTGACTAAAGCCGCCAATCTGGCATGGTTACCAGCTTAAATACTGACAGTTCAACAGGCACAGTGGTAATCATGTGTCAATAAACAATCACAGACTAATCTGCACAATTACATTGCGTTCAGGATATACCAAAATACCATTTCATATGACTTTTACAATATTTAATATAAAAAATTCAAGAATGGATGATATAATTACAAAGTCTGAAGAAAACACATGAATGAATAGGAGATGTGTTACATGTGTTTAATGGTAAAATATATATGACCTCCAATTGAAAATACTTAACAATCGGTAATCTACTAATAAGCCACGGTAAAGTAGATAAACCTACTGATAAAGCCACGGTCAAAGTCAAAACACAAAAAGTGTTGGATAGCAATAGGAGGAATAACAAAGTAGGTATGTCTTTTTCAAATTCTACTGCAAAATTAGATGGCAATCCTGTGAAACATTTAGGCAAACCACAGAAGGCCACAGAAATATTCTCTGAGAGTAATTCTGAGTGTTGGTCAGAAAATAAGTTAAAGTTCGATCTAAAAATAAATGGGCAAAACATTATTAATAGCATGATCCAATAACTGGTTGAAACTTTGAAATATTACATTGAAATGTTCATTCTGAAGACAAGAGTAACACAACACCATTTGTCATTGTTGGAGAATTGGGTGTAGAAAATAAAAAAATAATAAAAAAGAACAGATTTTTTTTAATCAACAACAGAGGACTTCCCCCAAATTCAGTAGGATTTTTAAAAGGAAAAGGGGACTAAACTAAACAGCGTATAGGTCAAAGGAATCTTTTGCTACATAAAAAAATCTCCTAACAATAAATAACTTGCAGAAAAAAATATTACATCTAGTAATAATTTGACAAGAGAAATCTTGATTTTCTACCACAAACTGATGCCCGATGACTCAAAGGTGTGTACAAAATGCATTATTACGACCAGACGGCAGGGGCTGTCAAGTAAGGGCATACTTAAATGACAACAAATTACATAAACTAAACCTAGAACATGATAGGACACAGTACTTTTTTTAATATCCATGACAGTTATGATGGGGAGGTATAAAATTTAGAAACTGCCGTAGAAAAATTAAATTATTAAACAAATCTACTCATTCCTTTGCATAAAAATGTTAAATACTACAATTAGTCAATGTTGAATCAAATCTGAAACCAATCTTTAAATATGACAATCAATTTTTGATATGACACATTTGAAGTTCATTTTGACAAAAAAAAAAAACGGGCCAACAACCTTGTTGGTCTCATCCAAATTATTCAACACATTTTCAATGTCAGGTATTAGTGATGTTGTGGTAGGTTTAATTTCCCCTATAGCCTACCTGTTCTTTATCATTTTTTTTTTTTTTTTTTTTTTTTTTGTTAATGCATTAACTGAAAAAGTATACTTTTCTCAAATAATTTTGTTAATGCCAGTGGAATCGTTAGAGAGCTATAGCTAAGGGGATCTGTTTTGTCTTCTTTTTTGTATATTGGAGAATACAAATAAATAAATAGCGTGGTTTAAAGCTAACATACCGGTACTGGATTCCTACTCCAGTAGTAACAGGAAGTAGTAACAGGAACTGTTACCTACATTCTCCAAGTCGATCACTCGAATATTCTACTGTTTGAGGAGTTGCTTACCATTGGGCGTCACTGACTGAGTGGAGGATTGCAGCGTAGTGGGGGCAGGAGGCGTAGGGGGTGGCGGACTCTTTGTCACCGCGGGTTTGTTCATTTTCGGCTTCACATCTTTGTGGTCTTTCCTTGCTGCATCCGTGAAGAACGGCAGAATATAGCTGAGAGGCATACATTGTGGCTGTTGTTGCTCTTTTTGTTCGATTACAAGAGGGTCGTAGTCTGAAACAATTTGAGATCAATATTAGTAAATTAAAAATCTAAAAAATGAACTATAATCTGTCAATAAAGGAAACAAGTTTAAAAAAATCTAAGACAAAGGTCTTTTGCATGGAACTATTTTTATTCAAAGTGTAACAGACCAGTAATGAAATGAAAAATTAAGTTATACAAAAAGTTATAATGAGGTACTGTAGGCAGGGCCGTCAAGAGGGTATGTCAGCCAAGTCTGAAACTTGGGGCCTGGGCTCAAAGGGGGCCCGGGACAGAACGGGAATTTTATATTTTTTTGGGAGGTTTTATAAATACTATTATCAACTTCTTCGGAATATAATCATGCAGTAAATATAGATTTTCTAAACATCACACAGATGAAAAAACTAGTTAGGACCTACTAAAATTTCTTTATCTGGCTATGTTTGCACTGACTGAATTCTAGTGTAATAAGTTGCAAATTATGTAGACGGCCGGAAAAACAATCATGTGTGTTTACTGATAGTGGTACTTCTTAATCAGGAAATACCATTTCCTGAATCTGACTGTCCATAAACAGCCTCCATTGGTGTGGTTTTTGAGGTTCTTTTGAAATTGGTTACACGCGAGTTTGGAGTTCTTTTTTCAAAATTTTCCATGGAGGACCCCCCCACCTCTTCACTGGGAGTTATTCCATTGCCCTAAGACACCTCCGGGGCCCAGGATGAGTGCAGACCTGGGGCCCGGCCTGTCTCTCCACGGCCCTAACTGTAGGTCTAAGGAAAGTTTAGTAGTGTTCATAACTATCATTTATTGAAAACGGTCCTTTAAAGATTCTTGAATCACACACCAGCAAGAAATGAAAAAACTGTTCAATGATATCTTTGCTACAGTAGTGAAAAATTTCTAGTTATCAATATAATTGTTTAAGCCTGAGTTAACAAGCGGAGATTAACATCCTGGTCCCCCCATACAACTCTATGTGACAACATCAACTGCCCTATAGATTTTGAAGTACCACCTGTCAATGCACACTACTGGACATTTGTGTACTGCTTGTAAATATTGTTAGACGTAATGACGTGGGATCATTTGTTTGCCATTAGAAAATATTCCAGATCATGAGCCAAAACTCGGTGCCTGGAACTGGTGGTTCCAGAAAATTGCAAGTCTGCTACTGGGTGTCTTTACAGCACAGAACTAATTGTAAACTGAATGATAATTTGATTACTTTGATTCACATCATAATAAATAATAATTACAGTTTAATATTGAAAAATAAAACTGATTCTTTTAATTAAACTGAAACACTGGTTTAAAACGTCACAGATACTATGACCTTTTGTGTTTGAATTCATACTGATGCTTAAAATAGGACTTTCAACTTTTCTTTTAGTTTCAAATAAACTAACGATTCAATTCCTTAAGTAAATCAATAAAAGAGTGGTACAATGTATAGGCCTGTCTGAATGTCTAAGGAATGTCTGAATATCACCCTCACAACCCTTAGCCTACACTTCATTGAAATTAAACTAAGATGAAATAAGAATTCCTATCCAACAACAAGGTACATACACATTACAATGTGAAAGTTACTTGTATATTGAAGGAAGAGTAACGAAATTGGATGGAGAAACTGGTTCAACTGTTCCTTTTATGAATGACCCTAAGGCATATCTTTTTGATGGAATTGGAGAAATATCAGGAGTTACAGTCAATTCAACGAAAAAGGTTGGTACATCAACAACTTTGAAAGGATTAACTTCA
This sequence comes from Neoaliturus tenellus, assembly GCA_030545055.2. Taxonomy (NCBI): domain Eukaryota; kingdom Metazoa; phylum Arthropoda; class Insecta; order Hemiptera; family Cicadellidae; genus Neoaliturus; species Neoaliturus tenellus. The sequence goes on from CM061535.1 coordinate 107,440,037, forward strand.
TTAACACCACATTAAAAGAATTTTTTAATCACTGCAACAAATAGCAATTTGACCACTTTCACTAGAAAAATTACTCTTAATCTATGGTTATTTTAACTTAGCCGTGACATTGAACTAGGCAATTGCTGTGTGAACTTTAAAATAGCACTGTGCTCCCAAATAACTGCTAAAAACTGATTTGACTGAGTAAGAAATTTTTGCCGCGGAAGTAATTAGGATAGGCTACATTTTAAGTTTCATGCATTTTATATACTAACTCTAACTCTTAATCAATGGTTTTTAAATCAATTGGTGATCCTAGGTTTGTGTAGTTTGGGAATAATAAAAAACCAAAAAAATGTAGTTTGTATTTTTGTATTTTAGATAAAGTTTTATGGGAAACAGTCCAAACCCCAGTCTTGTTACTGTCTAACACAGACCATTTGTTAGATAGCATCGTAAATTAATAGCCCAATAACAAATGGCAACTGGATCCGGAATTGAACCTTTAAAAAAAAAAACTAATTTTTCTCAGGATTGATTCGGCTACCTTTGGGTTCATAGGCAAGCACCATAACCAAAAGGCTACCCAGCCAGTTTATATAAGTTAAGAGGCATTTTTAGTTTGCTAAAAAGGCCTATACAGCCAAACACTAAGCAAATTTTTATATCTGAGGCCTAAATATTTTCAACATTAAGCCTAAATAAAAAATGATATTAGACACTGAGACATTTACAGAGGGTTTGAAAAAATAATAAAAATAGTAGGCCTCATTGAGCCAAAGGTCAAGCAAGATGTCCTTCTTGCGTCAGGAGCCTTTGGGTCTTTTTCAAATTGCCCAATTTTGATGTCTCTCTCATGTGGTGAACCTGAACCCTTTAAAATGGTGCAAGGTTGGCAACCTGGTGGACCCGCCAAACCTAGAACTTTTTCTCTCACCTCTCATTTTCACCCCTGAAATTAACATCAGACTTGCCTTTCACATTCCCAATGTTATCTTATCACGTTATCAATGAACGTATGTTGAGGCACTTTGGCTGGTATTTTAAAATAAGCAACGAGTCGCTGGGTTGGGCGTTCTGTGCGCCACGGACACAGCGGTGTAGGGTTGATCCTGAGCAGTTGTTAGAGTAAGCGATGAAGATGGGGGGGTTGTCAAGCCTTGCACGGGCATTCTTGGAACTTGAAACGTAGATTTCGCCGTTCTGTAGACACCCAATTCCCACATGCCTGAATGAATCCTCTGTTATTTTCTTCTCTGTGATTAGAAAAATAAAAAACTAAAAATGGCAAGTAGACATAGAGGTAACGAAGCTGAAATTTCAAAATGTTAGGCAATGAACATTTTCTTTTGTTTTTATGTGTAGAATGTACATGATAAATATGCATAGCCATTTATGGTTTTTTGTGACACCCTGTTTATATTTAATAAATTTCTGAAGGACACGTAGAATGTTTTGTTAAAATGTTCACAGCAAATTTCATGTCGATCTTACTAAGATAAAAAAAAAGAAAAAAAAAAAATAGTCAACCTGTTTTAATACTGGTCATCATTTAAGATTATCTCAAACCTTGAAAAGTATTAGATGGTGGGTAATGCCCAATTAAAAGGATAGTTTGATTTAAATTGAATGCATTCCCACCAGCATTGATTACATCAGGCCTAGAAATAATCTTTTCTACTAGTTTATATCACTAAAAAATGGATCCAGTACAAAATTTCATTCCACTTTCACTAATGAAGAAAATTACAAGCTTTTCTACTGCCAGCCGACCAAACTACTCATGTCTAGGGCCTATATGTACTGTGCTTGTCTGGTGTGTGTTTGTAAAGTAAAATTGCTTTTAGTTTTTATTTATTTATACAGTCGAACCTTGGTACATTGAACCTCAATAAATCAAAATCCTCAATGTAACAAGGTTTTCTCATTCCCCTTAAACATCAATCAATCTAATGTTATTTCTACCTCAATATATCGATGGATTAGCCAGGACAACCTCAATATAACTAACTTTTGTAGCGCTATGCAAGGCCTAGCCACCTCTACATAATCGAGTTTTTGACTGAAAAACCTCAATACGGTACATCAAAGTACAATAAAAGATAATTAAATCAGTGAACTAGTCCATTTTTTCCCGTTGCAACCTGTCGCTACAAAGATGTTGCCTTTTTCCATGCCTTGTATTCACAGCGCTGTTCTTTTTCCCCGCGTTTGCAGTTAATGTACTGTGTTAGTGTTATTCCATTCAAACCCAAAGTTTTGGTTAAATGGCCATTAGCACTTTGTTTAAATGCATTTTACATTATTCTTGTGTGTATTTTAGAACCCCATGTTTGCTGCATGTATAAGAGTAAACGTCTTCTAGTCCCGATCAACGCTCATTCGTGTGTTTGCCTAACTGTTCAGTTTTTTCATCACCATTTTATAGTCTTTGTTGTGATCCGCTTGTGATAAAAATTCCATAAAAGGGTTTAAACAACTTACAATGTTACAGTGGACGATTAGGCTACATTCTTTTGTGAATTGGCAAAATTTAGGCATCTCGCTAGCCTAACGGTTAGCGTCTTGGACTTCGGTTCAAGAGGTCACGGAATCGATGCCCGGGGTGTCCACAGACTTTGATGGGTTTGGACCGCTATCCCCTTAAAAGCGTTTAATGTACCTTGTACGATCTCTTGACAAAATGCCTCTGGCGTAGACATACAAAAAAATGTTTGTTATGTAGGACAGTAAAACAGTAGGCTATTTATTCCACATTTGCTAGGCTTATTCTAAATACAGTATTATGAGGTGGTCGGTAACCTCAGTATATAGGAGTTGGTAAAAAATAACCTTGATATAATGAATCTCGGTACTGTATAGGCCTAGCGAAAACCTTGATATTATGAAGTTTTTACATTCCCCTTGAGGTTCGATATATCGGGAGGTTCCAATGTAGCATAATTATGACAGTATCAGACGACTTAATGAATGACACATTTTATTCAATACTGATGGTGGAACCCTCCGTTTTGGAACATGAGTAGGATTTTTCTACTGGTTTGAACTGTTGATCAAAGGTAGGCTATATAAGTTAGGCTAACCGGTTATTATAAATAATTTGTTATTTTACAGGGGTACTTAACATCTATAGGAGTTCCAACTACTGATAGTCATAACAGTTGATTCATCCAATGCGACCAAATCTTATAGGCCTACATCTTAAAAAGTATGGTATTCTGTAGTGTCAAGGCCTAACTTATAGAAGGAACAGGTTTGCAGGGAACTGTTGGAGGGTAATTTTTGTTGGTGGCCGATAGTACTATCTGATTCGGGAAGGAAATTCCTGAAAATCCCCGGAAATACCCCACCCCACTGTCAAGGGGTTACCGGAACAGGTTATGTTTGAACTTGGGCCTAAGCAATAGATTTTAGTGACTGACTCAAGTCATTTAAGAGTCATACTTTGATTAATATATGTAGAACGACAAAGTTTCTATCAATGTGTAATGAATGGTAAGGAATAACTCTCGTAGGCCTAGACTGATTACTATGGAGGTACAAGTCTAGCATCAGCCAAGATAAATTAGTCTATAGGCTAAAGTGATAGGTTTAAAAAATGTTTGTATAATGATGAAGGGCGAATTGATTAACTTGATTTTTTTAATGAAAGAGGGATTTGAAGGATTGATTTCATTCAATTTGAGAACAATGCTAGGGTTCGCTTTTAAAAACTCTTTTGAATAATAGCATAGCCTAGCCTAGACCTTGACCTAACCTAACATAATGTGATAGAAGATTAGGGTTACATGGGATTCGTAGTGAACAAACTAATATTGTTACTTATTTTTATATTACCAATGTGATTATCTTCTATATGCCATATTAAATCTCCTAAACTTTGAAAAGTAAGTCCACATCCATTAAATTTACAAATATTAACCATGAACACAGCCATTACACAGTTAAACAGCTGATTCCATAGCTCGTGAGTATGAGCTGTCCGGCACTTACTCCGTTATAAAATCACACGTTTCGATATAAAAACACTATTTAAAATCAATCACTTTGAATAATGAAATCACTATACATTTTTTGTTGTATGTTTGATTTCTTTCTACTGTTAAAGCCTGACAGATATTTTAAAATTAATTATTCAGCGATTGAAAACACTGCTTTGACTTTGAGCTAGAACTTAAATTTAGTTGATCAATAGTGGAGGGGCGGGTCGTTCCCAGGTAACTTCAACACATTCAAAACGGAATCCAACTGAATCCACGTCTCTCATTGGTCGAGCCACTTCAGTTCCGTTTTGTAGGAGAGTTGCAACCCGAACGACGTCTAACCTTCTTCCACCTCCTCTCATCTGTTCTTTGGAGATTTCGCTGCTGCCGAGGAGGTAGGTGAACTTTATCCTTGTGAATCCCGATATATTTTAATTGGTATGAATTCTAAGAGTGCTTGATTTGTGGTTTATTGATTTATCTTCGATATTAGTCTTTGTAGTATCATAGATTTTGCTCACTACGTTAAATTACTGAAATTACGGTCGTCCTTGTGTACAAAGTTGGTTCTCAGACGGCCATTTTTCATGTAGGTCAACTGGTAAGACAATCCGGTAAAGGCAAATTTAACTCTAAATTTAGAAGGTGCAATGCTTTTAGTGGTTGAGTGATAAGCGAACATCGCTCTTCAGTTGTCCCATTCGTTTCAGAGCGGAGGTAGCTTAACATTCCATTTGTTCTGTGTGAAACCCATCACATACTAGGTTCCTCCTATCCACTAACAGTATTATAGGACTACGACTTCGATCGAATACCTTACACTCTTTATTGTTTTAGAACTCTCAAAATCCAAAACTTCAAGATGTACTCCATTGCCAAAATCATCGCCCCTGCCGCCAGGACTGCTGTAAGTAACATAGGCTAGGCTCAAATTATAGGCAAAAAATAACTCCTGAAAATTTACTGTTTTGATTTCTATTTGACCCTTTTTGGTTTTATGACAGCCCAGCCCATTTTATTGAAAAATTAAACCACCCAAATGTTAAATTTATTGAAGGTTTATTGCCTAAGCCTACATCAAACATGATTTCCATTGATTTCACTTTATCCTCTTTTGGTTATTTATTATGTGCGCCCTTATTTTTCATATCCTCAATTGGTCCGTAGTTGACTAGCTACATTAGACCTACTCTACCTTTTTAGGCTAATTTTATTATTGTTGTAACCTTTATTTTGAATCTAAACTGAAATTCATGAGTCAAGGTCAGCTGTGGGTCAAACATGTAATATGTACCTCTTTTTACCTGTAATGAGTTTATTTAGGCCTATATGCTAATTGATTTTTTAAGTAAACCAAAATCATTATGATGGCTTGTATTTTTAACTTACTGCTGTAAACTTCTATGGTATTGGTTTGTCTTTACAGGGCAAGCTATCCATAGAGAGGTAGATAAATGAAGGCCTACGTCTAGGTCCATTCAAGCTTGCCACATCTTAATTCACAATGCCTGTTCTTGTGTTTTTGTTTGTCTTAATAACTTACCATATCGGCCTGGTAAGTTAAGCTAGCTTAGGTCCTTATGTCCTCCATTTCTGACGTGTGAGCAAGCGATATATGGCCTTTTTACAATTCTGATATTCTCTGTAAATTAGTAGGCTACCATAAATGCTTTACTAAGTTGATTTCTCTTTGTGGGGGAAACTAACTTCCGGAGGGGAGGGGAGAAACCCATATCCTGATAGAGCACTTGTCAAGATTGACATGTTGGATGGCAAAACATGCACTTTGATGAGATCGATACATCGTGACTGGGATTTCATAAATAAATGAGCTTATGCTTGATTTTAAAATTAAATAACTGAAGTTACCTACCTAACTTACCCCTTTATTTATAATTTGGTAGCAATTGCTTGCCAACACGGTAAGGCTGACCTTGACTCTGTAGCCTAGGCCCAAGTAAATGTAATGAATTAGGGTTTGAACGTTTTAGGATTTTTTATGTCAGGGATGCCTTGTAAATAAAATAAGTATCATGAAACTGTAAGCGTGGTTCCATTTTCACTAGTCCTAGATTACCAACAGCTGTAAGCCGCAATTAAAACACAAGGCGCTGGCTATAAGCAGCTGTTTTCGTACCTTATTTTTAATTTTATTTAGCAAACTTAAATGTTTGAACCAAGTTTTCAAGAAAATCCTCATAGATAACATTAATATTTTTAATTTATTGAATCCTGAGTTCGGTAGCTTATTTGTATTTAAATTATTTTAGTAAATTTTCTATCATAGTTGTGTGTTCATAATGTGTAACTAACTAATGCTATGTTTCCAGATCTTGTGTTTAGAATGAACAATTTTACAATATTTTGAACTTTTCTTATTAGAAAGGCTATGGTACTATGGACTTTGAGCCTCTAGGGACTAGTTGAAATAATCTAACTAGACCTGGTATCCGAAAATCTTAAGTTAGACTTTACAATATGTTAATAACGGCCCGAGTTAATGGTTCGAATAATCGAATTAAAGACGATTGTGAACTTTAAAAGTTTGGAATATCCAATTTCTATTGTAACATTTTTATGCGTAATTGGCCTGCCTTAGAAGGTTGATTCACATATCAGCTTGATGGGGATCCTACCCCCATACACTGTAGAAAAACCGATTTATGCTAAAAATCCCTCAATTTATTTGTTACCCCAATCAAATTTTGCTCAATTAAATAATTTTATGTTTTCTAGGGTCTATTCCTTGATTTTATAGAGGGTCGCCTGTGTTAGGCTAGGTCACCGCGATTTATTTTATTATTGACTCTGTTAAACCAATTTTCCTCTCTAGTCTGTTTAAATTTCTTGAAAAGGTCTTGTATTTTTCCAGAATCTTTGCGTAGTTAAACTTCTGTTTAGGTAATTAGGAAATTAGGTCACTTTCCTATTTTACTAAATTAAATTTGTAACTTAGTGATTTTTTTTATATGATTTAGGGCATAAACCCTGGAAGGACCTCGGTTCTTAGGTGAACTGCACCTTAATGCTGTCTTTTTTCCCCCTATATCAGTGTAGTCAGTAGGGATGAGATGCAATAAATTTGTTTTTCTGTTATACGTAGGCCTACTCAATAATTACCATGTAAGTTTTAGTGTGGTGTTACTGGATTTTATAAGTGTTATTTTCTCTTTATTCATTTCTAGTTAGTTGTATTCATCTAATATATACATATTTGTATTCTATATAAAATTCTGCATCTTTTGAGTACCCAAATGACATAGGCTACTTTAAAAATAGTTGATCTAATGGCTTTTCTGACCTTTATTCCGCATTTTTTGGCTTATTTCAAATCGGATCAAAATAATTTTTACGTAATCGTGATTAGCTTCACATCCCGGTTAATTTGAATACCCACTTGACGTATTTCGAAATAAAAAGGTTGTTTTCCCATTTTCTGGAGTTTTTCAAGCTTTTCCATGGAAAAACTATCATTTTCAGAATCAGCGTGAAAAAGTTTTCCAATTTCCAATGGTTGTAGCTAATCTCAAGATTTACCATGATTTCATTATTAAACTTAAACTATTTGATGTTGAATTTGTACAAACATGTTTTTACCTAATAGGCTATAATCTATTACCTAAACAGTGTAATATAGGCCTAATCTAAATAATGATTTAGGTCTAACCTAGGTCTAATGGTTAATATAAATAAATAAAAAAAATTTTTTGATCGATAAACAAGTTTAAAGCCAAAACTTTATAACAAGTATAAACATTTTAGCTAAAAACTGTTATAGGGAAAAAAATAAATGGTTAGCTACTTTGAGAACGGGCCAAAAGAATGGATTGTTGTGACGTTAGGCCCCCCATACACGTAACGATCCATCTGAACAGATCTCTTCGTCGATTGTTACGTGTATGGGTTCATTTCCGATCGGTTGACAACGAATGAGAATCCCATTAGTCGTCGTTCAACCAGCCTCTGTCGTCAGACCGATAGTTGCGTGTATGGGTAAGCTTCCGATCGGTTGACGACAAAATTGGACTGACGACAACTGATGAAAATCCCATCAGTGGAGCAATAAAAATAATGTCCTAGACTTTATATATTAGAATACTGCAAACCTCAACCCCCTTCTCTTCCTCTTCTTCCTTTTTTGCAATGCCGCTACAATAACCGCATACGCCATCAGCTATTCCATCTTAACAGCTCTTACATCTTGCACCAATGTCGTACAGCGGCTGAAAAACACCGACTGCAACTGAGTGAGGACCTTAACTTGGGCGCTTCACACACCAGTTCCGATTGACCGTGAGTCGCCCACCGTCGACCGATTTACATGTATGGGGAACCACGATTCTCAGATCAAACTGTTCTGATGTGTAGTGGTTCACCCGTTGTCGACCGATCGTGACATGTATGGGCCTTAGGTATAGACATTGAATAAAATTTAGGTATGTTCCCCTACGCCTAAATGACCTTGTTATAACTTAAAATGTTCGATAAAATGCTAAGAAATCACAAATATCAAAATCAGGGGTTTTAAAGTTCAAATTTAAAAATTTTGTCGTGTCTAGCCAATTGTGTTCATTTTGAAAGTCCACTTTGTCAGTACACTTTTCCTTCAGAGGAACTTTTATTTAATCCCGTATTTCTCAAAAAATAGCTGCAATAAAAAACAAAATTATAACTGAATCACTGCTTACACTATTAAACAAAGCCCGGGCTTCTGAAACCGTCACGTTTTTTCAGATCAGCTATAAAGGTCACGTCACCAAACCAAACTGAACAACCAATATATCATGGGAGTCAGGGAGGAAGGTATTGGGAGGTTAAGCCATGTCATGTAAACAGTATGGCCAATCTGTGAAAATTGGTGAAAATTCATGTGGGCCTGTCAGACCAGGGTTTTGGTAAAGTGTTACATTAGTAAATTATCCTTAATATTAAAGGCAAAACTCTGCAAGATTAAGCATTGATTTCCTTCTACATAAAAAAACCATTTTATTGAATTCTTGTAATTTTTGGGATCTATTACTACTTTTTTTCTTCATTTGTAGTTAACTTTTAACATCATCCTTGGCTTGTTTTAACTTTAATTTTCTTCTTTTTGATACCGTACCACTTCACCACAAACCATATTCATGGCAATCAATTGTCTCTAGAACAAAATTTAAATTGGGGTCAATCCATCTGAAGTGATCAAATGTGGTTTGCTTGAACGCTTTTTATTTTGACAATTTGTTTTAAATGTTACCCTTATAAAAGAACTTCAGCACATTTTTGTTATATTTTTTATCTAGTTCCTCATCAGAGAGGGGACCAATAGCCACACACAGCATTTTTAGGATTTGTTGGCATCAGTGGTAAATTTAATATCTGTACAGAGTAGAGGTAGAATAATGCAACTTGCATAATTTTTTTATATGGATTGACAAACTTTCAATAGCATATATTTTTTCAAACTTTGGAATAATAACTTAAATTTCTCTGGTGGGCAACGTGTAAAAATCAATTTTTTGCATCTATAATTCTTTGTACCTTTATGGTAGCAACATACGGAGAAAATTCCAATTTGGTGATGTATTAAGTTATGATCTTAATATGTTCAAATCATCTAGAAATATTGAAACTTTTCTCCTCATTTCCTTCAATTAGTTGGAACTAGGCTACAGTACACTCTCGTTCATCGGAACTAATGTGGCGGACGGCCGGTTTGGATGTCAAAAAATTCCGATGAAACGGAGTCCGTCGTGAGTCATCATTTCCGCCCGTACGGTGAACTATCGTGATTGTATTCACTCTTGTTTTTAAGATAACACAAGAGGTTTTATGAAAATAAGGCACTCAAACTTTGAACATGGTAACAATGAACAGATAGGAATAAAAACAACGCAGGAAATAAAGATCCAAAATTTTTATTCTCATATTCCAGCAGTCAACTGACTTCCACGTAACACAGGTGCAGTCGCGACGCGAGACAGACTGAATGACAGTTTGGGAAGCAGTCGAACCGGATGTTCACTTCCTGCCCCTTCCTCTTTCTATTTTTGTGCGAATACTCCACGGCCTCGTAAATCACATCGATGGGTACACATTATGGAAAACGCCTGATGACGTTTGATGCAAAATGTGATACTTCACTGTTGTGCCGATAGAACGAATGGAAATTGAAGGCGCTAAAACGGAAAAATTATTTATTTCGTAAGAAAAAAAAATTAATAATATCCAGATTTTCAGTTCCGATGAAGCGGAGTTCCGATGTCGCCGAGTCCGATGAACGAGAGTGTACTGTATTACTGTTATCAAGGTTTTTTTAACTAGGATAAAAGTAGGTCAGAATACCTTTTTTTTGTAACATAGCTCATTAAGAGCCATTCTCAACTTTGGGCCAGAAGCCCATTGTTGCGCAGTCGGCAATTTTAACCATACAGCTTTTAATGCCAAACATGCATTTTATTCTCCTGTTTTGGACACCGTTTTTCAACCAATTTTCTTAAAACTAGGTAAGTGTTTAGTTGGATAGTTATTTTAGGCCCCTCATACCTCGAAATTTTGAAAATTTTACTAATATTAATCTCTGTGACGTCGCAAAGTAACTCAATTTTCCTTAGTAATATTTGTTAAATTTTCAAGGTATGAGGGGCCTAATATTCAACCAAACATTTACCAAGTTTAAAGAAAATCTTTTGAAAAACTGCGTCCGAAACAGGGAAATGAAATGCCATGTTTTGCATTAAAAGCCGTATGGTTAACATTGCCGACTGCGCATCAATGGGCTACTGGCTCAAAGGTGAAGATGACTCTTAAATCTCAATTGTATTATGCAGAAGGATGAAAGAATTTTACACTTGTAACCAATACTGTGATTATTGAGAAAGATAACAATGGTTATATGGCTCTATGAACTTAGATTGGTACAGCCCACATGAAGTTACTGGCAAATGCTCTACTCGCTCGAATTGTGCATTTAGTAAATTTTTATATGTCTGGATAACAAATAACATATTGAACTACAAAAATGGATCTAGTGTGACGGTTCCTAACATTTTATGTGTCGCATACCCCTTGACAGATATTTAACTGAATAAGTACCCCCAAAATAAAATAAAATCGTTGCTGAGCTTTGACACCTCAGTAAATTAAATTAAGTTTTAAACTCACAAAAATTAATGAAAGCCTGCAGAGGTCAAAAATGTTATTCTTGGTGTTATTCTAATCAATCACAATTCACTAGTCCATTGTTTTCTAAGACTAATTTTCACTCTTTAAAGCACGCATGTCGGCATTTAAAATATACTCAGTTTACATGTTCACAATAAGCACAACACAATGTAAATGTTATGTATTTTGTGTTGCGCTTTTTGTGAATATACAAACTGATTATTTTTAACTGTCAACAACCACAAGTGAGCTGAAAATTAACTTAGTCTTAAAACAGTGGACTTATGATGAATTGTGATTGATTCAAAACCGCCCTTCCCCAAGAACATTTTTGACATCTACAGGCTTTCATCAATATATTTGTGAGTTTATTTTAGTATAAAAAAAATCGTTTACAACAAACATAACATTTCAGTTTATATTATTGCCCTGATCTTAATGAGATACTTAAACCAGTCCCTGTTTTTCTGTAGGCCTACTTAGCATTTTGAAGTCAGGTTTCACTGTTGAAAGGTAACCTTAACTCAGGACTAGCATTCAGATTATTCCTTCGTTATTATCTGGGTGGTTAATAAGCATTATTACTCTTATAACTATACTGTCCAGAGTAGGCCTACTCGTACTGGCTTTAGGTATACCTCAAGATTCAGAACCTTTGATTTTCATTGAATTAGTTCTCAACCATTTTTAAAATACAGTAATTTTGAATATTAAGTTTTGGTCTCACTTAAGTGATAAGCCTAACGTTACGGTAAGTATTTCAGGTAAAGGCTTCGCATTAACTACTAATTTCAAAAACTATATTGTACCCTTTACTTAAAATGGAACTAGTTTACAAAGCACCACACAGGACTAATCCTTAAAAAATCTTCCTGTAGTTTTGTTTGGTGTCGATGGTTGAGTGGTTAAATTTCTCATATTGTTTCATCAGGGAATGAAGTTTGATGACATTTTGATGTTGCAGCTGGTCAACGGATCCAGGACAGCCTACATTAGGCCTCTGAGCAGCGTAGTCTCACAGGGCAGCCAAGTGAGCCAACCACAGACCCCTGCCGCATCTTCCGCTGTCAGTCTGGTATGTACATCCACGTATGTATTTAATTATTTTTAAATGTCAACGTACAGTTGACTCCCTCTTGTTCTGACACCGATGGTCCGAACAAGGTCTTGGATACGAATCAACAGTGCGCACCGGGGTTTTTCACGGCCGAAATCGACAGAATTGAACGTGTCTGTTTTATTTCTGGCCTACATGTAAACAAGGAACCTCAGTTCAGCTTACCCGTATAGTCATATAGCAGTGTCGCTGATTTTACTAGTTACCGTACCATATATAGTTTGTGTTTAATTATATTTTTAATTGAACTATATTATTACGAGTTAATTTTTTAGGTGACATTGTAGTTATAGTAACTGCATACCTAGTGATTTTATGAATCTAAAACTGTTGCACGTTTCATAAAAATATAAACATATATACAATTGTTATTTGTGGTGCTTTATACTCTCTTTTTGTTTTATATTGTCTGGTTTCAAGTTTGTTTTTATGATTGTCACAAAAATGAGGTTCGAATAGGTGGGTAGCAAAACAATGTGTAGTGTTTGGGTCTTGAAATTGTCTTAAATTGTGATTTATAATCATAGATACACTATTAAAGATAGTAATTTATACAAGTAAACCGCTGTATGCTCCGGAAGTTTTTTTATCCGGTCAATGATCCCGGTCCCGAGGTGTCCGGATTAGAGGGAGGTCAACTGAAACTCGTAGCTTAAAGTAACCATGATGATAATTTTTATTCATTCTGGAGCTAGTTCAAATCTTCCAGTGATCAATCAGGCACACCATTAAAATACCCTAAAAATATTGTTGATCTCGAACATATTTTGCAGAATACAACTTGGGAGTCAATGAAAATTGTAAAAAACTACATAAATATTCGGTTCTTACAGCACTTAATACTTTGAATTCTTCAACTGGCAAAATTAAATTTGAAAAAACAACATACTCATTGAGCAGGTAGTCGCTGGATGAGTTTCGGAACTTAATTAAATAAATTTATTACTGAATGGGAGATGTGCGGGTACTTAATTACATATTTTTTTAAACATGTATTTGTTGGTTTATAAATTCATTAAAAAGTGAAAACAATGTATAGGCCTAGTATAATAGCTTATGTTTTTCTGTCGCTGTTTCGGTTACATTAGTTCATTTTAGGCATTTATAAACATTGTCATATATGACCTAGTGTGTTGAATGAGTGAAAACTATACATCAAGGAAGGTAATTTGAGATTTTTAGGTTAATTGTCATCTAACAAATTCTTGTCTGTTCCAGTTACCTCTTGTACGGAATTTCCAAACATCTGCCGTCTCCCGAGACATTGACTCGGCCGCCAAGTTCATCGGTGCCGGGGCTGCCACAGTAGGAGTTGCAGGATCAGGTCAGTTCAACCCTCAACAGACACTCTCATACCCCACCTTCCTTTGTGCATGTGCTTCCTTGCTGGCGTGGATGTTTCTACTACCGTATGCCATTAATCAATGGATATTATTCGTATGCACAATGTTGGTGTTAATTCATGCAAGCTGATCTTTGCTCGAACTTGACATAAATCTTAAAATGTTATTAAATATAATATATATTAAGTAGGCCTATAACTTAAAATGTCAGTTATCCAGACTTTAATTTTAGTGATGGGCTGTTCTGGAAATCATATTAAAGTGGAAGCTTTTACTGTTGGGAAAATTTTAGAAAAAATCTCAAAACTGTTTCCATTTCCAATATTGCAATATTTTACTTTACGTTTCAGTCTTGTCACCCATTTTCAGGCTGACGTTTGAAGTACATCCTAAGTTGTTTTTCTGCCTTTTTAACACGTTCACTGCTTTTGTCGAAAATTGTTATGTTTTACAATTGTGGGTTACGAGAACTGTAGGTCTTGTCAGGCATGATTACATCTGTGCTGTATGAGCCCCCGAGGTCTCGCTGCACAGACGATCTTTTGCGCATGATAACCTAAAAACAAACCAAGAGAGAACTAGCCTGCTCATTTCTTAGAAATTAAGCTTATGTACGATTTCCCGAGAACTCGTGCCGTACATAAATAATGATATTGTAATTAACATTCTAAATTACTATACATTTATTTTTGACTAATTTTAACATTCCTTATACTGACTTAAAATGAATATCTAACTAGTAGTACTATAGGGAAAAAACTAAACTAGGGTTAATTTTACATCTGTTTTTTTTTTTAAATTGCATATTGAAAATGACGCATTTGTACAAGTTTTCTAGATCATGTGTAACATTGATATCCCGGATATGTGTATATTGATGCCATATGAACACAACAAGAAAGGTAAAGTGGGAAACGAAAATTACCAAATTTTGATATGAAGTCCCGGGAGGCTATTTCTTATATCTTATTAACATTTATTACTTCAGTGTGTTATGAGGTCTCTATAGATTCCGTGGTTTCTATATAGTTACCAAAACAATCAAGTGATACTAGAACTTATTTATCTCCTTGTTTCATTCCTAGATGTTGATTCTATATCAAATTAGAATTTAAGATGGAATTTCACCATGGCATTGCAGCATCAGATTTAGGTTACGTTTTAGCAGTGAACGTGTTAGGCTGAGGTCAAGAAAGTACCGGTGTCCACAAAGTCCTGCCCTGATTTATAGCGTTACAGTATGGACGTTATTATAGCCACACACATCTTACATTTTTTGTTTCCAAGGGAATTTAATCTCTTTTTTCATTAATTCATTCAACACTCAAACTCATCTGATAGACAACAATGTGATTTACTTATAATGCAGAAAAATAAATCGTGATGGCTTAGCTAAATTTCCAACTTGTTCACCACACTTGACCTCTTTGAATTTCTTTAAATGTAGAGATTTGTCATGGATTAGGTTTATTCTTCCCCAGTTCCTAATTTTGTTACTCAAAGAGAGAGTAATAAATGCAGTTACGTCCATTAGTCAGGAAATGTGTTGTTAGTAACAAATGAATTAAAAGTCACCTGGAAGATTAAAAGGTAACCCAAAGTGCACGTAGTATGTACATAGGTACAAAAACTTAAGAAGTAACTTATTCAAACTGAAGATACAACTTTATCCTATCAACAATTGTTTTCATAATGTTCGGATTCTTTATCAGGGCAAGACTTTAGGGACACCCAGTAGTTTTTACTGGATTAGGATACAAAGTTAATCAGTGTAAACAGACAGACAGTGATATATTGTCGTGCTATGTTCAATGACTTTTCTAAACAAAATTTCTTGATTCACATAAAACATTGTTCAAATATAATAATAATTCAAGGTTTTACATTCAAATGTGATGGACACCTTGTCATAATTGACATTGCTAATTTGACACTCTATCCATAATGGCTGATTCTCTAACTTCAGCTTTCAAAATAATGTAGCTTGCAAATGTGTTCACTACCTTAAATCCCTTTATTTAATTGTTGATTTTTATTTTGCCCTTTTCATTTGTGATATCTCGTTTTTAACGTTATGCCTTTGGTGTTTGTTAATTTTCTGTATATTTTCAGGCATCGGGATTGGAATTGTGTTTGGTGCATTAATTCTTGGTTATTCCCGTAACCCCACATTGAAGGCCCAACTTTTCTCATACGCCATTTTAGGTTTTGCACTCTCCGAGGCTATGGGACTTTTCTGTTTGATGATGGCTTTTTTGCTGTTATTTGCATTTTAAATTATTTTCGTCTTATTTGAGTGTTGTGTATTATTAGTCGCAACAATGTGGAGTGCCGGTAGTTTAGTTAAACTTATGTTATTTATGGTTCGTTCTTTATTTACCCGATTGAGAAGAAATGATACTTATTTTTTTGGGGCTTATTTACTTGGTATTGCGCTGGGAAAGGCTCTTTTTCTTGATTAGAACTTGAACTTGCTATATAAACTAAAGATAAGATGTAGCCTAACACAGATATATATGCAGTCCTTTATTTAGTGTGTGTTTTATTTATTTCTTTGTGTTAATTACTTTGAATTAGACAAATGAAAAAGCCTCTCTTAGGGTTAGGTGAAATGTTAGCACAAATAAAACTTAAGTTATGAAAAAGTTTGTGAGTACTTGGCTAAGTAATAAAATAAGAGTTAAAAAAACTGTTAAAAAGAACAAAAAAACACATAATCTATAGTTGCCTATAATAGGAGGTAACAGGTTTTTTCTCACGTAATTTGTTTCTGAGTTGGAGATCATTTGTAGTACTTTTAACAGTAATGGTAAAAAATTAAGTAATTCTCTATATTAGAATGTTTTTTTTTTTCTGATAAGTACTAGGCGCAACCCTGCATTATACGTGGTATATGTTGTGTTCCATTTAATTGTAATGTAAAAAATATATGCATTCCTCAAAACTGGAAAA
Source organism: Neoaliturus tenellus (assembly GCA_030545055.2). Taxonomy (NCBI): domain Eukaryota; kingdom Metazoa; phylum Arthropoda; class Insecta; order Hemiptera; family Cicadellidae; genus Neoaliturus; species Neoaliturus tenellus. The sequence continues at coordinate 107,456,560 of CM061535.1, forward strand.
ATATCTATTGCATTTAGTGGGAAACATGAACATCACTATTTATCCCTTTTTTCTGCTTTATTGGACGTATACTCAGGTCAATTCCCAACTAGAGACACAATCCGCAGATAGAGACCTAGATAGTCTATGATAAGTTAACACTGGCCAGAACCGGCGGCCCGAAATATAGTTTATAAGAAAAATTGACTGTAATATGGTGTAAATTTGAATTTACATTAGAAATAACCAATCTAACATGTTAACAAATTTTAAAAATTTTAACAAATTAAAAAAAACATAGTGTTTCTCAACCGTTTGCCCGCATACCACCTGATGCCGTTTTTATTTTACCACCAAAATTCATACACCTACTCACAAATTAACTAAAACAATAAAAGTAAAAAATGACCAAACTGATATATATTTACTGCAACATAGGTAAATGGGAATCTTGCTGTTGTTTCTTACTTAGAAAGGACTCAATGTCAGGACTAATTAATAACCGGGACCAATTCTACTCATAAAGAAATAACTGTCACGACATATATTATTTTGACAGATCACTCACTGGGCTTTACTGAACGAATATACACAGCACATGTTTTAATCGTTAAATTGTTTTAGCTAGTAAAAGGCGCTGCTACCTTTCAGTCTCTCTCAAACCAAGTGGAAATGTGCTGTAACCAGAACTGAGCTGATAAAAACAGCATTGGGTGTCACGTCGATTAGAAACGCTTTTAAATTTTTTGTGTAATTTCTCCCTCCGTCTCTTGTGTACCACCGGTTGAGAAACACTGATCTAACATATTTCCACCAGAGCTAACTCCAAGCAAGGACAGTTTTTTTGCCAGGTAGCAAGTGATCAGTGCAGATTATTTTTTGCCGCCTGTTCTGCCCAGAAATAAATTGTCATTGACTATATACTTCTTAATCAGTAACAGGGCGGGAGTAACTGTGACATCTTGATCTTAGTATTGTAATAAAGCCTAAATAAGCGTGATTGTAGAATAATTCCTTGTCATGGAAGGATAATAATTTTGGAATGGCATAAGTAATAACTATCTCTGAGTGTTATTTTCTAGATTTGAAGTTTGTATCTCATGTTTCCTAATGAGCATTTGTATATTACAATTAATTCAATACATTCCATTTCACTTGTAATCTCTCACATCAGTATTATTGTGTAAGTAGTTACTGTAAACCATTTTGGTAATGGTAACAAATAAAGTTTTTGTCAATTAAATATGGTGTTTTTCTTTGTTTCACTCGACAACACAATCTAATAATGCCTTATTATGATTGCAGGAGCTGGTATCGGGACAGTCTTTGGCTCCCTGATTATCGGCTATGCCAGAAACCCGTCTCTCAAACAACAGCTGTTCTCTTATGCCATCTTGGGTTTCGCCCTGTCTGAGGCCATGGGTCTCTTCTGTCTCATGATGGCCTTTTTGCTCCTATTCGCATTCTAAATCATTGCATTTTAGTTATCACTGCCCGGCAGAGTCGATCCTACCCTTGGAATAAACCCCGGGTCGACCGTTGACGTCTTTGGATTTAGGGGTCATCCAGACGTTTTTGCGGACGGCTTGGCGGATTAGTTGTATTCTACGAGAGGTTCCGATTATATAAAAATTTGATTAAATAATAAAATTACGATTTATCCTCTTGGGAACACAGGTCGGGTTTATTCCATTGTGTAGGCTCGTGCGTAGATATTAAATCCACCAGAATCTGGAGTTTTATCCAGTATTCCGGAAGGTCTGAAAAATCACTAATCAGTCATACACTAAATTTATTTTGTAAAAAAATGTTAAACTATTGTTTGTTGTATTATAATTTTTCCGTGTAGCGTTAAGCGACTTGAGACTACCGACCTATAAGCTATTGTTGTATTGTTATTTTTAAAATATACTATTGTGGAAACAATTTATTATTGGAGTAGTATATTACCCTTTTTCTTTAAGGTGACATGCGGCTATTCCACTGTACAGTGTTAGAAATTAAAAACATTGATAGTTTAAAAGCCTTACTCTTTTCTTCGCCCTTTCATTTTTATGAATATTAGATGCATATAAAGATTGTCCAGTGATTGTCCTCCAAGTTGTCTAATGAATCCAATTTTTCATGAAAGCACTTACATTTTGTAAATTCTATGAGATTAAATTAATTAGGTTCATATCTTTAAGTTTAAAACTGTGAAATTTCTTAGTCTGTAAAGCAGATTGTTCAGTTTTCTTGTCCTGAACTTTTGTTATTAAGTTGGTTAAAGTACGATTGTATTTCCCAATACTGCTGTGGAAATTTTGTTAACCTTATAACCCAACAGACTTGAGGTGTGCTGTCGAACATCTAGAACTTGTTTTCCACAAAAATTTCTTTATTAGACTTTACTTAATAATATTTTTTAAGGGCTCAGCCAATAACAATTTTGCACTTTGAAATTTAGTTTGCTGTTTTAATACCTTACGATTTCTGGTTTCACATAAGTCAAAGACTAGGGAGAATCTTTGCAGCCAATTGACACAATCCATAGACTTAGTACCGTAATTTACTTTAAAAAGAAAATGGTCTCTTGAAATTTCCTTTTTTCTGTAATAAAAGTTATCATTCAGTTTTTCAATACTGCATCTTCAGATCCACTTTTATCAAGTAAAATTAAGTTCTCTATCTTAGAGAAATTGATTATCCTAATGATCTGCTTTTATTTTTAAAAATATATTTTTTTCCAAATTTCCTTTAGTATTGCACTGAAGTTGCTGAAAAATGGATAATCATTGTTGAGTAAAACATCACAAGTGTCAGCAGTGTGTACCGATATGGACAAAACAAGGATTAATTTAACATTGGTTACTCGAGATTGTCAGTTTAATTTCACATTAGTTTTATTCCCTAAAATTTTGAAGAATTTGTGCTCACATTAGTATCTGACATGCTGTTAGTCTGATAATCGAAAAATCAGGAAGGGCCTACTCATCAAGAGCCTATTTGCCTCAAACCATTTTTTGTCAATTTAAAAGTTGTGCTATATTACTCAAGGGAGAACAGATTTTTTAGGATGAGTGCCCACAGGATTTTCTTCAGCAACCATATCTATAGGCCCTTCAAATTAATTTCGCCCATTTTTTCCGTTCTCCTCACTACCAAGAATCAATCAATCAGTCACTTCACTGAGAATTATTATAGCTGTTTAATGTCTCATGTCACTTGATTATGTTTTACTTCCATAAACAAATATTCCTATTTCCACATTTAGGATCTAAAATTATGTGCTTGAAACAGCTCCTAGGGCAAGCTCATCGGTGCTATTATCATTACCCTGTAGTTCAAGGACAAGATTGAAATAACATCTGATTGTGAAGATAATGGAGGGGGGGGGAATTCAGGACAGTTGAGAGGAACTTTTCCTAGTGGTGTGTATCATCTGTTTTTAAGTTGAGCTTTGTGCAATGGTTGAATTGGGAAAAAGAATAGTTATTTGTGCTTTTAGGGACTAAATTATAACTTTTTCTCCCTGAAGGGAAACTGTTGTCGCAAGAATGCAAAGCCGAGGGCGACAATTTCCCTGAGGGAGAAACTGTACTTTAGTCCCTAGATGCACACAACAGTTTTCCTCCTTCCACATGAATAACAAATAACTAGGCCTATAACAATTTTACGTTCATATGATCCTTTGCTCCGACAAGCTGGATTAGTCACATTAAAAAAGCACACACTCACAAGGTAGGATATAGGCTATCGATTTTATAGAACAAAACACAATTCTCACTTAAAAAATAAAAATAAAAAAATAACCTAGTCTCACTTTTGATAATAGTCCTTGACAGTTAAGCCATTACAGTATTGTAAAACTGTGTTAGGGAAAATTGATGTCATTTTGAGGGACATTTTCTGCCTCTCAATGATTGGCGGAGTAAAAACTAATAACAGGGTTCTTACGGTCTTGAAGTCCTTGAAATTTAACCCCTTTTCTTGAAGGCCTTGAAAAGTACTGAAATTCATAATTTTTGTATGGTCCTTGAATTTTGTGGGAATGTTGGTATCGTCTCCTTAGTACAGTGAGATGTTTTATATTGCATTGAATTTTTAAGATTCTTGTTCATATATTTTTTAGCTAACTGAAGCATAATGTGTAGGTACTACAGCATCATGCATACCATACTAGACAGCTATAATGTACAACATTAATGATTTGAAAACAAATTTGGTTTACTTTCCTTTGTTTGTTTTGTATATTTTTATTCTTGTTTGAGCGTTAAAAGTAGCCTACTGGGTACTTTTTGTTATACATAAGCCACAATTTTTTTTAAAGACTAACTTATTTACTCAACATTGTGTGAAAATTACACCTTTATAAATTTAAGGGTTGACTAACTCATTAGTTTGTGAATAAAAAATCTTGTTCATGCATAAACTTAGGCCTGAGCAGTGACGATCCTCAATTGGTCACCTCGTTATGAACTTGAACCACGTAACTTAGACAATGATATTAATCACTCATACATTTTCATTTGACTCTCAATTTACTTAATTAGGCTAAATCGTTGAGTATTCAAATTTAAACTTGTGTTAGGCCCAATGCCCAGTGTTATCCATTCTGGATAAACTTACTATTCTTTTTTTAAACAACAAAATTTTAACCAATGTACATAATCCTACCAATTGTTGTACGGTAAAACAGTCCTCGTGGTCCTTAAAAAGTTATTGAATTATGTTGAGGTACGGTTGTAAGAACCCTGCAATAATTCCTTACTATCACTCCATAAATCATAGGCTATTCACACCACAATCCATTTTACAACAACAGCTGAAGACTGAGGCGAAATGTAAACAAATAAACTGCTTACACTATCATTAAAAAAAACCAAACAAATACAATAATTGACATTTGACTGTCTCCCATTTTCTTCTTAAACTCTCTTTGGTTATTCTTATGTAACCAACTTTAGCCCCACGGTGCATAAAGAGTTAGGTTTTCCCTAGGTGAAAAAATTTAGTATTAAAGTCACATGGGATAAAAACTAATACTTTAGTACTCTATTCCAAGGAGTAAAATACAGCTTTATATAGTAGGTGGATGAAAAAGCTTTTTGTATGTTGGATAATCACATTAACCATTCTGTTATTATACAACATTTTAGAACCAGTTTTAATTAATATTAATCTGATAATAGTGAAGAAAATTCAGCAAATTTCATTCTACAATTGGGTGACGCCCCTCCTCACTTGGTTGTTAGGGCTGAGCAACCAGTATTGTTATCAAATTGGTTAATGTGATAAACCAACACACTAAAAGCTTTCTTTCTTCCAAATTCATCCATTTCACAGCAATTGACTTAAAATAAGCTGATACACATCTAAAACCAATGTATATCAAACTTTTTATATTTTCTTTCCAGTGGAAACAACTAAAATAGTTTTAAAACACATTGACCCAGTAATATTTTTAATAGGATTGTACAATAATTAAGCGTTGGAGATCCCCCTTTTTAGGTTTAGAACTGTGTTATAAGATGTCAACAAAATTCCTTCATGAAAAACCTCTAGATAACTAAAAAGACAATGGTGTACCAAGAATTGTTTTAGTAATGAAAAGTTTACTTAATTCAAAAGCATAATCAAGCAGGTAAGGTAGAGATGAAATTAATTGAATGTGACCAAAAGCATACTGTGAAAATATTACATTAGAATTTATTGTGTCCATATAATTGCTAAGATAATCTTAGCATTATATCACATCTTAGCAATAAAATAACATTTAACATATCCTGAATGACAGTAAAATACACTAAGAGTTTTACTGCTGCTGTACGACTGAATCTGGTGTTAATTAGCTGTGTATTTGAATGACAACATGTCTTATGTTGCAAATTATATAGATTTGTTTGAATTCAAACATTGTAGTTGAAAGGATCTACAAAAGAACATTCCTAGGACGTATCAGTGGTTAAGAGTTTTAAAGCAAAATAGTGTATGGGTCATTCACTATAAACTGCAGTTTTAATAGTTTTCTTTAATGAAAACCTATGAAAATAACTCTTAGTAAAATGTTTAGGACAAGCAATTTCATGGCTGCCCCTCTTCATGACAGGAGTTCCAGATGTGTCTCTGAAGGACAACTCTTAAAAATGTTAAATGTGCGCATGATTTGCAATATCCCTAGGATATCCTTGGAATGACTTTGAAAATATTGGGGAAATTTGGGTTTACGCTGGGATATCCCGATTTACCATTACTCACCATAACGAATACAGAATATTTATTTTACATCAAATACACTTTCAAAATGTCAAACTAACTACATAAAATAAAATGTAGTGATTTTACTCAAGTATATATATATGAATCGCTAACTGCAGAAAGGCAACAAGTCCATCGTCTTGCAATTTTCGTTTTTTTATGAAAACTGTTGTCATACACTGGACGCATCGTTTAGCACAAAAAGGACGCTTGTCCGCATGAAAACAATGGCTTTGGCAGCGCCTTAAAATTTCTGTGTACTGCAGATAGGGAACTAGTCCATGTTGGTAAATACTGTTTACTGCAAATAGGGAACATGTCCTGGACTAGTTCCCTATCTGCAGTATACAGAAAATGGAAGGCGCTGTGAATGTTATTGCTGTCATGCGGACAAGTGTCCTTTTTGTGGTTAACGATGCGTCCAGTGTATGACAACAGTTAACATAAAAAAAAAACAATTTCTGAGTTGGCCCTGGTAAGTAGTTTGTGGACTATTCTATCTTTGTGGTTTTGTTTGGCACTTTGCTTGGCAGCGGATCCATTAATCATCAAGGTGTCTTTAAACTGACATTTTTTATAAGTTTTACTGAGACTTTTTAATATTTTTACAAAATGAGTTCTAATGAGGAGGAAAATGGTGGAAAAAGAAGCAAAGAAGGAATGGTGTTCACAATACAGGCTTTTACAGAAGAAATGTAATTTAAAAAGCCAAAAAATCAGGGAAAGAACACATTAACTGGGTTAGAAAAACCGTAGCAGCTAAAAAACAAATAGTATTTTGAAACCAAATCACTTCATGGCCAATAACCAGAGCCGATCATGATGAAAACTTTGATGACTGAAACATGTTATTTTTTTCAAGTCTAATGATTTTTTCCAGTTTTATATGTAACCTTTACTAAGTTAAATGTGTTGTATTACTAAATATTTTTTTATTTAAAACGACTTGAAATAACTTTTTCCCAAAAACACATTAAATTATTTTTGTTTACTGCAGAAAGGGAACATGTCCAAGTAAAAAAAACAACCCCCCACCCTTTTCTGATGGGAGGTAAAATAAGAATATGGCCTTCTATCCATCAAAGGATTGGTCAAGGTTAAAAAAAGACAAAACACGATAGAAACAAGGTTAATTTTGTGTATTTCAATCATTGACCAATCCTTTGATAGATGTTATGTTCTTGTATCTTTTGACAATGCTGTATTCACAGTGAAACATGTAGTGATTATATCCAACAACAAAATTAAAGCTGATCAATGTAAGGAATGTGTGTACTATTTAAAAACAAATATATACAGGGTTAGGCAAAAGTCTGGACACCCCCAGTTAACTTTTTAACACGTTGCAGTAGGAAAACCAAACTCGGCACATGTTTACAACATCAAAAACTGCACTTTTTCATCAACTACACAAATTTGTCCCTGCCCCCAAAATGGGGTATTTTGGGGGCAGCCCCAAATTTTCAAATGTAAACCCCTATCGAGTGACCCCTCATTTAAAACGGTGTATCAAGAGAAATTAAATGGCGCAAACCGGAGGTCGATATCTCACCCCTAACCAAAATGGCAGCCATTTCAAAATTTGAGATGAGCAAGCAAGTATAAGTCTGGACACCCCCAATTAATTTTTTAACACGTTGCAGTAGGAAAACCAAACTCGGCACATGTTTCCAACATAAAAAACTGCACATTTTCATCAACTACACAACTTTGCCCCTGTCCCCAAAATGGGGTATTTCGGGGGCAGCCCCAAATTTTCAAATGTAAACCCCTATTGAGTGACCCCTCATTTTAAACAGTTTATCAAGAGAAATTTAATGGCACAAACCGGATGTCGATATCTCATCTCTAACCAAAATGGCAGCCATTTTAAAATTCGAGAAAGGTAAATTGACATTTAATATGTTGAAATTGAATCGGAAAATAGCTTTTTTAGAATCGAGAATATCTGGAATTATTTTAGAATTGAACCTACTAGTTCATTTTTGCTTCTAGGTTAAATTCTAAAATAATTCAAGAAATTATAAATTCCAAAAAGCTATTTTCCGATTTAATTTTAACAAATGTCAATTTACCCTTCTCGAATTTTAAAATGGCTGTCATTTTTGTTAGAGATGAGATATCGACATCCGGTTTGTGCCATTCAATTTCTCTTGATAAACTGTTTAAAATGAGGGGTCACTCAATAGGGGTTTACATTTGAAAATTTGGGGCTGCCCCCGAAATACCCCATTTTGGGGACAGGGGCAAAGTTGTGTAGTTGATGAAAATGTGCAGTTTTTTATGTTGTAAACATGTGCCGAGTTTGGTTTTCCTACTGCAACGTGTTAAAAAATTAATTGGGGGTGTCCAGACTTATACTTGCTTGCTCATCTCAAATTTTGAAATGGCTGCCATTTTGGTTAGGGGTGAGATATCGACCTCCGGTTTGCGCCATTTAATTTCTCTTGATACACCGTTTTAAATGAGGGGTCACTTGATAGGGATTTACATTTGAAAATTTGTTGCTGCTCCCAAAATACCCCATTTTGGGAGCAGGGGCAAAGTTGTGCAGTTGATGAAAAAGTGCAGTTTTTGATGTTGTAAACATGTGCCGAGTTTGGTTTTCCTACTGCAACGCGTTAAAAAGTTAACTGGGGGTGTCCAGACTTTTGCCTAAGCCTGTATAAGTGACAACTATGTAAATAATTTTGTTAGATGTAAGATAGATCTTAATATGTCGAGTAATGCGGCAGTCTGGAAAAAACTAAAACAGTCTTGAAAAAGTCTGGAATTAGTCTTGAATTTTTAAAGAGAAATAAACTAGACACCCTGGGTAAAAGACTTTTATACTCAGAATGTTTATAAACTTATGTGGTATAATGAAAATAAAATATTTAGATACAATAAATACAGGTTATTTATGTACCAAACGGTTTTTTGTGTCTCCTGTAAAATTTAGAAAAGTGGACTAGTTGCCTTTCTGCAGTTAGCGATTCATATATATATATATATATCGTATGGCTTATTTAGCCAGCCACCATGGTTTAAGAATAATAAAATAAATTCTACGGTGCAGAGCACCTGAGTCAGTATAAGTAAAAATCTAAACATTAAAATAAGAATTAGATCTCTCTTTATAGAGCTAGGCGCTAAGCCATTGCAGCCCAGCTTCACTTGAGCTATGCAGACCGGTCAATCCTTCGGGAAAGGCAGTCAGTGGACACTCTTTGACTATGTGTTCCATAGTTTGATACTCAGCTCCGCAGTCGCATGACTGGTCTTGTGTCATTCCCCATTTGTACTTCCAATAATTACATCTTCCCACCCCAGTGCGGAAACGATTGAGTATAGTGCACTGCTTCCGAGGAAGATCATACCACCTACCGCTACGGTCGGGTCAGCTATCAAGAAGTGGTTCCGACCTTGAAAAGCGTCCCAGGAGGAAGTCCAGTTTGTATGGATGGTGAAGTTCGTGTCCATCAACTGGGAGGCTGTTCGTAGAGGTGGTTTTCGGGACCTCAATCGGCCCGAATCATGGATGGGCAGCTGTGGAGCAGATAAGATCTTTGTGTATTCCCTAATGAGTGCATCTAAAGTGTGTATCCCCTTCGTCTTATTTCAGGAGGAGCGATATTACACAGCACCGGAAGCCAGGGTACAGGGGTTGCCATGAGGGTACCACTAATGGCTCTCATGGTTTTGTTTAGCTGGACGTCGATCTCTCTAACGTGCACACTATTTAACCACACGGGAGCACAGTACTCAGCAGTTGAATATACCAATGACAGAGCAGTGGTTCGCAGAACTTGTGCGTTAGCTCCCCATGTGGAGCCAGCAAGCAGGTGATGGACAATGTTAGTCTTGGTCCTCACCTTAGCTGCCGTTTTTTGTAAGTGGCTTTTAAACGTGAGAGACCGATCTAAGGTGACTCCCAGATACTGTGGGTGGTCAGTATGATTCAGCTTAACACCGTTGAATACGATTTTAAGTTTTTGGTTGGCCAGTCTATTATTCAAGTGGAAGCAAGCAACGTCAGTTTTTGTTGGGTTTTGATTTAGCTTCCAGGTTTTAAATTTTACTCAAGTTAAAATATATCAAGTATAATTAATAATCTTTTAGTGTTAAAATATACAATCCAAATTACATATAACTGTTCACATTCAAAAGGTTTTGCTATTTTATTTAAATTTTTTAAATACTTGAAAATAGTAAATTTGTAAAGTTAGTTACTTCAAATTTAGGCTATCTTTTTTACTTTGACTCGCAAAACTTCCAAGTGCTCCAATGAAGGTCAAGTTTCAATACTTACTAGTAAATAAGAATGACTTTAGAGCACAGATCAGGTGGCTCAAGAGGTTAAAGCGTCAGGTCATTGAGTGAAAGGTTGGCAGGTCGCAGGTTCAAATCCTGGCATGGGCCTATACTTTTTGCTCAGTTTTATTTCCATTTTTGCAATTTGTTCCTTAGCAGAAATGCATTTACTTATAGATTTTGATGAAAAAGGTTACAATTTACAAGTTTTTAAGGACATCCCCTAGGGATATTTGAATGTCCTAAGGATATCCCAAAACGCGGGATATGCACGGCCAATCAATATCCCCCAGGAGATCCCTAGGATGACTTTTTGAGAATATTGGGGATATTTAGAATTTCCCTGGAATATTCCAATATCCCATTAGGATATTTAGGAACTCCTGGGGATGTACTTGTGCTGTGTGGGATCATTGTAGAACTTTATTGAAATATATTTCTAAAAAGAAGTCAAATGTAAAGTGATCGTGAAAATAATGTTATAAATTTCATTATTATATTCCACAGCTTTCCATTATCTATTCCACTTGAAAAAGTTTTTTTTATTTTACTTATTCTACTTAATATAGGTTGTACATACCTTGAGTTAACAGTAGAAAAATCCCACGAGTTATGTTTCTGAACACAGGGTTCCATCATTAGGTTTGATTAAAATAGTCATTCATTAAGTCTTGATATTGTCAAATTTTAAAAGAAGGGTCTACTGCCAGCCGGCCAAACAATTCAGGTCGAAATGTACTGCGTGAACTACTGTACCGTGCCAATTTGGACTGTTGACTGAAGGTAATCTACACCTATATTAACTAGTCTATGAAACAGTTCTATAGATACATCAAAAAATAAATAATTTACTTTACTTTTTTACATAAAAATTGTTATTTTTACATTGTGTGCTGACTGGGCTGTGTCAGTTGTAGAGATAAAGAAAAAAATAAAAGTCTGATCTCTCTTTATATAGCTAAATCCAGGACCCTAAGCTATTGCAGCCCAGCTTCACTTGCACTTAGACCAATCAACCCACGGGGGAAGCACAGCTTGTTTAAAAGTCTATTGCACTACTTGATTGAATATGTCTAATTCCTGCACCCAGGTGGAGATTTCCAATGCGGGGTCAGGGTAGCTCCTCGGATCAGAGAGCAGTTACGGTGATAACAGGGTATGTTGAGGTCTAGCGCCCTGCATTTTCCACAGTTGTGGTGAGCCCTTCTGGTATCAAAGTAGCTCAGGTCTTCCTTGGACTGGTTGAATACCATTTAAGAACCCCGAGTTGCTCAAAGATAGGTCTACAATGATTCCTATGCCCTCACATCACAGCCTTTTTTTTTAGAAGCAGCAACTTGTGCCATGGCTGTGGAAGCAGAGAGTGAGTGATAAACTGTCAGATAGCAGGTATGACTAGGTGATCATGTCACATTTCCTGCATAGGTAGAGGACTCTTTAGAGAAAGTTTAATACTGATACTGTGTATGCTCAAGCAAGCAACATTAAGGTTCCAAAAATTATCCTTGGGATCAAGCCAAAAGCCGCGAGTATCCTGACAGCATTTGCTTCTCCTATAATAGTCCTAATGGTTTGAGAGTACAAACTATGGACTTTGTTTTGTCCTTGTTCACCTGATGTCCTTTAATTGGTTTGCAACATACGGTACAATCTAGGCTTGCCGCTCTAAGTCACTTTAGGCCTTTAGGGGTCATCCATAAATTACGTCATCTGAAAATAGGGGGGGGAGGGTCCAGATTGAAAATGACGGTAAAGTGATGTGCAAGGGGGGGGGGTCGGCTTTGATATAACGTCATTTTAAATATGATTTTTTTATCAAATTTCAACAGTAAAACAATGATAAATTCTAACACAACTCAACTATTATAAAATAATTATCTATAAAATACATTAGACTATTTTAAAGCGTTGTTCTATAGTTTATTTTTCCATTGAGCCTATCATTTTGGCTTTATTTCTGAAGGTAAATTCAGATTTGATTAGTCAATTTTTTTAGTTTATCATGTAGCGTTTAAAAAGCATTATTTTTACTTAAAACGGAGGTTTGTTAAAAATGACGTTATTTTTCCGAGAGGGGGGGGGGGTCAGACAAATTATGATGGTATAATGATGTTAGGGAGGGGGGGTCCAAAAATGGCCAAAAAGCGATGACGTAATTTATGGACGGCCCCTTACCTCTGGAGAAAAGAGTATGTGTGCATATATATGATGCAGCCCCCTCTTTCTAGCTAATTTATCAATAAACATTTTAAAATTACAGTAAAATAAGTATAAAAAGCGAGTTTGGGGGTGACATCTATGAGGTACACAAAAAAAAATTTCAAGTTTCCCAAAATACAGGGTGAGTTTTTAATGTCCCCCCCCCCCCCCCTAATTTTTTCCGCATTTCTGAAGATATTGTCTCCCAACCACCACCAAACATCATTGATTAGTTTATACTATTTTTTGGAATGGTTCACTTTTTTGGCCGCCATCTTGAATCCGCCATATTGGACTGAACTTAATTTTTTTAAATGTAAGGGTAGGGTTGTGACCCATCATTTCAAAGTGATTTTTTACGTAGAACAAGACGTCGCAATCCGTTTTTGATTATCTGTTTTTGTTCCCGAGATATTACAGGTTTTTCAAAACTAAATTTTAAAATGAGAAATTTTAAAAATCTCTGGTTTTATCCAATTTTTTTTTCTAAATAATATCGAATTTTTACCACCAGATATCCCATAGTTCAAAAGTACTTCATTTTGATGGGACTTAAATTGTTGGCCGCCATCTTGGAATGAAATTAAAATTTTTTAATGTAAAGGTAGGGTTGTGACCCATCATTTTAAAGTATTTTTTTGCGCTTAGTACGTTGCAGCAATCCGTTTTACATTATCTGTTTTCGTTCTAAAAATATTTGCGATTTGTAAAAAAAGATTTAATATTTGTACAAAAAACCCTAATGTATTTAGAACAAAAACAGAAAACGAAAATCGGATTGCCGCAACATACTAAGCGCAAAAAAATACTTTAAAATGATGGGTCACAACCCTACCTTTACATTTAAAAATTTTAATTTCATTCCAAGATGGCGGCCAAAAATTTACGTCCCATCAAAATGAAGTACTTTTAAACTATGAGATATCTGGTGATAAAAAGTCGATATTATTTAGAAAAAAATTGGATAAAACCAGAGATTTTTTTTAATTTCTCATTTAAAAATTTTGTTTTAACCCGGGATCACTCGCGCTATTAGATTGATTCTAACATTTTTAGTTCCTCTGAAGAAAATTTTTTTAATAATGATTTCTTGCGACTGAGCTTTTAAGAATGCTTTCCTCAGTATTCTATGCATCCGCTACAGCAGTTTGGGGTGGGTAGTGTGGTGGGGAGGGTAGTTTTAGAGGGGAAAAGGCTCGCACCTCCACCCTTGTTAGCGCCCGCCTAACTGCGCGAGCGTTCGCGTGACTCTCCATGTTAGAATAGTTCTAACGGCGCGAGTGATCGCGGAACTGCCGGAGTCTTACTTTTTGAGTAAAAAAAAGTTGTAAATTACAATAAATATGTTATTATTTTATTTTAAATGTGTAGCGATTTATTTATTTCATCTACCAAACAAATATTATGATAATTACTTTGAAGTGTAAGATGCTGTTAAATGTTAGGAGCGCTCTAACGGCGCGAGTGACCGCGGGACTTTCGATAGCGCGAGTTGTCCCGGGTTAAAAAACCTGTAATATCTCGGGAACAAAAACAGATAATCAAAAACGGATTGCGGCGTCTTGATCTACGTAAAAAATCACTTTGAAATGATGGGTCACAACCCTACCCTTACATTTAAAAAAATTTAGTTCAGTCCAATATGGCGGATTCAAGATGGCGGAAAAAAAATGAGCCATTCCAAAAATAGTATAAACTAATCAATGATGTTTGGTGGTGGTTGGGAGACAATATCTTCAGAAATGCGGAAAATATTAGGGGGGGGGGGGGGACATTAAAAACTCACCCTGTATAAGAAATTTCACACTGATTTTGAAGATGAAAGTATTCACGGGTAAAATCAGAAACTCTAAAATTATTTTTGCCTGAAAATATGTCAAAAGAATATTCAAATAGAATAGAATATGAAGTAGATCAATAAGATGCAATAATTTTCAAAGCGTGGCGATAAATAACAATGTTGTTATTGGAAAAATTCAGGGAAAGCCACTGATTACAGTATGTTTCGGTTAAAATAAAATCAAGTTTATTTCAACAAATTTAAAAGGTAAAAACATACCTACAAAAAAATAAATGAAATAAAGCTCTTTGTAGGCCAAAAGAATGTGCACAGAACTATAAAGAAATCTTTACAGATGTGGATCAATAAAGATAATTTATTAGTGCCCTAATTAAGAAAAATAAACTATGTTGTATTTCAAAAGAAAATTAAATATCTGAATAAAAAGTAAAACACATGATAAGACTAAAATGGAATTTTCTGTGATTTTTGAAAACTAAATAACTGGACAGACATCAAATGTGATAAGAATTGCATTATTATAGGCTGTGTAGTAAGTCAATGGAATTATGGAATTAATAATAACATAAAAAACTAATGGACTTGCAATATTTTTTCACACAGTTTGGCAAAGACAAAAGACATGGTTGATTGGGACAATTAGTGTGATTTGCACTTCATTGTCAGCATAGATTAAGCATACTCCTCAAAGAGGAGGAGTATGATCAAGGAGTATGCTTAATCTATGGTGTCAGTTATAGATTGAGGTAAGAAGTGCTCAGATGCCTCAGTACTGATCTTCAAAATCCAGGCAATGAGGCACCCTTTGAACTCATTCACTGACCCTTGTGCCTCTATATTGGGTGGGACATCCCTAAAAAGAGCATTGGCTAAAAAATAACACTTTTTGTTAATAGAGTTTACAATTTTAGGAATCTATATTCCAATGTTTGGTGTTTTTCTAGTTCTACATCCATATATTACTGAAGTTATTATTAAGTGTGGATTTGATTTCATGTACAAAACAGAAGAGGTTTGATAAATGGGCCAAAATATTTAAATTCGGGACAAATTGACTTCAAAAATAAAATTTCAAAATTGCAACAAAATTCAAGTTTTCTATTTAAAAAACATATTATTGTCTTGCCTGGTCATACAATGTGTATCCGTGCTGAAGACCCCTTTTGTTCAGGGAATTTTAAAATTATTTTTACTAGTGGAGAACGATGGATTAATCCATTTTTTTTACTCCAGATATTCAGGGGTTGTCAATTTTACTACAACATATCAAGTTAGACTACATTTATATACTTTAATGGAAAGAAGAATAAAATTTAATTAATATTTTTTTAAAGATGTAGATCCCCACCCACATAGCACACGTTGTCAATTTGACGTCAAAAAGTGACCAAAGTCGTCAAAATGATGTTAAAGTAAAATATTAGATCAAGTATTGACGTCAAAATGATGTAAAAATTTTGCATTTTTAAATTTAAAAGTTAGTCTAATAAATGAAGAAAAAACATTTGTTTAAGTCTTTTACATCAAGAGAACATCATTATTTGTTTAAAACAATTGAACTCGTTAAAAACTTGACATCATTTTGATGTAAAAATTATGTAAAGTATTTGATCACATAGTCAAAAGTTGTACATCAATTGAGATAACTGCAATTTGTTAAACATTTACACATGAAATAAACATGTAAGGGCACTCTAGTTTAAGACCTATTTGGGAAGACATAAATATATATAGGCCATGGGAAATGCGTTTGATCAATGCCAAGAAACTTGAGTATCAACTGGCCAAGTAGTGTAACAAATAAATTGTTAAGCAGAGAGCAGCGTGGCGTAGTAGGTAGGGTGGCGGCTTGGGAACTTAAAGGTCATGGGTTCAAATCCTGCCAGTGGCAAAAATTTTTTGCCGCTTCTATAGTTGTTTATCGGTTAAAAATTACCATTTTATTACTTTTGTTTTGCTATTAGGGATATTTTGAATCAATTTTGACAAGATTAGTTTGTCAATATGACGTCAGTTTGACATCAATGTGATGTAAAATTGATGTCATAGTTCATCAATTTACTGACATCAATTTGACATAAAAAATCTGGACATTTTTACTTCACATTGACATCAAAATGACTTTTTTTTTATCACGTTTGAAGTCAATATGACATCAACAATATCAATGACATCGACATCTTTTACATCAAATTGACTTACTTGTGCTATATGGGCAATAAATTATATTTTCTATTATTCAGGAACCGCTTTTACAAATTATTTAATTAAACAAAATTTTGGCTGTACTGGAACATATAATACTCTGTCCAACTACTTAATCCAATAAAATAATCTAAATTTCCTTATATCTGCAGAATTCATCATCGGGACAGAAGTTACATAATGAAAATATATGCAAGCATTTACAATGTGATTTTTTCATAATACAATGAAATCATAGTAATTTAAAATGTTTAACCACCACAAGGCAACAACTTGACCTCTCAGGTTCACGTCTGACCACTGACTGAAGCGCTGTTCCCACTCTGGTAGCAATGACGTGCTCTAATTAGGTTGGGGACTGCCGTTACTTTAAAACCTGGGGACAGCCTAAATAAATATCCAACAATGAAATTTGATACCTGTTCAAAATAACCACATTGGCAGTTCTTTTTAGACTATATTTCTTGAGTGTATTGCCCACTATAAACTTGCATTTCAACAAAATTTGTAGCTTCAAACATCCTGAGGTATAGTCAGCAGGGACACAGGACCTCCGTTACATTTTTAAAGATAAAAATTTTCCCATGAACAAATTTTTGAAAAAATCCAACTTTTGCTTGAACATTTGCCTTAAGCTATGTATTTAAATATTTTGACCTGATTACATCTTTTACTACGTTTGCCTTCTTGTAACATAGGCACTTATAAGTTGTCCCAAATTAAAATATTGGCCTAAATAGTTGTTTAATAACACAGAAAAAGGAAACTTTAACACGTTCGAGGGCGGCATGGGCAGCGATCGCTCCCATAGAACCGGCTTTAATTATACATTTTTTAATAACTGAAAGTGGTCTATAATTGAATTAAACGTCCCTCCCCCATTCATTATACATTTTTAATTATACAAAATGTCCACATTCTGGAAAGTCAGAAAAAAAATTTGGTTAGCCCAATCAGTGGACTCTCGATCGATGGCTAAGACAGGGTTTACACAGAATTTAAACTTTGCATTTCCCTGACCCTTCTGGAAAACTTCAATGAGCAAAATTTCTAACTACTTCTAAAAATTTTACTTTATAATAAAATATATGTGTGAAGAAAAACATGTATCCTATAATAAACTCTATTTACGCATAATGTTTTTGTTACATTTCATAAAACAAGGTAAATCTATTGACGTAAATAAAAATTACAAATTTCAATTGTTTTATCTGAACTAGGAATTTCAACCATACCTTATACCAGCAGTTACCAACCAATGGTATGCCCCTTGGAGCTTGGGGGTATGTGATGAAGGGTTGGCTGAGTGAACACCGGAAGAAATCGGTATTAGCAAATACTACACATTTCATGCCATAAAGTGATGCCGAAGTTAAAAGTTGGAAAAATGCTTACTATTTTTTGTTTTGATGTTTTTTTAAAGAATATATATTATTTGGAAGTATTTTTTTTCTGAAAAGCAATCCAAAATAAACTTTTTAGTGGTTAAAAATGGTAAGTAATTTTTGCGCCGTATTTGATTATACAAACCACCATCAGTCCCAGTTGGTTTGGATAGACTCTCTATGTTGTACTCTACCGGTATTTGATTTTGCTAGTTGTGTTCAGGATTTTAATTGAAAATTGTGTGTGTCGCATTATTTTTTTTCTTTCCCATGATATTACAGCAGCGGCACCAGGCTTCTCTAAGGCCTGGCGTGCCACTCTAGCGGAAGGGGTCGGCTGGCTTCACTGCTGTAGCCCGATATATCCCTATTACATACTCTCTTTTATTGTTCAACAACCTTTATTGTTCAAGTTTCTTTTGAAGAACAAGTAATATTAGAGGAGGCACTTCACTATTCATAGACTACATAACAAAAAAATTTTTAGAAATATTGATGTCTGTAAATACTCTGAAGAACTGAATTTTGAGATCTCAGCTGTTGTTTTGGGTGAATAAAACACTATTTTAGTAACTTTGTATCAATCTCCTAACGGTAATCCTTAAGTATTTTGGTTAAATTTCAACTATGTAATTTCTAAATTTGTTTAAACAATACAATTTTTATCATTTGAATAGTCAACCCACAAGAGGCCAAAACTGTCTGGGTAACGTTTTTGTAAATAGAACAAAAGAACAGCAATCCTCAGAGTGACAGAAGACATAAGACTTTCTATGGAACGTCGACAGGGAACGATTCTAACTTTATTTGATTTTTATAAAGCATTTGACTGTGTCAATCATGATTTATTAGTGCAGAAACTAAGGGCCATAGGATTTTCTCATAATGTTCTAGAATGGCTCAGATCTTATCTGTGGGACAGGTGGCAATGTGTTGAGGTTGATGGCAAAAGATCTGACTGGGAGACTGTAACATGTGGTGTGCCTCAGGGATCAATCCTTGGACCACTGCTCTTTGTACTATACGTCAATAATATAAACACAATTCTGCTCCCCTGTAAATACCACATGTATGCTGACTATTTGCAAATTTATTGTAATTTTACCGCAAACAACATAAACGGCTGTGTTTAGAAAATAAATGAAGATGTAAATAGAATAAGTAATTGGACTGAGAATCATGGACTGAGACTAAATCACGAAAAGACTAAACCGATTGTAATTTGCCATTCTCGACTTCAAAACTCCATTGACTATCACTCCATCAATCCTATCACGATTGGTGGCAATGCACTTCCGTACTATGACAAAGTAAAGAATCATGGAGTGATCTTTAACTCTACACTTACTTGGTACGAGTAAGTTACCGACTTGTGTAAAAAGGTATTCGCCTCAATACATTCACTGAAAAATCTGCATAACTTTTTGCCACAGCATACTAAATTACACTTGATTAAATCACTAGTACTAGCCCATTTTACTTACTGTAACTCTGTAATCAATGACATGACTGCTGCTTAGGCGGGTAGGCCTATGCTTCAGCGGTCTCAAAACTATTGCATGAGATATGTATATGGTTTGAGACGTGATGAGCGTATCACGCCATTCTACCATGAGGCACAAACATTGAAACTACATGATCAAAGAGCAATTTAAATTCTTTCATTACTTTTCTCAATTTTGAAAACTAATTTTCCAAAATATTTTACTGCCAATTGTAAATTTGTGTCTCTGGATAGTTTACGTATTTCACGTTCTTCCTCAATTACTTTGAGTATACCTCATCATGTGACCACAGCATACGGCAGGGCTTTTGTTGTAACCCCCTGCCGTCTTTGGAGTAAGCTACCTATATGCACATCAGATCCCTTGATAAATGGTCCCAGTTTGTGGCGGAGCTGAAAACGCTCTACCTTGAGAGGATGCTCTCGGCTGGCGCGTCCTAGCGTTTTCTGTTTTGCGCGACTGCTGTGCATGTGTGTTTGAGTGTGTGATTGTAAAAAAAATTTTGTTTTTCTATTTTGTATATATATTGTGAATATTAACCAAGTCTTGCTGTTTTAGATAAGTTTTTATGTAAATAGATTTAAGTTACTCATCTTTTGTTAATATTTATCTCTAATCCAGGTTAAGTGTAAGAGGCCCCCTCCATGTGGCCCTAACTTTGCCTGATTTTTCCTTTCATTTCATTTCAACTTTGTAATAGCATCCAGTATAGTAAGCTCTTATTCTTCTCAATTTTTAACTTTTTCAAACTTGAAATTTGTTATTTTAAATGGTTTAGGTATTTTATTAAAAATTTTGGTCAACATTCAAAACCTTTTTGATAAAATTTTTAATTATTACAAGTTGGAGTTGAAATTTTTTATTCTTTTGTTATCAATATGAATATTCATTCTCAATTGATATTTTTATTTATTTGTGTGTACAAAACAAGCGGAACAATATATAAAGATGCCAGCGATAAAACTGTATGTGGCTACACTTGAAGTCCCTGGAAGTCCCTGGACTGGTATGTCGTCACTTTGAAGTGTGGATGACAATATTTTGAAGAAGGTAGATTGAAAATAGTATTCATGACTCCCATTTTCATTTTCAAAACTTTTTCATCTAGTCCACATGAAATATGATATGCATAGTGTATTAATTTTGTGACAAGAAAAATCCTCCTTCTTACATATTTATTTGACATGTAGACTCTATGATAAGTCACTTGATATTGTGAGACCAGGAATTTAGTTACACTAACAGAAGAAATAATTCTATCATCCAACAATAAGTAGGGATTTGTTACTTTTGATTTATCTTTTTGTTAATATGTTAAAAATATTAAAATTGGTGCTTCTGCTTATGAAGTTTTAAGATTTTCACTTGAAAATTAATTTATTTTTGAGAAAAACAATATTATACCCAAAACCACAATTTCTTTCCCCAAGTTTAAATTGGTTTCAGATAAAAAATAATAATAATAAATAAAAATACCAGTTAAAACTAAAATTCAGTAAACATTTTATGAAAAAATATAGTTTTCTAACATGAAGACTACGATACATTATTCTTAGGCATACTGTTTTCTTCAGTTATAATATTACTTATGTTGTAACAGTACAAATTAAGTAGTGAAAAATCCTCTGAAGAAACAAATTAAAACTTTTATTAAAAGAACAAAATAACAGTTAACAGTCTTGGTATTTGGTTAGTAACAATGTTTTAACAACTCCTAGTCGAAAAGACCTGAAACAAAAACAGACGATTAGAAATAAAACTGTGACTGCGGCTGAACAAATGAAATAAGTAACTATTATGACAAATCACCAAGGCTAACACAGAATAGGCACTCGTGTCTGAAGAAGGTGCTACCAAGTAACGCTTGGTGTTCTTGGTACTTATTAGTGAATTGTTCAAAATTATCAAAATTTTCTAAATTTTCATTGATGAACATATTAAATACAAGTGACTTTTTACTGCACTGTACAATTTAGGTATTTAACCCTTTCATGAGTATGAACTCTCCTGTACGTAGAGGAGTAACCAATTAAAACTTTCAAGTAGCCTAAAGGAGTAAGAATAAAATTGTTGTTTTTGCACTAAAGCATTATTTTTACATAAGTTTATATATTAAAACAGAAAAAGAGTATAAGTATCAAAAGTAAATTTAGTAAAATATCACTGTTCCTGATTTCATTATTATTTCTCAGTAGTTTTCAATGTCAAAGTTTCTATTCATTTTTCACATTGAAAATGTAAAATACTACTGCAAAAGACTAAAAATGCCCTGTAACAAAGCTTTTAAGTGTAATGACCGCTGATAAATGTCAAGTTACGATGCTGCTCCTAGCGCCGCAAGTGGCTTGAGTGGCGTTTCACAGCACTAATAGGCCATGTCCTAACCTCTATTTGTGGATGGGTTCCTGCCCCTTCTTATAATAATTCAATGAATTAAAACCCATACGTAGGTTTTATATCGGGTTATTTTTTATTATAAACTTGTTACAGAGACATTCTTATCTCATTTATATTGATTAATTCCTAAAAAAATATCCCACGCAGCACACCTGCGACCCAGGGCCTTGAGGGCGGGGCGACCGGGGCAGCCGCCTCGTGCGCCACGGTCAAGGAGAAATTCCGGTTTTATAAATGCTCAAACTTCACAAAAATTCTAAAAACATGAAAACTTAAGATAATCAAAATGACAATGCATATAAATTAGAATGACTGTTCATAGAAATTATATGTTATATTTGTTATTTTGAAATTTTATTTTTCTTTGAAAACACCATTCTATATTAACACTGCTGCTTTAGGTTTACTTATACTCTGAGATCACGATATTGTTATGGTTGCATTGATGACTCCATTTAAACATTATTTTTGAATCACAATCATTTAATTAAGTAAAAATCATTATGGTATTAGCGAATTTCCCTATAGGGAATACGCTATTACGGTAGTAGCCATGGTAAGACCTAAGCCCGGGACCACTTTACTTTTTCATTTTGAGGTCCCCAGAAGCCAAAAACACCATTCGTTCATTTTCATATATATGTATATATATATATATATATATCTATGTGTCCGTGGTACTGATAACTTTTGAAGGGGACCTCCGATTTTGATGAAATTTGGTATGGAGGTGTAAGACTAGGTCTATTTTCATGAGTTCGCAAACCAGCATTGTCGGGTTATGGCAACGGGGTTTTATGGGGTTTCAAAGGGGTCAAAAATGGGTTTTTGACATTTTTGGACCTTAATTTTTAAAATTCATCAATTTTAACTGAAACCATTTAAAAGAGCTTAAAAAACAAACAATTTGGTACTTTGAATTTTTATCATAGCATAACTGGTTACGGGGCAAATCCAAAAATGTGTTTTCCATGTTATTCTTATGAGAAATCAAGAAAACCCTATATCTTGCTTATTTATTGACATAACTTAATCAAATTTGGTATGTACATTATCTATATAAGGCTTACAAAACCCATATGGCGTCAAACCTACATACTCACCCCCCGTGGGGTTTATGGGGAAAATAAAAAATTGCTAAAGTTTGATACAATTTTGAGTTTACATTCACCAATTATTGATTAACTTAGATTTTCTAACAACACCCAATGGCAGAAAACCTACATACTCGATCCTATGGTGTTTTTATGAGGAAAGTAAATAATCTGAAATTCCATTAGAAATTCGCTGAGTACGCAGGTCTGCTGCGACGGGGGTATTTTTATTATTTAGTACTCAATCAACAGCTAGGATTTTTGAGGTGCAGTTTGTCTTTGGTTATAGCATGTGATAGTCTACAAGACCAGACTCAGACTCCATGTGTTGTCAGCAAATGGTCGTGTCAACAAAGCTTTATAGCACAAGTGAATTCTTTTATTAGTTTATACAAACTAACAGTATTGAAATTTAGCCATGTATATAAGTTAATGCTTCCGACTGTAATTTAACATTACAGTTCACCAAGGTAAGCCAATTAATTAAATAAGGGGGCGCAGAAGGAAACCTCGCCCCGGGCGCCTTTTATACCCTCGGGGCGGCCCTGCTGCGACTGTACCTGAAAACCTTACTCAGCGAATTTCCAAGAATTTTTAAGATTTTTACTTCCCCAATAAAAACACCATAAGAATGAGTATGAAGGATTGCTGCCATGAGGTTTGTTAGAAAGTGTAGGTTGATCCCTAATTGGCGAAAGGTAAGCACGGAATTGTATCAAGATCTGGTACTTTATTTTCTCCTTAAACCCCATGTGGGCAAGTATGTAGGTTTGCCACTATATGGATGTTGTAAGTAAGTATAAGTTAAACTCTATCTAGAGAATGTACATACCCAATTTGATCAAGTTATGTCAATAAATAAGCAAGATATTGGGTTTTATTGATTTCCCTTAAAAATAAGACGGGAAAAACATTTTTTGACTTTCTCAGTAACCAGTTACATTAAGTTAAAAATTCAAATTACTGAATTGTTTCTCTTTCAAGCTCTTTTAGATGGTTTCAGTTAAAATTAATGAATTTGAAAAAATTGAGGTTGAAAAATGCCAAAAACTTATTTTTGGCCTTTTTAAAAACCCTGTTACAATAATACGATCATGCTGGTTCACTAACTCATTAAATAGATCTGGTCTTACACAATCATACAACACAAATGTCATGAAAATTGGAGGTTCCTTTCAAAAGTTATCTGGACCACGGACACATATAACCACCCGTACACCCCTTTTAAAATCTGCACAATTAATTATTCACAAAAACAAATTGTGCGATTATAGGTAAACCAGTTGCGCTCTATCCTTGATGATAATTTCAATGTACAGTGTGTACCAAAAGTAACCTATCCAAACCGGAAGTCATTAATTTTTTTTATATTGCCATGGTTGGTCGACACCTCAACTGCAGGAAGCCGAAATCAAGCTTGGACGACACCAGAAGTTGAGTTCCACACAAGTAGCAGTAAGTAACTCCCAAACCAAGCATCCATCTGACCAAGCAGCTAAATACCTTAAGACAGTGTCATGTGATCATGGGCAATCTAGTGATTGTGGCAATAGTTCTTCTTCAAGAATCAATTTAAATTAAACCCTAATGACAAAGAAGATGTGTCTTCATCAAGTCACACTCACGAAAGTTTTAGCAATATCACTCTTTGCAATTTTTTGATTTTTCATCAGAACATACAACACCTTTTATCCAGACTAGATGCTTTAATAATAACACTAGATGAGTTAAAGCCTGATATAATAATTCTTACAGAACATAAAGTTTCATTCAATGAAATGTCTTGTATCAACATTCCTGGTTACAAATTAGCTTCTTACTACACCAGAGAACAATTTTCTGGTGGTGGAGTAATGATTCTGGTTTCAAATTCTATAAAATTTAGACAAATAGTCAACCACTGTTTAAATGAATTAAATGAAGATAAGATTTTTGAATCCAGTGTTATTGAGGTAAGGTTTGAAAATTGCAGAGTGATTTTAGCTGGTTTATATAGAAAACCTTCTTATAATGCTGATGAGTTTTTAGATAAGATGAGTCAAATGATTGAAATTTTGTCACAAATAAATTGTAATATAATCATAGGAGGTGATTTTAATATTAATGTTTTAGAAAACAACAAAAGAAAACATAATATTGTAAATATTTTAAATATGCACAAAATGTACTACACAATTAGTGTGCCAACAAGAGTAACTTTGAAGTCCAAGTCTGCCATAGATAACTTTTTAACTAACATGGAAAAACATCAAATTAAAGCTGAGTCCATAGTAACGCGTCTGACTTTTAACAACGTACTGCGTTTACCGCTAAACGAAAAATTGAATTTTCTCCGCAACCACTTGACATAGAGCAATAATTTAAAGTACTGGATTATTTAGTTTTTTTAGCTTGATTTAATGGTCATAAGTAAAATTTATTTCAAAATAACAGCTTTTTTGAAAATCCAAAAAATTGATTTTTGAAACACTTTTTACTCTATAACTTTTGAACGCGCATTTTCTCGGAAATGCGGTTGGTGTCATTTTATTAAGCATTTTAATCTTAATAAACCACAAAAGTTTAATCAAAATCGTTAGAGCCGTTTTTGAAAAATTTGGATTTTTCACGTTTTTTGAGGGTTTTTGGGGTAAACTACCCTTAAAAATCAAAAATTCAAAAAAACGAAAAAAAAGCCTGGAATTATTGTGGTTTTGGACCTACGTACCAAATTTCACCAAAATCGGACCATTGGGGCATTCTCTAGCTCTGTATACATCCAGACACACACACACACACACACACACAGACATCACTCCGAAAACCACTTTTTTGGACTCAGGGGGAACCAAAATGGATAAATCCACCAACAACTCAAATTCGAAAATTTTGACGAAAACAATACTTTCTCCATATACTATGTATGGTATAGGGGGAGAAAGTAAAATGTCACAATCACTCAGTTTAAGTCCTTGTTCTTCACACCTTTGCATGTATGCTGATGATATCAGTTTACTGTTAAGTAGTAAAAATGAACATTTAGTGAGTGGAAGCATCACAACAATAATTGAAAACATTGACTTATTCTTGGCTGATAAAAACTTACTTTTGAATAAGAAAAAATCCAATTTAATATCTTTTTCAAATCCTAGAGGTAAAACAAAAAGTTCTTTTTCACCAATTTCTGAATTAAATTTAAGTAACTCTGTTAAATTCTTGGGTGTTCATTTGGATGAAGAATTGAACTTCACTGATCATGTAAATGTAATTTGTAAAAAAATCAGTTGTGCTCTTTTTGCTTTAAAAAGATTATCTAATTATTGTGATATGTCTATTTTAAGAACAGTTTACTTCTCCTTAATACAATCGCACATATCCTATGGCATTGAAATTTATGGCAGAACTTCAAAACAAAATATGGATTCAATTTTAAAATTACAAAAAATAGCAATAAGAATTATTCTAAAACTGGAAAAAAAAATGCCTCTTGCAAACAACGTTTCTCTGAACTTGGCTTCATGACTGTCTACTCACTATATTTTTATAAAACCGTTCTTTATGTCAAAAGTGTTTTTGGTTCTCTGCCTAAGCATGAAAACATCCATAGCCATTTTACACGAAATAGAAAAAATATTGCTTATCAAAGCCATAACAAAGAAATTTTTAAAAGAAAGCCTTTGCATGCTGAATCGGTCTTTAATAATTTTTTATCTAAATACATAAAAGAACAACATAATGAAAAAAAAATTCAAAACGGCACTCAAAAACTATTTAATAAGTACAACTCTGTATTCCTTAAATGATATGCAGTAATGCAAAGAGGAAATTTTATACAGTATTTACTTTATATAGACGCTATTATTTTTTATTATTGTATTGTACAATAGGATAAATTCCAAATTGTATAAATATGTTTGACACCATTCAATGTATATATATGAATAAAGAGTTTTTGAAATTGAAATTGAATTGAAATTAATAGAAACCCCCACTTTTTATGGTATTTTTGGATTATACACATAATTCTAAGACAACTTTACAATTTAATTTGTACCCCTAATCCTAACGGCTTGGGAGATAATGGAGGTAGAAATTTGATTTTTTCCTTAAGAATAACATGGGCTAAATTTCACATCCAGTAAATCTCTGTAAATTTCCCGTTACACTAAAAAGGCCTAGAATAAAAATACCTTAGCTTCTGTTAAACACTTTAGTGCAGTAAATTATTAGTTTTGTCATAAATTATTTTATTTTTCCATAAATTTTTCAATATGGCGGAGATTATTTTAAATGTGTAGAAAACTAAAATTAATTAAATGAAAACCGGTATTTTATGATGAAATAATATTTAAAATGAGGTTATAAGATATTTTTATGCTTTGACAGTTATGTTAAAAGGTTGACATTTCAGTGTTATTTAATTGATATGAAAATTTGCTCCATGTTATTCTTAACAGAAAAAACAAAACTTCCACGGCCATTATCTCCAAAACCGTTAAGATTATGGATATACATTAAATATTAAAGTAGTCTTAAAATTATGTCTAGAATCCAAATATCATAAAAAGTGGGGGTTCATGTTTAAAATTAATGTCTGGATAGGTTACTTCTGATACACTCTGTACATTGAAATTATCATCAATGGATAAAACGCAACTTATATACCTTTAATGACACAATTTGTTTTTGTGAACAACTAATTGTGTAGATTTTGAAAGGTGTGTACGGGTAGTCTGGGAAGCCCGGTATATATAGATATTTACATATATATATGAAATTGAACGAATGGTGTTTTTGGTCTCTGGGAACCTCAAAACAAAATACTCCCGTCACAGCAGACCTGCGTACTCAGCGTATTTCCAAAGGAATTTTATATTTTGTATTTTTCCATAAACACCACAGAAATGAGTATGTTGGTTTGCTGCTGTGGGATGTTGTGAAAAAATGTTAGGTTTTAGGAAATATAATGGTTAGGTAAGGTAAATATCAAATTGTATCAATATTCAGCACTTTTTAATTTTTCCCATAAACCCTATGAGGGTGAGTATGTAGGTTTGCCACCATATGGGTGTTGTAGGCAAATATCAGTTAAACACTTCCTAGTGAATGTACATACAAAATTTTACCAAGTTATGTCAATAAGTACGTGAGATAAAGGGTTTTGTTAATGCCCCAAAAAAATAACATGGAAAACCTATTTTTGGATTTTCTCGGTAACCTGTTAAGCCAAGTTAAAAATTCAAAATACTACTCGTAAATTGTTTGTTTTTTAAGCTCTTTTAAATGGTTTTAGTTAAAATTGTTGAATTTTAAAATCCAAAAATGCCAAAAACCCACTTTTTACCCCTTTGAAACCCCATAAAACCCCATTTCCATAACTCGATCATGCTAGTTCGCAAACTCATGAAAATAGACCTGGTCTTACACCTCCATACAAAATTTTATTAAAATTGGAGTTCTCCTTCAAAAGTTATCAGTACCACGGACACATATATACATATGAAAATGAACGAATGGTTTTTTTGGCTTCTGGGGACCTCAAAATGAAAAAGTAACATGGTTCCGGGCTTAGGTCTTACCTTGGCTACTACTGTAATAGCGTATTCCCTATAGGGAAATTCGCTTAATGTATTTATGGTCCCGGACCTAGGTTTCTCCATGAGTACCTACTACCGTAATAGCGTATTCAATATAGGGAAATATTCTAAAATTAAATAGGTACCCAAGCACGTTCCACGATATTTAATTACCTACTATTTTTTAACAGTTTGATTCTGGACGTTCCAGAATGTCCATACTCATTTTCCGTAAAAATACCTCAATCGTCAAAGAATTAGTCAAAGTTTTAAGGTAGGGCTCAAAATTCATGGCTTATTTACAGTTTTTTCTAAATTCACAGCTTCATATAGTTGGGTCACCGTCATCAACTCTAATAAGGCATATAAAAAATGCCTATTCATATTATTGATAAAATATTTTTTAAACATGCAAACTGGTGTTAATAATCTAATGAATGTTACTCACGGAAGCCAGCCTCGTCATCGCTCTCTTCCTCCTTCTTCTCGTCCTCCTTCTCCTCCTTCTCATTCTTCTTCTCCAAATGCTCCACACTTTTTTCCTCATTCTTCTCCTCCTCCTTCTCATTCTTCTTCTCCAACGGCTCCATCCTTTTTTCCTCATTCTTTTCCTCCTCCTTGACCTCTTTAACTCCATTCTTCTTCTCCCACAACTTTACCCTATCCCTGTTAACCTTCTGCCCCCACGGCTTCTTCTTTACCTCTTTCTTCTTAGGCCTAGTCATCTCCAACCACTTCGCCATCTTCACCCAATCATCCCTATCAATCTTCTGTCCCCACGGTTTCTTCTTTACCTTCTTCTCCTCAATCTTCTTCTCCTTCTCCTGAATCTTCTTCTCCTCCTCCTCCGACAAATTAAAACGAACTTTTTTTTTCGTCCTCTCCTTCTTCTTGGCGGAGAGAGTGGCAGTGGACTCCACCGGGGCGGTAGGTGCTGTGGAGCAAAACACATTTGAAGATAGGCTAAAGTAAAATAAAACTGGAAAACAGTGATGGGATTCGATTCCTGACAATCAACGGTGATTCCAATGCCACTGCCTCAGAACAGGTTGGGATGATACATCAGTATTAATCCGCCCCAAAAGACAATTTATCACTGGTGCTGAATTAGCTCAGAATTAAAATGTTAAAACTACTATTTATCTATTAAACCATTGATGTGTTATGTAAATTTTAAAGTAAAAATATCAAACAGTAACAATCGTTAAATAAAATTACCATAAAAAAGGCCTGCTTACTTAGAGAATCTTCAAAAGAATGTAATGATTTTTATTCTTACTTCCATAAGAATATAAAGAGGACTGAGTATAAAGAGAAAGAATTTAAGCAGAGAGGCTGTTTGAGACAAATATAAATTGATTAAAATCAAATGAAAGTACCGTACCTAGGCTTCGTATTGATGATTTTCCAAAATGATTGCAAAGAAATTTTTAGGCCCTGCCCTGCCGAGGATATGCTACTGTAGTTCGTACCACTTTTTTACGGTTAAGTTAGATAACTCTAAACTTTTATATTACACAAGATATCATCAGACCGAATATCATCCAAATTCAGGCCACTTTTCTGGTAAAAAACCGTTATGTTAACTACCTATATTACAATGTTTGGTCAGTATATTCAGGTGTTTGATATTGTGGTTCTGTTTCCAGCGATTGCTCCTCTGTTGTCAAAGAATCATCATTAATAGCCGATACTACAAACGGCACTTACACATTATTTTATAATTACTGTACAGCATGATAATGTGCCTTTTTACTCAGTAATTAAATCAATTTTCAATCAAAATGGATCTTTACAGTTAGAGATAAACTTCAGGTTTGGAAGTCTCATTGCTCATTGTTACAATCATAAAGTGTCTAAACGGTTTTGATATTAACATGTACTGTAATTTATTATCTTACATATATTTCATTTTAATCATAAAAGGGCTAGCAAGCTAGCCAACAAATTAAAACTACACTTTAAGTTATTTTTCAGTGATCTGTCGTATGTGTTTTATTACACTAAACACATCTATATGTTAAAGTGAAAAAAATAAAAGCTTCAATAATAATAAATAATATACTTAAGTCTTATTCGGCTACATATAAGTTTATCCTCATTTTGGTAAAACCACTATCATAGTACCTTATTCTGACGTTGCTGTTTTTTTCCCTGTCCTGGTGCAAGGTGGCGTCCCTGAGGCTTAAATGATTGAAAGCTTCCTATAGACCTATTACACGTGTCCTCTGTTATATAAATTGCATGTTACGATACAAATTGGTCATGAAACATAACGGCTGAGATGAATGAAATATATTTTTGGTAACCCATAGGCATAAACATATTTCTTACTTTATTCCCTCCCAAAATTTACTGCCCAAAATTTTGCTGACCTGTTCTATAGCTCTTTTCAACCACATTTTAATCCAGCCCTCGACACACTTAATATGCCAAAATTGCATCACTATCTATGAAGTCTAACCAACCCCTAAATTCAGGAAAAATTTGACTTCAAGCCTCAGTTTATTAAATTTACTCTGTTTAGCACCCATTGTGAAGCTAAGAACTAATCAACAGTTAAAAAAGTGGTTAATATTTCAAATATTAAAAGCAAAAATGTACAACAATAAAATTTAATTGTCTTGCATTTGTGGAAATTCCAGTAAAATATGTTATAATATTTGGGGATAAGGCCAACTAGAGCATTGAAAATTCACTTCAAATACAACATTGGGGCTCATTTCCCTAACTTTTGGCCTATTTCCCTGGCTTTCCCTAACATGAATTTTTCCTCTGATTAAACCTGCGAAATGTGGACACCCTAAGAGTGTACTCTTGATTGGTGGGACACAAGCACTCTCGATCGGTGGTTAAGAGTGCCTATCGGTGGTAAAGAGCACCCTTGATTGGTGGCTAAGAGTGCCTATACTATCGGTGGTGAAGATCGCCCTTGATTGGTGGCTAAGAGTGCCTACTATTGGTGGTGAAAAGCACCCTTGATTGGTAGCTAAGAGTACCATCCCATTTCCATAAAGTTACTAGCAAGCTAGCCAACAAAGTAAAATTACCCTCAAAGTTATTTATCAGTGCTGTTAATTTTGAGTAAGCTGGTGGCGCAGTGGTTAGCGTGCCAGATTTCGGGACCATGGCAGCGATGTTATGGGTTTGAATCCGCTTTCTGCCAGTGACTTTTATCAGTACCATTCACCTTGTACTGTAGGGGCTCACCCCCTTACTTTGTCTAATACAATCCACGCACAGATCAATAGTCTATGTGGATGGGGCAAAGTAAGGCAAAAAGAGGTCCGCCAACCTCTTTAAAAAAGAAAATCTACTATTGGTGGTGACGAGCCACCTTACAGTATAGAAGAATTTGTTAATTTTCATTTTTAAGAAACATATTGTATTTTGCAATGTAAAGTAAAATGTTTCTTATTGCTAATATTGGTAGTAAGTTACAATAGACTTGACACTATTCATGTATATAAATTGTATACAATATGAAGAATAAAGACTTTTTGAATCTTGAATCTTGTATGTAGCATGCCTGGGGTCAGGCCGCAGGCGAGATCCGCGGATGCTGCGTTCACCGCGATCTTCAGTGACATGGCTAACTTTAAGGAAGCAGAACTGAAAAACCGTAAACTCAGAAACGTGAAATTTTACACAATGCTCAGTAAATAGTCTTCTTTCAATTTATGTGATCTTTAACACGTTGAGTGCGGAAAATCCATGTATGGGGTCATCAAAAATGCGAAATTTTTTTTTTGTTTAATCACTAGGTAATTGCTTGTATGTTGCTAAAAAGTCGTCAGAAGTTGTCTATTCATCTACTTTCTGTCAAATCTCATGACTTCATTTCCGGTACGTAAATTAACGTAGTCCGCCGGTGGTGCTGGCGATCGTCACTTTTAACTGAGTAAACTCTCGTCGGAGCCGTTTTCATAATCAGAATACAAATTCTCTAACAATTCTTTGTCATTATCCTGCTTCATTGAGCAAGTAACGCCAAAATCAACAATAGAAAACACTGTGAACACAATCACTTCGTACACTGCGCGCCCAGGGGTCCCGACGAATGATCACCCGCAAACCAAGCACATGGACTGCACCAATAAGCGGAGAGCAATATAACCTCTCCCGGCAGTGGCTAAAGCCTTAACTAAACAAATAAACCAATGTTACACAATCCGGAAGTGGTAGGTAATATTACGCTGCACGCGAAACTGCCCTCCCCACTCCTTAAGAAATGGCGGACCGGGAAACGAACTACACCGAAGTGAACACATGGACTAGCACAACAGGCGGTGAGCGCATCAACCTCTCCCGGCAATGGCTAAGCTCATACTGAACCATTATGTTTCGGGCAGGAGCGCTACATAAATTAACGTAGGCCGCCGCCCGCGCCAGTGTGGAACTACGTTAATTAACGTACCCCGCACTCAACGTGTTAAGACTGCAGTTCAAAATAACATAAAAAAGTAGCTGGCGACCTTATGTATAACAACAGACAAGTACCGGAAAGAAGATTTTTCCTGGCATAGAGACACGTAAATAGTCTATAGACCCTAACATTTTTATCCCAGAACTGATTTATTAGAAAAGTTTGAAGAAACCTAACCTAATTTTAAGTAACCTATCCCTTGGCTGTTGCTGAAGAGCATCCGGTGGCTGCTATCAAAGCATCATTTCCCCTCTAGAAATTACTCAAAAGTCTATTATTAAGTCGCTCTTCAAAAAAATCGTCGTTTTCCCACTGAACTTCTTTTTTGATGAATTTAAGGTTCACAACTACAACCTATCAAAACTACAATATATCACAACTTCACCTTATAACTATAGTTTATCATATTTTCAAACCATAAATAATTTGATGAAATAAAGCACTCTTATTCAACAAGAACGGCAGCTAATGTTGGAATTGTCACACCTAGAATAATTAAAACCATCACGTCAACATCTTCTCATTACATTATTAGTTTTGTTTTTTCAAAACTTCCTTCAATTAAAAAAAATCCGCCTCACTGCAGTTTATACACATTCAAAAAGCTTATAAATCAGTGGTTAATTGATACCGGTAGGGACGAAGTTATGGAATTTTTTTCTTCTCAATATAGATAACAATGAATTGTAAGATTCGGTTTTGTGTGTGTATGTTGTGTCGTGTGTCTGTGTGTGCATGCGGGGTGCGTGAACGGGTGAGGGAAAGGAGAAAGATGAGAGAGAGAAAGAGAGGAATTGTGTGAATGTGTGTGTGTGTTTGGTTCCGGTATGAATGGTTTCAGGTTTTATGTTGGTTTTATAATTTAACATAAGAATTTAAATTCCCCTTCTCTGTGCAAACAACTGTTGTACTTTTTTACTTTTTAAATTTTTTTATGTTAGATATAAGTTGTTCATTTACATTGTTTAGTTAACAGTTGTTTATTTGATCTATTAAGTTTTTACGTATTTTAACTGCTGATAAGGACTCGTTTCCCCACCCACAGGCAAATGCCCATGTGGGGGACATTTCATGTTTTCTATATATATTTGTGAATATTTGTATTTGTATTTTTGAAATAAACCTTTTCATTCATTCATTCATTCAGAGCATTTTGACTGGTCCCATGCCTAATGTTGGG
The DNA here is from genome assembly GCA_030545055.2 of Neoaliturus tenellus. Lineage (NCBI taxonomy): Eukaryota > Metazoa > Arthropoda > Insecta > Hemiptera > Cicadellidae > Neoaliturus > Neoaliturus tenellus. The sequence continues at coordinate 107,490,816 of CM061535.1, forward strand.
TCAACGGGACGACACCGGAGGTAAAGGTAAAGAAAATCGTTGGAGCCTTTTTGATATATGCGTGTGAGACATACAGACATATATACCTTCCTTGTATTAGAGTGTAATAATATAGTAATATTTTTATGTCAATATAGGGATTGAGTGCTGATATATCGCTAATGAAAAAATGTTTTCTGGCCAGATCTGGACCAGAAAATTAGATGTCTGGACCAAAACCGGACAGGTCTGGGCCAGAACCTTGGCAAGTCAGGGCCAGAACTGGGATGCCTGGGCCAGGACTGGACATGTCTGGACCAGAGCTGGAGATGTCTGGGCCAGAACTGGAGATGTCTGGGCCAGAACCGGGATGTCTGGGCCAGAACTTCACATGTCTGGGCCAGAACTGGGGTGTTCTTGGACAGAACTGGGATATCTGGGGCAGAATTGAAATGTATTATCTAAAACTGGGATGTGTGGCGAGAGATCGAACTAGAAATGAGATGTCTGGACTAGGATTGGGTAACTGTGGGAATTTAAGTAATACTTATCATTGAATCAATGATGTGCATTTTAAATTGGGTTTTCATTAAATTATAATTTTATTATATTATTGATTTTCCATACAGTTTTTATATTCAATGTTAATATACATCACGTCATTATAAAAAAATTTAATTTTAATAAATCAAATATATTATTAAATTTTAAATTGTTAAAATAACAAATTAGAATTTTAAATGATAATTTTTTAAAGTTAACTTAGTTTTCACACAAAATTGTAACTTACCAATATAGGAATATATTATGGACAGTATTTGTATTAACATGTCATCAACTTTTAAAATAACAAAAATCAAAAACAAAATATTTTGATGAACATTGATTTTTAAGAACAAGGTAACTAATTCTTATTCAGACCGAAGATATTAATTAACTAATTAATTCAACATTCCAACAAATATATGATATATTGTACATTTATAAAGTTTTGAATCTTTAATAATTCATAACAATTTAGTCAAATATGATACAGTTCTAAGAAATTCTTAAATGCACTGCAATAATTTTAATAATATGCATTTTAGATTGGTTCAGATTCAAATTCAAAACATTGGCGGGAGGCGGGAACAGCTCGCAACGTTTTTTTACAAACAATTAATTGCCGTTCAGCGACAGACAGTGATATGGATAGGTTCAGAGATTCAGAGCCGAGAGACGATACAGCTGGCTTTGGCTTCCCTAATCAGCGTTGCCAATTCAAGGGTAATTGAGGAGTCACCTGAGGTCGTTTTTCGGTAAAACGCTTAAAATGATCCGTCATTTAATCCTCTTTGCAGCAGTGTTTGTTTCATGTCAATATCTTGTGTTTTCACTGAGTTATGAATTTTTTTCTGGATGCTGTCACCTGTTACGAGGCAGCCTGGCTTCAGCTGGAGGAAACAGTCTTGTGCAGACAAACATTATGGGTTATTGCCAAACGTTGTATTGGTTTTCTTTGTGTGAAAAATGATGTTTAAACGAGCATTTGTTATTTAAATGTTTAAACTCTTTAAGTAAAGTCTTTGATGGACCATGTATCTCTACAAGTTTATTTTAAGTTTTAATGAATGAAATCGTTGCTAGGCCTATTATATTTTATTTCAAATAAATTTTGTTCGAATAAATATTTTATTTGTCTGTATTTCAATCCATTTTGATGAGTTTAAATGCATAAAATATAAGTTTTAATATTGAAAAAGTGGATTGATGGAAAAACGACCTCTGACTCTGCTTCATATTTTCATATTTTGTTCAATAACTTTTGATGGAAAGGACATATAAGCAAACAAAGATTATATTCTCAATCCAAAAGAATGTATCTTGCGTAGTATAATCCGAAGAGTAATGCAATTTGGTAAGAGCTTATAAAACATAAGTTTAATATTCAAAGTCGATTATCTCAAAACACGTTTTTTGGACTGAGGTCGTTTTTCCACCTAACTCCTCAATTATCCTTTTTGAGGGCATTTGGGGCCTTCGAGAGTATTATCGAGGGTAATCGTTTTATAAATTATGTTTATTTACAATCCATATTGGGTTGGTTGAGAATGAAATAATGGATTAGGAATAACAAGAATATAACAAAATAAAACCAATGCCAGTTTTCTTTAATTTTTTCTTCAATTTCTCTCATGATTTTAAAATAAAATATTTCTTACTTTTATATTAATCACCTTCTATACTTATAACTTAAATTGTGGGTGTATTTAGCGATTTTCCGGCATATTTTTGTATTTTGGAGGGTATTAGAGGGTAATTTTGGCAAGAACTGAGGGTAATTTGATGAATGGTAATTGGCAATGGCAACGCCAACCACTATAAAAAACCCCACTACCCAGTATACAATAAAATATTTAGTACTTCTGAAACCAACCCAAATCCAAACTATAATATGTTTCAGATTAACAAAATTTCAGATTCACAGTGGAAGCATTGACTTTAAGCCTAGAGCACCTCGAGGTTGAATGGTTTTCACACCTTAGCCTGCATTGCGAAAAAAGAATAAAAAAGACCCGACGGCCGACGGCGACGACGTCTTTTTAACGTCTCTGTCTGTCACATCTCTCTTTGGCATTGTATTCTGTTGTTGCTACAATTTTTGTGTTAAAACACCTTTTCTTTTATGGGAATTTAACTGAAGAAACTTTTGTATCTCTTTTTAACTAGTTTTCAGTGTTTCATTATTGGATTATCGTCGAGATATACTTCAAGTCTACCTACAGACCTTCACACGGTCTTAACCCTATTCACACCAGAAATTCAATATTTAGGTGAGTTTATTAACTTAATTGAATAACAATAAAAGTGATTTGGCCTTATATGCTGTATTAGTTTTACGTGTCATAATGTTCTATTGACTAAAATAGTGCTGTATTTCTTATAGAATTTAAAACTACAGCTAGGCCTAATGAAACTAACCAATTGGAGGTTAACTTAGGCCTATGTCTTGGTAACTTACAAACTTTTTTTATGACAGCCTATTAGGCCTATACGTTTTTAGAATTATACTTTGGTGTGCCAGATACATGTTTGACGAAATAAACAAATGAGCAAACTAGTATTAAGAGGCTCTGGCGGGTGCAGTTTCATAAGTGGGCTACCATACTAACGGTAGGCTAATTATGCAGTTTACGTGACACCTCTTAAAAATTGAATTTTTTGTGCCAAACTGTCCAAAATTACACCCTGATTTTGAAAATGGTAGTTTTTTCTGCGGAAAAAGTCGGAAAATGCCGGAAAATTGGGAAAACCGGGAAAACATTTTTTTGCCAAAATAAGTCGAGTGGGTACTTAAAATGACGGGGAAATTGAGCTGAATACAAATGTTCAAGAATTATCAAAATCCGTCCATAAATAACGAAGTTATCGCCGGAAAAGCAGTGGAAATGCGGAAACCGGTTAGTGACCATTTTATTAAAAAATACATCAAGTGGGTACTCAAATTAACCGGGATGTTAAGCTGATCACAAATATGTAAAAATTATTTCGATCCGATTTTAAATAAACTGGATATTGCAGGAAAAGTGTTGGAAAAGCCATCAGATGAGAACTATTTTTTATACTACAGTAGGCCTACTTAAAGTATGCCATGTGGGTACCTACTCAAATGACGCGGAATTTCATGTAGGATACGAATATGTATATATTACTTGAATACAACAATTTAGTAAGGAATAAAAATAGAAATAAAACATTAAGAAATAAAATAAAACCGGACGCTGAAACTCATATTCTTGAATGAAGTAGGCCTAATATCTGTGGTAAAAGTGGTTGTTATTGATGTAGCTTTAAGTCTTAGTTAGTATACAGTACTATATGCATATTTAAAAACTTAGATTTATATATAGTATAAAATATTATGTTATAGGCCTAGGTGTTATATTAACCTAACCTAACCTAACTTAACTTAACCTAACCTAACCATAATGTGAGTACTAACTTGGTATGTTTATTCCATATTAGGTATATATTCGTATTTTACATAAAACTTTGCTCAATATGACTCATATGATCGTCAGACCTTGGTTAGGTTAGGTTAGTTAGGTTATGTTACCTATAACAACATATTTTATACTAGGCTATAATATGTAAATATAAGTTTTTAAATATGCAAATAGTACTCTCTACAAGGCTAACTATAGCACTTTAGGCTAGTTTTATTTTATTTCTAAATGTTTTTTTTTTTCTTTATTTCCTACTAGATTGTTGTATTCAAGTAACATATTCGTATTCTACATGAAATTCTGCGTCATTTGAGTACCCACATGTTATAGCCTACTGTAAGAACTGTATAAAAAAATAGTTCATCTGATGGCTTTTCCATCACTTTCCGTGCAATTTCCGGTTTATTCCAAATCGGATCAAAATAATTTTTACATATTTGTGATCATCTTAACACCACAGTTAATTTGAGTACCCACTTGAAGTATTTTTGAATAAAATTGTCACTAACCAGTTTCCAAATTTCCACCGCTTTTCCGGCGATAACGTCGTTATTTATGGATGGATTTTGATATTTCTTGAACGATAGTGTTTAGCTCGATTTTACGGTCATTTTGAATACCCACTTAATAATACCCCATTTTACTAGAAAAATGTTTTTCCGATTTTCCGGCATTTTCCCACATTTTCCGAATTATCATTTTCAAAATCAGGGGGTAATTTGGGATAGTTTGGCACAAAAATATTCATTTTTTAAGAGGTGTCACCTAAACTGCATAATTACCATACTAACGAATGTATGTGAAACTGGCATTAGATTAGCAACAGAATTTTAACGATGACATCACAAGACATTGGGACCTTTAAACGGTAATGTCAGAGCTTTAAAAAATTATCAAAACAGGAAAACTAAGATAATCAAAATGACAATACAAAAAAATTAGAATGACTGCTCATAGTAATAATATATTGTATTTGTTAGGCCTATTTTGAAATTTTATTTGTCTCTGAAAACACCATTCTATATTAACACTGCTGCGTTAGGTTTACTTGTATTCTGAGATCACCATATTGTTATGGTTGCATTGATGACTCAAGTTAAACATTATTCTTGAATCACAATCGTTTTAGTAAAAATCATTATGCTTTTTTTAATAAAGTAGTGCTCAATCAACAGTTAGGGTTTTTGAGGTACAGGTTGTCTTTGATTATAGTGTGCGACAGTCTACATGACTAGACTCAGACTCAGACTGACTGAAACTCAGATAGACATGCGCTTATTTACAAGTTTTCATGCCTGGGGCTGTCGTCGCAGCTCTTGAAGGTAATGGCAGATCCGAATTTTTGATTATTAACTTAAGTATACACACCTTGTCGAGAGTTTGGTATCAGAATGGAGTAACTGCTGAATTCGAAATTATAATGGGCCTCAGGCAGGGATGTCCAATGTCCCCTTTGGTGTTTGTATTATTCGTTAACGATATACCCGACGCATTAGAGGGCGGGTGTAACTTTGGGGGCACAAGGGTAAATTGCTTGTTATATGCAGATGATATTGTAATTATTGCTCCTACATCCACGGGGTTACAGCACATGATAACAAATTTAGAAGTGAATATTGCAATAGTTAGAATTTGAAAGTCAATTTAAATAAATCCAAAATTATGACTTTGAAAAAGGGAGGGAAACTGAGCAAACAGGATAAATTCTTTTACAAAGGTGAAAGAATCAAAATTGTTAACAGTTATAAATATTTGGGAATTGTTTGAACGCCATCTTTATCTTTTCAACAAAATTTTGAAGAACGAGTAGGCTCTGCAAACCTAGCGATTAATACAGTTTGGGCTGGATTAATAAACAACAATAAAGTACCATTGGATTCCAAATTTATTTGTTTTGATGCAATTATTAAATCAATAGTATACTTTGGAACGCGTTTTTGGGGGCATTTTGAGAATGAAAAAGTTGAATCAATATTCAAATTATTCGTGAGAAAAATATTTCGCCTGCCATACAACACACCGGGTTATGTTTATTATTTAGAAACAGGTTTTGGGAGACAGTATAAGTTTACTTTGGGAGTAAGTTTAAGCTATATTTTAAACATTTTGTTCGGTCTTCAAAACCGTTTGCCCTATGTACTGAGTAAACAGATAGTATTAAAAAACTTGTCATGGTGTCGCGTATAGAAGGAATTAGGCAGGAAATTTAATGTGGAAATTGACTTTGGACACGGAGCAGATAGAGAGAGATTGCGGCAGCAGCTTATCGGTGTGCTAGAGGGGGAGAGGGTAGCGTGGCACGTGTATTGTGTGGATGGAGCTCGAACATCGGTTCTTATCACCCGCAGTATCGCACCCTTGACCTTGGGCCTGGTGGCGGCGGTGTTCTCGCAGGCAGCTCAGATGTTGCCGTGATATCTTGGGTCATAAAAACTAGAGCAGAGTTGGTAAACCTTAATTACAAACCCTGGGTAACGGACGGGAATGGACTTTGCTCATTATGTAATCTAAATGAGAATGAATCCGTGTTCCATTTTTTGGCAAGATGCCCAATCCTGGCTACTATTAGATTAACTTATCTAAAAAAGATCTCTTACAATGGAAGAATATGTAGACTTATTCTTGTTAAATAATGGGGATTGGCGGGGGTTATCTTTGTACATGAAAATGTCTAGGAGGTATCGCTGTGACCTGATTCAGGAATTTAATTTTCTAATAATTTACAAGTATATGTAATAATATCATGAAAAAAAATGTTTGGAATAATGGTCACATGTAAACTTAAATGAATTTTTAGATATTTTTATTTTTTATTATATTTCTATTTTCATCTCGTAAGGTCTAACACTTTGTTACTATAGGCCAACTGGCAGAGTTTTAGTTATGCAAGGCTTTCACAAAATATGTTACTTTTAGTTTATTAATTCATGCTGTGTCTTAAAGATAGTGCCAACCTTGCAGACGGCTATCATAGCCATTGCTGTGGAGTGTTCTAGTCTCTTTAGGTCCCCTTCGTGGAACCAGATCTTTGTAAAATTTAAATGTTGGTTAATAAAGCACTTTTTCATTTAATTTTCATTTCATTTCATTCATACTACAGCTGTGTAATATCTCATGTCACTTTAAGCCAATGTTTTGCTTTTTCGTAAACAAATATTCTAATTTTGATGTTTGAGATATAACAAGGTTGGCTTTCAGTGGCAAGTTTGGGAAGTTACACGATCATCAGCGCTATTTTCTACTCTGGATTTTAAGGGTGAAATTAAAATAACATCTGATTGTGAAGAAAAATGGGGAATTCAGGAAGGTATTGAGGGAATATCCCTTATAGTGGGAAATAAAATTCTATCTTTCGACCGCACATTTATTAACGGGGTATAAATTAGGTGTTAATAACATAATAGGCCTAACATTCATTAATTTTTGTACTATAGACTCTCAATAAAATCAAAATGTTACCTAACCATCGATAATAGCAACAAGGTTGGATAACGAACTTTCACCATTGAAACTGTGTTAAGGCCAATCGACATGTAGATTACTTTTGTTTCAGAAGAAAGTCAGTGACGTACACTGCAGGAAGGCCTAAACAAGAAAGAAGAATTGATGGAATCATCATTGGGCGTACCTAAACACTCTTCAAAACCCTATAGGCTTATCAAAGTGGTAGGTATATCTATGTAACTTAATACTATTTTAGTCCTCATTCTTCATTGCTTTATATTTTCATCATGTCATATGATAAAAAATACAGTAAAACCTCCCATATCCGACCTTCCGAGAACTAACTCCTCCCGATATCCAACCTAGTGTCTAACCGTCTATTTATGATTCCCACTCTCCTGTCGTTGCTGAGCCTGTCGAAATGTGGAAGACTTATTCTACACACTACTTATGATTTTATACACATGTGTGTAAATATTGTGCTTTTTAACCAGTTCTGTCATGGTCAGACATGGTAGGTTTTACTGTGATGGCTCGCAGACCCTCATAATGGTTATGACTGAAATAGTACTTCAAAAGTTTTTTCTTTTTGTCATGACTGATTCAGGTTACTTTTTTTTGTTAGAGTATTTTATAATTTCTTACTTTCTAAACTTAAGCTACCAAGAAGCTTTTAAATCAGTGTTTCTCAACCGGTCGTACTTGTACCACTGGTGGTACGCGAGGGCATTTCAGGTGGTATGCGAAAGACAACGGAAGAAAAAAATTAAATACATGAAAAATAATAAAAATTTTTTTTGACCTACGTGATGCCGACAGTTGTTTCGGTCAGCTCAGTTTGAAGTTACAATGCTTTTACACAAAATTTGAGAGACTCCAATAGGTAGCTTTTACCTCTTTCTTACTAAAGGAATTTCGCACCAACTTAACAAATTATTTTAAATAAATTAAATTAAAATAATGTTAATTATATTAATAATAATAAATTATTTTAAGGTAAGAATCCCTTTTCCAAGCATATTTATACTAATGAATAATGATTTTGTGTCCAGTACCCGTCTGAACCCTTGAATTAGGCCTATTTTTTTTAAGTTCAAAGTATTATACCTTGTACTATTTGAAGTTACAAGACATGCTCCACAGAAACAATGAAACGCAAGGGAAAATTAATTTGGTCAAATCCACAGAGATTATGAAGTTCATCACTTGATAACCCTGAAATACATTCTGTGTATTCCAGCGAGGTTAAACCAACCTCTATGGTAGTTGGTGTATTCGTTTGGTAAAGCCAAAATCCAGCCAATTCAAAATAGTTTGTGTCGTGACAGTTATTTGTTCATGTGTAAAATTAGTCCTAATTATTAATCAGTAATATAATACCCTGAAAGGGATAATTTCCTGAGCAAGAAATAACAGCAAGTTTTCCATTAACAACCTCTTTTTCTGTTAATATTATTTATTAGTTTGGTAATTTTGTATTTCTATTGTTTTAGTTACTTTTGTAGATATTCAAAATATCCTTTTTTTGCTATATAAGTGTGTATTTGGAATAATTTGTTTCAATTGTATTGTAGACCCTATGAAACGTTGTTTATAAAGCCTGCAGCTAGCAATTTTAGTTTAAAAGTGAATAATAATATAGGCTTACTTATACTATTATGTTAATTAATAATCACAGTAATATTTTTATAGCTTCAAAATAAAATGTTCATCCCAATTTATGTTTGTTTTTCTCAATTACAATAGAACTTTTTATTTAATTGTTTTAAATGTGAGTTTAATGTTTTTTCTCAGACTACTAATTATGGACCGATAATGAAATATATGAAAAAGAAAACAATAACCTAGGCTATTTGTAATGTGGGGGGGGGGGGCACGTATGTATGTGTTTGGGTGGTACGCCAAAAAACTGAAAAGCCTCAGGTGGTACGCGGGCACGTAAAGGTTGGGAAACACTGTTTAAATTGATCAGAAAAACAGCAATGTCCCCATGTTTAAAAAAACCAAGGATCAATGTTTTTTTATGGAACTTTAATAAAAATCAGATATTTGATTTTACTGTAGTACTTATTTTTTTCAGTGACCCACATATTTATTTCACTATTCAAAAGGTATTTTTGTCACTATCTAAATCAGGTGTTAGTAACATAATAGGCCAAACATTTATTAATTTAGGTAGACTCACAATGAAATTAAATTGATTTTATTGCAGGTACTTATTACTTATTGAAGTATTATTGTAACAGACATGAGAATAATCTCCATCTGGCCAATTATCAAACTTTCTGATCATTGATTGGTTTCGTTGCAGATATCTGCTCCCAATAACTTGGAAATTTGAGACTCAACTGCAATCCAACTCAAGAAATAGAAGCTAAATAAAGTGAAACATACTTTGAATGCAGACTTTTTAGTTGAGTTACAAAAGGACTGATTAAATATGAATAGCCTACTATTGGTAATTGGATTGTTGTGAATAAAATATAAGAAATGTTTATTACAATTTTTTTACAGAAGCAAATCTTGTTTTTCTCTATGAAGGTACAGGCCGTTACACGAGACGTGAGACAGTCCGCGCATGGGGGAAGGGAGCAAGGGGGCTGGGAGGGCTATGGAGTAGGAGTGGGAGGGCGGACGACGATGTACTAGCCTGGCTGCGCACATTCGCCAAATTGTCCTAGCTTTGATTTCGGTAAAAAAATAACCATCAAACATGTTAGAAAAACCACAAAGTAATAATACAATACAGCTCAACCATCATTAACAATAACTATAAACAGTTATTGATATTCAGATGATTCAAATTCAATGTTTCACTGAAAATTATTGAGTCAATGTTTTTAGGATGTTTTTAGCGAACGGCATCTGACAAGAGCTAACAGCTGACTGGCGTTGCTGCACTCTAGCGGCAAGTGGGTGCGCATGCGCAATAGCCTCTTTTGCTCCCGCGCATCTGGTACACTGTCTCACGTCTCGTCTTACCACCTGTACTCGCTTATTGTTTTATTATTTGTTATCTTTTGGAGGGTAAAACACAGTAGCTTTGTGATTAAAACTATTGCATGTGGATATAGGTCAACTCAGTTTAGATTCTAATAACTCATAACAGTTATTGATCGTTATTTAATTCAAGTTGTGTTGTCTAACATAAAAAAATGATAGTCATATACTCATATTGAAATATACTGTTTTACAGTACTTGGGAAAGTGAGGGTTAAGTTGGGTTTAAGTGAGGATTCTTACTTTTTGATAATTTTTTTCAAATCATCTTTGGTTTTTGGGCATGTAATTTTGTATTAACATAGCCTCTGTTTTGGATTCTTATTGATATATTATTTAGCTCATTATTAAATTCTATTCATCCAGATAACCCGCAAAATTTCGGCCCGATATTCTGCAGACCTACCCCAGTCCTACCCCACTAGCCCCACCCCTATCCCAGATGTAGTCACTTCTAAAATTTCCAAAACGAAGCCAGACCTGGACCAGAAAGTAATTATTATTCAAGATACACAGTGTCTTCGTCAAATTGGTTGAAGTGGTTTTATTCTTGTCACAGTGCCCATCAAGATATGGGCACTTCCAAAATTTGCCACAACTGGGCCAGATATGGACCAGATCTGGGCTAGACCAGACACTCCCAGAAATGGGCCAGAACTGGTCCAGATCTGGGCACTTCCAAAATTACCCCAGTTCTGAACCAGAAAAATTGTACCCCGATATGGCACAGTTCTGGCCAATTTTGGAAGTGCCCCCCAGATCTGGTCCAGAACCATTTTTTTCACTAGGGATACTACAGTTATTTGATAAGTAGCCTATTTTTGCAAAAATTATGATTGCTATTTGAATTAGTTTAACTTAATTATTTAATGGATTTTATCTCCAGTTGATTTTCTCCTGGTTCAAATCTACACGGTTCTGGCTTTGATAAAAACTTGAGCGTCTATTAAGACTGTTTTTCGTTGTCTTTTTTCAAATCACATTTTCGTTTCCCAGAAACCAGGCTTCTTCTTCTGATATAACTTTCTTTAGAACTACTAGGTACGGTACTTTATTTTTATTATATGATTCTTTATTGTTAATTGATCACGTTTGAATCAATAGGTAGTCATGACATAGGGTTTATCAGACATACAAACATGGCATTGTGTTTTATTCTGCACTGTCTGTTGTTTTCGATTTTGTGTTGTGACAGAAAAGTTTGCGCCCACAATACAACAATACCCCCATTGCAGCAGACCTGCGTACTCAGTGAACAGGGCCGTCACCAGGGGGGGGGGGGGGGGGCTAAGGGAGCATTTTGCCCCAGGCCCCCAATGACAGGGGTCGCAATCTCAACAAAATAAGGAGACATGCATATAAATATTACTCAATGTTACTACACCAGGCAGTCTAAAATGACTATTAAAAATTCTACTCAAATGAAACTTACAACAATTATATGTCAAAACTTTAAATAATGTTAAGGAAACTTATACTAATTACACGAAAAAATTTAATTAGTTGATTGATTATGTGCATTATCATAAACACTATTTTCTAACGTTGAACTGATTGTTGTTTAGTCAGCAACTAAAAAGCCAGTGAATAGATCTCTTCTAAAACAAGTGTAGATATATTACTATAGTAAAAATGTTGTTCTGGGTTTGGTTATGTTTGCTGGTATCAGTGACTGCCTTCCCGTGGGCCGGGGACCGCCCTCAACGTGTTATAGGGACTTTAGACATTTTTATAAGACAGAAACCCAGTAAGTAGCTGTAGAGCTCAAAATTAAAAAAAATATTTTGAAACAACACAGCTGTACAATTTTGTTATAGGGGATTCCAATTTCAATTTTTCCATATTTTGTGATTGTTCCTCCATATTTTCTGAGCTACTTTTGTATGTATTGCTATGTGGGTGTGGAATTGAAATATTCTAGGGTGTAATATGTTAGGGCAGGTTCAAAAATACTTTGCAAGAAAACGTAAATACGGTATGGCCCAAACCCATTCATTAGCCTGGGGAGTCTTGTTTAAGGAGTGGTTACTGCAAAGAATAAAATTATTGGTTATTTACAGATAATCTCATATTATCTCATTTTTTTAAATTCAAAGCATAAAATTAGTAAATGAAATTCAACCTAACATTTTCATCATACTTTAATGTTACTTTTGTTCATAAAAATTCTGTGTTGAGGAGTTTAAAAATCAAATTTTCAATTTTTGATATGTTTGCCTAAACTGATCATAAATTTGATACATTTTTAAGCTTATATGCTTACTCTATTGGTAGGCATACAAATTATTTTGATGATAAAAGATAATTATTTTGCTGAACTGTAAATTTCAAAACTGAGTCTGTTTTTGTAACACTAAAACGTGAGCATGCGACAGGGGCTCCATCACACACTTTGCCCCAGGCCCCCAACTCACTAGCCAGCCCTGTCAGCGAATTTCCAAGAGGATTGAATTTTTTTAACGTCTCCCATAGAAACCATGGGAACGAGGATGTAGGTTTGATGCCTTGGGGGTATTGCAAGTAGATACAGGAAAATCCATTCCCAGTGCATGTAACTAAATTGCATCAAATTATGATACTTTTCATTTTTCCCATAAACCCCATAGGGGTCTTCGGGTTGAGTAAGTAGTATGTAGGTTTGCCGCCGCATGGGTGCTGCAAGTAAATATAAGTTAAATCCTACCTAGTAGAATAGAATAGAATAGATCTTTATTTTCTCAAATATACTTATTTACAGATATGCACAGTAATGATTTTTAACTTAATGAATGAGAAACTAAATAGGACCTCATTAGGCTCTGCCTGTTTTGAGGTTCCTTCACTATCTTAAAATTCTAATATAGTGAATGTATATACCGAATTTGATCAAGTTATGTCAATAAATGAGAGATACAGGGTTTAGTTAGTTCCCCATAAGAATAACATGGAAAACCTATTTTTGGATTTTCTCCGTAACCTGTTGAGCCATGTTAAAAAATTCAAAATACTAAATTGTTTGTTTTTAAGCTTTTTTAAATGGTTTCAGTTAAAATTGCTGAATTTAGAAAACTTATGTCCAAAAATGCCAAAAACCGATTTTTGACCCTTTTGTTTGAAACCTCATAAAACCCTGTTATACCATAACCCGATAGTGCTAGTTTGCAAATTCATGAAAATAGACCTGGTCCTACACCTTCATACCAAATTTCAACAAAGTAGGAGGTCCCTGTCAAACGTTATCAGTACCACGGACACACACACACACACACACACACACACACATATATACATCTGAAAATGAACTAACGGTATTTTTGGCCTCTGGGGACCTCAAAATGAAGTAACAAGATCCCGGGCTTAGGTCTTACCATGTCTACTACCATAACAGCGTATTACCTGTAGGAAAATTTGCTAAAACATAACAAAATTTTGTAGTAATTTTGATTCCCCTTCGCATCCACCATTCCCACTTAAACTTGAGGATGAAATACGTCGTTACTCCCCCTCTCCGTCTCGTCGCTTTACGAAGACTCAGCATACAGGGAGGGATGCTGGATTCAGAATTGGATCCCTACCGACATAGAGGGCGTACCAATAGAGACGCTAAAATGACAGTGTTGTCTATTTGAATTACCAGAAACGGACATTAAAATATTATTAAAGAAACAAATGTATTCAGGGGTGATGTTTTTATTTCACAGTGTGCATGGCAGACACAAAATAGTTTACATTGAGAAAAATCTGAAAAACGTGTGTTGGTTTGCCAGTGCCCCACCCTCAGACTAAGTAGGCCTATAACTGGACCGAGCCCTGTCATGCAAAACTGAACTAAAAAACGTGGAAGTCTGGAGCCCGACGGATGGCAAAAGGATTCGATGTCGCGGAACCCGAGGGAAGAACATTCAAACAGCGCTTCTTGTAACCTGACATTTAAGCCATTCGGAATAAAAATAAAAAGGTTAAATTTATATTAAAATTTTCATTATGAAATTGTGAATCTAATGGTATCTAAACTTTAAATGGTCGGCTATTAATTTTTATTATTAGTTAAACTAAAACTCTTTTTAGTTCAACTTAATTAGTGACATGACAAAAGTAGTAAGCGAGAAAGTTTTTTAATTTTGGGTCAGGTAAAAAGTGTCCGCGAAGAAGTTGTAGACGACATTCTAAATAATTTTTTTATCTCAAGTAATCTTTTCTAACATTAGCCGTTTCCGCTACAGATAATATTTTATTTCAGTGGATTGGGCGCGAGCGCTGATTCTTGGATACCCGCGAGCTCGTCGCAAGAGCACGAACCACAACAGACACAATACCGTCCTATAAATAAATCCTATCGTCTATTGAAAATATAAAAAAATCAAGTCAGTGTTTGGGACACCGAGAAGAGAGGATTTAGTTGCTGTTTGTGATTAGTTTTTAGTTATAGCCATATAGTTTTTAGTTACAAATTTTTTTTTGGCTATGGGGAAATCTTGTCCATTTCAATCTTGTCTAGCACTAACCGAGCTGACGGACAGAACAAAGACCTGTAATTTTTTAGGTGAGCTGTTGTATAATTTTAGTTCTAAAGAACATAGTAATATTTTTAATATATTTTAAAGAACATGTTTTATATTACATGTGTAGATTTATTGCCAAGAAATTGCAATCGAGATTGTCATGTCAACATTTTTTAAATGTAATTTTGTTAAGAGATTATGATAAAAATGAAAGGTACGTTGACTTTGTAAATGTGGTTACTCTTAAAAGTAAGTAAAGATGTATTTCTCATTGTCAAAGCTTTTTTTTACCCTCATTGTATAAAATTAATTAAGATGATAACATTGTTGTTTTTTAAAATTCGTCTCCGTGATTCCGTGATTAGAAAAGAAAGTAACTGCCACAGCAAATGCATCTCCAGTAACCAGACAAAAACTAAATAAGTTAATTTGATTTAGTCATGTTTAACAGGGATTGTAAAAAAACAGTGTATGAGTGTTTAAAGTCTTTTATTCTACCACCCATTAATCTCTTCAAACACCAAATTGTAGCATTCTGAAATATGTTACTTCCTGTTGTATAAAAACTGCACCGTAATTGTAATATCAGCTCATATTATAACAAAGAGATGCGAGATACTCTCGCGCGCTTCCATGAAATCTTCAAACGCTCTAGAAAATAATTTGTACAATGATATCTGCTGGTCTCACGAAGAAATGCTTGAGATAAAAAATTAAATTCAGAATATTAGCTACAATACTCCCGCTGACAGTTTTTATTTGGGCAAAAAATAAAAAACTTTCCCGCATCTTACTTTTTTCATGTCATTACTGCATTGAATTAAAAGTAAGTTTGATTGAACTATGTATTATTATTATTTACAAAACCTTTTCTTAATATATTAAATACTGTAAGAATCACCATTTCAAACAGAAAATTTTAATATAAAGTTAATGTAATTATGTAATGGTTTAGTTGGTAAAAATACAGGTTGATTGAAGCGCTGTTTTAGTTTACGTCGTTCGGTTCCGCTGCTTTTTGCCACCCAATGGTCCTGAGACGTCCACGATTTTCGCCCATGGAATGCGCGGTCCAGTTATACTTAGTCCGAGGCCCCACCTGGCCTGCGCCCGACCCGGGGGGAGCGCAGAAGACCCCGTCGCAGTAACCTGCACACGTAGCGAATTCTGCACACTCTTTCTCCCATTATATACTTATTTTCAATGAGAATAATGTGGGATTTAGCATGTAGGTTTCATGGGCGGATACTGAGCATTGTGTAAATATTTTACGTTTCTAAGTTTTACGGGTTTTAGTTCTGAGTCCTTAAACTCAGCCATGTCATCGATGATCGCCGCACGCATCCGTGACACTGGGCCTGATACACTTACAGTACTCAGCCAAGTTTACAGTGCGCTGTTATTATTTCTGTTATTGATATATACGTTAAAGAAAACTTTCACTAACTCAAAACAAATCTCACAGTAGCGATAAGTCATACGGAAGGCCAACTAGACATCTATAACATGACTAACCCATCATATTAATTTTACCCCTTACCAGTAAAGCGTTTTTAGAATCTTTAAAAGGTATTTATTTGTTTTTAATGAAGATTGTTAGCTAACCTATATTTTATCTTCAAGTGAAATCAATTTGATTTGATTAATTAATTTCCGTATAAAAGAATTACGGAGTATAAAAATGGTCAAAATAAATTAAATTAAAAGTGACATTATTTTATTGCTAACGTACTGTGAAAACTACAAGAAAAAAGGTATTATCAAAAGATTGTTTTGTTAGAGAGTTGATAGTGATTACTGTATAATTAAAGTCGTTTATTTTCCATAGTTATTACTGTCTCTTTACCAATAAAGCTTATTATATCCGTCAAACTTTTTAAAGATATAAGTCTACAAGTAACTAAATAAATAAATAACCTTAAATAACTATTAAAATAAAAAGTACTACACACTGCACTAACTAATAACCAAACCGTATACTGGCCAGTGAGCAACGATGCTACAACTGTCCTATGGAGTCCACAAAAAAGTAAAAATAACTATCTCACAGATGTACATCATATTCCGAGAAATTAAGTCACCTGAGGTAAAAGACGAGAGAGGGGAGGGAGAGAGAGAGTGTGTCAGAGCAGGGTCGGTACTCACCTTTGCCGGAAACCGTGCAGTGTAGCTGAACAGAAACGTTGTAGCGTCGCACACACAAGCGACCGCATTATGTTCAAAATATAATTTAAACTGTTTCGATTACATGACTTGACTGCTTACGTCTCACTTTAAAAAATGTTTATTGTCCAACAAACTTTTTGATCCAATACAAAAATATGATAGAAATTTTAAAAAAATCAGGGGGTGCTAGGCACCCCATAAATCCGCCCATGGTAGGTTTGCTGCCATGCGGGTTTTGGATCAAATATTAGTTACCCCCCACCTAGTGAGGTTATCATAAAAAATATTATATGTTGATAAATAAGCGATTTATAACTTTTTAAAGATAATAACATGGGAAACTTGATTTTAATTTTTTCCTTAACCATTTAGGCTAATTTAACAAATACTAAATTGTTTGTTTTTTAAAGTTATTTGAAATGGTTTAAGTTACAATTGTCAAATATTAAAAATTAAGGGCATAAAATGCCAAATGCCCTTTTTGAACCCCATAAAACCCCGTTCCCATGGTCCAATTATGCTGGTTTTCAAACTTAACCTGGTGAAGGCTGCCCTACACCTCTGTACCAAGTTTCATTAAAATCGGAGGTTTCCTTCAAATTTATGGTATTAACGGACACATAAATGTATGAATTTGAACTGGGGACCTCAAAACCAAAAAGTAACATGGTCCTGGGCTTAGGTTTTACCCTGATTATTACCGTAATAGCGTATTCCCTATAGGGAAGTTTGCTAAAACTGTGTATGATTTTTTTTATCTGACAAACATAACAAGTGAGATGGGACGGAATGACATTTCATTGATCTTTGGCAAGGCAGGAAGTGCATCAATTGCTTTTATCTTTTAATGCACCTTTTAAGGAAGTGCATTGTTTGTATCTTTTGGTAAAAATTTAATCTGTTGTAACCATTACACCTGTCAGTCACACACAAACTTTCAGTACTGACAACCTGTCAGTACTAAAACAAACTTTGTCAATAGAAATTTACTTCCTGTTCGTGGTTTTTTTTTACCCTGCAGTGTATTTAATCAACAATATAAAAAGGGAATAGCTAAATGTTAGTCTCAACCTAAAGACAGACTCAACGCCCCACAAAAAAAAAAAAAAAACTTAATTTCGACAGTGAAAACTAATTTTTTAGAATAAGTGCAGAAAAACAGGTGCAGAGAACTCATTAAGACTAGGGTACTAACTTATTAAAATTTTTTTTAACTTGATATATTATAATAAAAAAATAGTTGTAAAACTTATAAGCCTGCTATTTTATGATGATACTACTATCTTATTGAAGTAGTATCATAAAATATTATCATCGGATTTGACATTAGATTTCCTAAAAAACTTAAATTTTGGTAACCTCGGTTGCCTAGCTTCTAAGCAATTTAAGGTTAAAGATTTTAAAAAGACACCATTTAAAAAAAATATGAGTTGTAAAAAGATTTGCCTATTATTTTTCTTTAATTAGTTTTTTACCTCAAAAGTTGAAAGAATATCAAGTTTCAACTTATTACAACGAGTCGTTATCAAATAAAAATTATTCAATAAAAAATACAGAATGGGAGCTGTGTGGTTAACTACATGGTGTCAGAAATTTCAGGAATTTGGGAGGAGATTACTTGGAAAAATACAAAGAAAAAAGTTCCTATAATCATATTTACTAAAATGGCTGCCATTATTAAAATATACATTTAAAAAATCATTTTTTTCTTGAAAACAAGCATTGCTGTGATGAAGATTCATGCCAAATATGAACTTAATACGATGATTCGCCATGGAAATAAAAATTATTTAGTGTAAAAAACAAAATTGCAGCTAGCGGCTTAATGAAGCATTTTAGGACATATGTTTAAAGGAACTTTTTTCTTTGTTTTTGTTCAAGTAATCATCTCGCAAAATCCTGAAACGTTTTTTTTCTGACACTAAATAGAAATAGAAGTAGTTTGGAAAATTCTGTATGTGATATTTTGGCTTGTCTTTAGGCCAGGAATAATACCTGAAAAGGTCGGTGGAGAGTTCAGGAACACCTTGTGTAGTGATTAAGTTTAAAGACACCCCCGAATGGTGGTGAAGAGCTCCTACGATCGGTGAATCCCTTCTCGAGTATGAGGCCTGTAGAGAGAGCCTTTGATCGGTGGTAAAAGTGTTAACCCTATTGACAAAGATGAGCGCCTCCGGTCGTTGTTAAAAGAACACCCCTG
Source organism: Neoaliturus tenellus (assembly GCA_030545055.2). NCBI lineage: Eukaryota > Metazoa > Arthropoda > Insecta > Hemiptera > Cicadellidae > Neoaliturus > Neoaliturus tenellus. The sequence continues at coordinate 107,510,072 of CM061535.1, forward strand.
ATCAACAGTAATTTTCAGTGAATATTTTTTCTAGTTGTCTGAATATGGACCTTGGCGAAGGAAATATTTTTTACATATTTTGTTGGCATTAATTGGTAAATAGTATGGGTTGTAAGTGTTTCTTTACCTCATGACAAATATTTTAAAGAAAATAAAATGTTTATTATTTTTCTTTTTAATTTTTGCCCATCAAAACTTTTGCCTAGAAATTCAAATTCTGAGAAGAATTTTTGGACCAGTAAATGAAGGAAATGCATGGAGGATAAGGAAAAATAGAGAGTTAAAAGAATTATATGGTGAACCAGATATTGTTGGAATAGTTAAGAGCAGGAGGTTGAGATGGCTGGGCCATATTAGAAGTGAGAGAAAGATGATAAATATGGTGCTCAGAGGTATACCAGAGGGAAGGAGACCATAAGGAAGGCCAAGGATGCGATGGGTTGATGAGGTGATGAAGGACCTGAGAAGAATGGGAGATGACTTGGAGCTGGCAGAGGACAGAAGAGCTTGGAGGCACATGGTTGGCGAGGCCAAAAACCACCTAGGTTTCCAATGGCCACAGGAGTAAGAGTAAGTAAAACTTTCGCCTAGAGTGCCAAAAAACCTAGAGCCAGCTCTGGAGACAGGGATACAACAGACTGGTAATGGTGAAACTCTCACAAGGCCCTGGACTGAGGTAACAACCTAAATTACAGAGTGGGGTATTTCCTGGGATATTAAAAAAAATGTCTTCCAGATTCGTGTAATAATGACCCTCATCAACAAAAATCATCCACCAACATTTCTCCGCAAAATTATCTCTCTGGGGGTAAGAGTGAGGAGAGGATGGGGAAATTAAAACAGCCATCAATGAGTGTAATCATGTGTGTTTATTTCATAATCCCTTCAATTGTCAATGTTTTAATGAAATCAGTGTTACAGTGGACTAAAAAAATATATCGTTTGGCATTTATTTAGTCGAGGAAGATTAGCAATTAACTGACAGTTCGCCTCGCCTGCACTTTATGTTTTCTATGCAAGTCGACACCAGCTTAAGTTGGAAGTCAATTCCAATCCTAGTGTAGGAAAATTAGTCGGGAAAAACTAAATAATTTTTTAACAACCAATTCCTTTTGAAATGTGTTTTATGGCATCCCCTGACCTTCCTCCGAAAAGTCCCCTGACATCTCACATGGGGATCATGCCCAAAAATGGGGGGTTGGCCCATTAGGAGTTACAATAAAATTTGATAGGTATTAAGCATACTACATTGGAATACATTCCAGAAGGTTTATATTTATCAAAATTAAAGGTATTAAATGGTAGAATACAACGCCGTAAACCCAATCTCAATATGACGGTAAGGAGGAAAATGGCAGACGTTCAAAATTTATATTAAAATAACATTATTAAAACTTTAAAATGTAGTAACTTCAAACATATTTGACATTTTGAAGTCTTTTCTTCGGCTATGAACTCTAAACGGAAGAGTCAATTATGTTTTTCTAGAATCAGAAAATTATAGTTTATAGCTCGTATATAAAATACGAGCGAAATTCCCACGTGAAAAATACTATTCAAGTCTGATTAAATCTGTTCTGGTCATATATAAGCAGAACTGTACTTCCTGAATCAGATTTGATGAGTCCTGAAGTCAGACGTTTTGCGTCTTTTTCAGGCCTGATATCAGGCTATGGTTGAATCAGTACTGACAGTCTCAAAATCAGAAGTTGTCTGATTCAGTAGTGTCTGAATCCTTGAATTTTTAAGTTGATGTCATTGAAAAATTACCATTCTGCTCGAGCTCACCAACATTCTGCTCGAGCTCACCAACATTCTGCTCGAGCTCACCAACATTCTGCTCGAGCTCACCAACAATCTGCTCGAGCTCATCAACAATAGAAACAGCATCGCTAAATAACTGTTAAGGAACATTCAATGTTTAAATTGGTAACATGCAAATCACAGATCACATTTTTTCTTATATTTATGAAACTTTATTATGCTTGAAAATGTCAATAGGCCCTATAGTTATATACTTAAATGAATATATTATGGTTATAAATCACATAAGATTCTAAAAGTCGCCAGTCCAATCCTAAAAAATTTTTGTTACATTCAAAAGATTTGGAACTGGTCTCAGCTGCCTTAGTTCATTTGTCAATTTACCAATCCTCACAAATCAATCAAATGGTCTTTGTTTGTCAGTAACAAAAATAATACCACACAAAGCTTGTCCACTCATCTGTTCACCCATGGATGTGTTGCCATTTCATTACCAGTATATTAGCCAATTTACAGTACAGTAGAACCTTGATATTCGACTCTCGATAGTTCAACACTCTTTATAGTTCGGCAAGGTCCATGACTACTTAACATGTTAATAACGGACGATTGTGTCAATGTTGGAGACTGACAAAGATGGAAATGTAAACAAAGTGACGAATGATTTAAATATTGGTTATTTTAAAGTTAAATTAAGTTATGGTTTTATTAAAATTTGTGTTTTCTAAATTCAAATCATGATTTTTATATTTCCAGTGCTAAAGTTCCCCATATACTCCCTATAGTTCGACATTTTGATAGTTCGACACCCTCTAAGTCCAGAAAGTGCCCTATCGAGGTTATAACTACTGATCTAAACTCAGGTTATCTAAATTACCTTCTAAAACTTTCAGATTAAAGAAAATCTTTTTCAGCATAGAATACTCGATAAACATGTTATGTAAAATTTATGCTAAGAAGTCTTGACGATTCTCAAGTAAGACAACTAATCTAAGAGGGTACATTTTTCATGCAATTAACTTTTTCGGTGACAGAATAATGGAGAGAGAAACGTACCGTCATATATCTCCAGATTTAAGCCCTATAAATTATTTTCCCTGGGGATATGTAAAGAATAATGTAAAAAAATATGAAAAAGCCCACAAAATATAGAAGAACTTGAAATGATATAAATAATGTAATAAGCGGAGTAACAAGTACCCCTTTTAAAAAGTGTCTGTTAATTTACTTCATATCACATGACATTGTATAAATGTTAATGGTATTTTTTTATGTATAAACATGTTTGAACACCAAATTTGAAAAAAAATACTACAAAAATGCCTTAAATAGTTGTAATAATTTTCAATAGTAGTAAAATTCATCATAGATAATTGTAATGTTTGGAAATTTAACTTCAAATTGAAAGTTGTGTTTTAAAAGAATTACCCTATGTATATCCTCTACAAAATTCAAAGTATAATCTCATTTCAAAACAATTTGTTAATGATAGAGATAAAATTATGGGAATTATAAAAGAAAGAAGTTCTTAAGCCGATAAATGATTTGTCTGTTTTTTCTATGTCAAAAAACTTCAAAAGGTTTGAATGTAATGAAATTAGAATTGAACAGAATCGAAACTTAATTCAGGAATTGAATAATTATAAATTTACATAAACACCAAAAATAAATGCATACAACCATCATTTGAAAGAGAAAGAGGGGAATGACTAAATACTCTAAATTTCTCAATAGTTGATTTTCCTAACATCCGAAAAGAAGAGATTTGCGAATAGAATATTAGGATGAAACTCCAAGAAAGAGATCATATTTCACATTTGTCTCTAGCAGCATTTCAACATGATGGATTTTCTGAATGAACAGATCGTCTCCGACCATCGTCCGCCACAGGAACTCTGGCCGGTGGCTAAGTGGTTAGACCTATATGTGTTTTGGTTGGATACAGTAAAATTACTGTAAATGACATGTTGCTCCTGGTCTAGAATTACTTTTTCTAGAACTGTAGATTTTGAAACTCTAAAGATGGTATATTATGCATACATCTTCTCACACTTAACCTATGCTATAATTTTTTGGGGGCAACTCACAGTCCAGTGATTCTGTTTTCAAGATTCAAAAAAGTATAATAGGCACAATATGATGCACGTAAACCATGTTACCCCAAGCAGACCTCTGTTTAGAAAATCAAATATCTTACTATTGCCCATAAATCGTATATACTCTCATGTTTGTGAAAAACAATCAGCATAAATTCACCTTAGTCAAATCTCACCATATAACTACCCAACAAGAAGCAACCAACTTCAATATCCACTTCATAAGTCATCTGCCTAAGCTTAAAGAGATCTCCGTCATACCAGGGTGTTTGTCTTTATAATAAACTTCCTTCTGAAGTAAAAAAATTCCCTCAAGTAAAGTTTAAAAAACTCTCAATAATTAACTAGCAAATAATATTTTTTACTGTGTTGATGATTTTCTCAATGCTGACATGGGAAATATACTTGAAACAAAAACTTTAATAGTTTAACCTGCCTTGTTAATCAGAATAAGTTATCTTATCAGCATTGATTGTTAGATTTAAGCAACTGACTTGTCACCTACCATTAAGGCATTGTATTACTTTTGTATATGGTGTACTTTTTGACAAAATAAATTAAATGAAATTGTGAGCGTATTTCATAAAAGTGATGGTGCTATATACTGTAATTATATTGTGGCTTGCACCCACCTGATATTTCACCAGTGTGGTTATCCTTAATCAAATCATATTTTAAAAAAACTAACACTAACACAATAGTCAGGATATTCACACTTTCTGAAGTTCCATAAGGAAAAATAAGAAAGCACCTTACTTCCTCAGTGAATTTCGGGCCACATGCAACGGAAGATGTTGAACTACCGTAGTCAAGTTTCATTTGTCAACAATATTTAGATCCAAAAATCCCTAACAAACTATATTTCAATTGAAAAATATTTAAAATTCTTTTAAAATTAGGATTTTCTAAGACCCTATTTCTTATTTTGCCTATAAAAGGCTGTGATTTTACATGGCTGAGTTTGTTGAATTTCCAGGCAGTATCCTTGTTTCGCGATGACCGGTAGCCCCTCAATTATTCATATACTGCCTGCGGCGTGGACCTCTTTGTCAAATTTAACTTTTGATCCTTTGCTGTCCGATTCTAAGTATATTTATCAAAATTTTTCGCGTATTTTAAATTCAAATTGGACAGTATCTTCGCCGTCGTTCATGGTCCACCAGGACATTCCGCCATCTTGGTTCGATCCTGTGGTTTTACCAGAATCATGGTGGGATGTCCAAGATTTAACTTCATTAAAGTATATTGCGATTTTTGCATGGTTAGGAGTATTATTGGCCCTTTTGGGGTATATTGGTTTTAAAATGTATGTTGTGAGTATCAAAATTGACATGATAAGGGGAGACTAGTTTTGTTTTTTTTTCTTTTACTTTTTTGTGATAGGAGACGCTGAGGACATCGTCTCGCGGGATAAGGCGGATGTGAAGGAGAGATGTATTTAGGGATTTTTTATTAGATAAAAGACTATGAACATTGTGTACTTTAGTAGGAGGCCGCAACGGTCATTACTAGAGTCAAGGTCCCGCTGGATGGCAAGGCGCTTTGGAGGTAAACACTGGGTTCGTCGAACTGAAGGTCAGAGGCGAGTGCGATCTAATATATAGGTCAACTTCCTTGTAGTTGGGGAGAGCGGTGCCTGGACCCGGGGCGGTCAGGTGAGTACCATATTGGTTGATTTGGGAAAATAGGCCCTGGTAGAAGTTCTTGGGGTTTTCGAGTTAAAGAGTTAGTTAAAGTTCTTATGGGGTTGAGTCATTAAGTTTTATTGTAGTTGAGATTTTAAGCAAAGAGGGTTTAATTTCTGTAGCGTGTTTAAGAAGGAATAGTTTTGTTTGAGTTTAAATTAAAATCTCATTTGACCAGATTGCACTACCTCCAGAGCGAGTTGCCAGTCCAGAATAAATATTTTGAGAGAGAATTATTTTATTTATTTTTTTTTTTTTGAGAAGACATTTGTATAACATTCTTAGAGTCCAGTTTGTGTTTTGTGTTCTGTATAGATAGGGTTTTTGATTTGATTAAAAGAAAGGTCCGCTCAAACACGTGTATCTGTTATTAAGTAGAAACCCACATTTTTCCCTGTTTACTATTAGAGTTAATTAGCTACGCTCCCACAAGTGGTAGACGGACCAATTTTGGAGTTCGCTACAATTTTATTGTTGTGGTGGTCTTAAATTTTAACTGTCTTTTTATTGAGCTGAGCCATTGTTTTTGTTTAAATATTTTATCTGATGTTGTTACCGTTTATTTTATTGTTTTTTTTTTTTTTTAAAGATTGATAAGTACAAAATAGTTGTTAGAGGAATCTGTGGTATTTTTATTTATAATCATTTTTAACCTTGATTGTTTTATTTAATTAGGCCTAAAAATAACTTATTTGACACAATTGGTGAATGTGACTTATGCTAAGAAGCACCGATTATATTCAACTTATTAGTTTTAATGACGAAGTCCATTGTAATTACAATGCAATCATTGAACGACAAATTGTCTATTGTCTTGTTCCGTAACACTGACTGTAGGACATATGTCCCATCCTTTGTATGATGTAATGACATGAAATAAAATGAATTAATATTAATTAAGTAATAAAAATATGTAATGTTTCCTTCTTGAATCAAAGTCCAAGACACTAACCATTTGGCAAATAACAACCCTGTTTGACCTTTTTTATACATATTCATGGTTTAAATGTTGTAATATAAAAGGATACTCAGCTACGGCTTGTTCTGGATTGATCAAGTTATATCTAAGTAAGAATTTTTCAAGTAACGCCTGTTCCTTTTCTTGCCAACTCAAAATTTGTTTGTATGTATTGAATTCTTCAACTAACATTGCGAGATCAGATTCTTGAACCTGGTGAAACTTTTCAAGTTTTTCCTGAAATTAAAAAAGTACATTACTGTATCTTATTATTTGCTCATTAGTTTTGCACTTGAAGTCTTTGTGATTAAAAATAGTAACAGGGCCACCACTAGAGGGAAGGGGGGGGGGGCAAATTGGGCATTTTGCCTCAGGCCCCCAATGACAGGGCCCCCTACCTCAACAAAATAAGGAGTCATGCATAGATATGACTGAATGTTACTACACCCGGCTGTCAAAAATGAATATAAAAAACTTTTTTCAAATGAAACTTGCAACAGTTATGTGTCAAAACGTTAAATAATGTTATAGAAACTTATACTAATTACAGGAAATATTAAATTAGTTGACTTATATAGTTGTGTCTTTGTCCAATGCTTGCATCAATAACCGTGTGTGTTCATCAGTATATGATATCCTTCAGACCCTCTTATTAGCTTCAAAACATTATAAATACCCCCCTCACAGCAGATCTGCGTGCTCAGCAAATTTCCAATGGAGATTGAGATTTTGTATTTATTTATTTACAATTGCAGTATTACAATTTGATTATTGTGTTGCAAGTGTCAAAACATATTCAGTCCATTTAATAAAATAAAATCACTTATAAAAAAAACAAGTTTTCTGGTCACTCACACACATCAAGATCACATTCATACAAAACAGAGTAAGCCAGGCCAGAGCAGACACGTTACCCCACCCCTTCAGACCACAGAAGAGCACGCAGTGACATACTCATCAATGCTTGTAGCATGCGCTTTCAATCAAAAATGATTTCAAGCGGCGCTTGAACACAATGGGGTTGTCAGCAACCAGTTTGAGATGCCTTGGTAAGCAGTTTAGCAGCCGTATTCCCATTTGTGCAGGAAGTCTACCACCAGCCACAAGCCTGTGTTGGTCCACTCTATATAGTTATCTGGACCTGGTATTATATGAGTGGATTTCTCTACCTTGTGTGATGTTGGTTTTTGAAACACAGTACTAGAGAACTGCAAGAATGTACACACAAGGTAGTGTTAAAACTTTTAGTTCCTTAAAGGATTCTCTGCATGAGGCATTGTACTGGAGATTACTAACCACTCTAATAGCTTTCTTTTGTAGAACGAAGAGCCTTTGAAAATGAGCTTGAGCACAGCCGCCCCAAAGCAAGATGCCATATGACAGGTGCGGTGATATGACACCGTGATAAGTCGTGGTCAAAATTTTTTTGTCGCAGTATTTGGCAAGGTTTTCATAACAAAAACAGGCCAGAAGAAACCAAGGAACACAACCTGTCTACATGGTGTGCCCAGCTCAATCTACTGTCAAGCCACAGGCCAAGAAATTTAACATTGTCTTCATAGGCTATAATGTCTTAATCATTCATTATAGTAGGAGGATGAGGATCAGCCACAGTTCGGAGCGAGAACAGTATACAGTTAGATTTTGAGCTATTGGCCAGCAGATTCATGTCATTCAAGTGTTGAATACAGGCATTTAGATCAGAATAGGCCTGGACTTCCAGTGTACTTTTTGATTTTGATTTTAAGCAGATAGAGGTGTCATCTGCATACTGAACTAGATTCCCATCTTTCACACATGAGCTCAAACTGTTGACGTAGCAGAGAAAAAGTACCGGACCAAGTATGGAGCCCTGCGGGACTCCATAACCTAGCCCAATGCTATTGGAGTATTTGTGTGAGTCACAGACTTGTTGAGTTCTTTCAGAGAGATAAGAACGCAACCAAGCAAGGGGCAAACCACACACACCGCAATGGTAGAGCCTGTCTATGAGAATTTTGTGATCAACACAGTCGAAGGCCTTGGACAAGTCCAAGAACACTCCGACTGTTGTAGATCGCTCTTCCAGCCCTTCAGTGATCGTCCTGACCAACTGTGTGACTGCGTCAACAGTTGACATTGATTTTCTAAAACCAAACTGGCAAGGAGATATTCGATTTTTTTCCAAAAAAATTACCAATCTTATACAAAAGAGCCTCTCAAAAACCTTACCAAAAACTGGAAGGATTGATATGGGCCTGTAATTGCTAGGCGAGTGTGGATCATTTTTTTTTAAATATTGGTGTGACCAAGGCTCTTTTTAAAGCCAGAGAAAAGATTCCCTTGACAAATGATTCATTTATCAAGGAGGTGAGAGGTTTCAAGATTGCGGGATAGCAACGCCTTAGTATAACGGTGCTCAACCCATTAATATCATGGGTGTGCTTGTTTGCCAAGCTCAAGATGACGGTCTCCACCTCTTGCACCGTGACAGTCGTCAGCACCATGGAGCCCACAGGACCCCCTCCCAGACTCCCATTATTCTTTAATTTATTAGAGTTGTCACAAGCCACATTCGCAAAGAAATGATTCAAACATGAGGCAACCTCTTGTGGATCTTTTAGACGGGAGCCCTCATGATCAATCTCAATTGGTTTGTTGGAGCCTTCACAATTTTTGGATTTTATTGATTACTCCCCAGGTGGCTCTAGTTTTATTTGTTGCTTTCTGAAGAGTGTACTGGACATGAAGGGCTTTGGCACCTCTGATGACTTTCCTGTAGTCATCAATGTCTGTCATTTCTCACATAATTATTAAAAGCAACAGATGTAGAAGATTTTGCTATCTCTGAGAGAAATTTTAGTTTTTCCCTTGAGGTGAGGATGCCTTTGGTAATCCAGGGGGATGATCTATTTCTGTGAGTTATCTTTGAAGTTTTCAATGGACAGGCTTCATTGAGATGGTAATGAAACAAACTGTCAAAGTTATTGAATTTATTATCGACCGTCTTGGAAGAAGAAATGAAGGACCAGTCCTCATTTTCCAAGAACCGGTTGAGAGTGAGTAAATTGAGTTCACTCGTGTCTCTTGTTATGCGGAAAGTGGGAGGAGGGCTGGTGGGAACCGTCTGTCTGATTGATATGAGTTGGCCATAGTGATCTGAAACAGCAGTCACCATAATGCACACATCCACATGAGGTATGTTGGAGATAACATTGTCGATGGCTGTGGCTGAGCCTGCAGTTACACGGGTGGGAGAGTTAATTTACCAAGTAAGGTTGAATGATGCCAGGAGGTCAAACAGTCTCTTACGAGGGCTGTTGACATCCAAAACATCAATGAGCTTACGACAGAGCTTACGGTATTTTCCCCATAAACACCATAGGAATGACTATGTAGGTTTTCTGCCATGAAATGTTGTTAGAAAATGTTAGTTGTTAGGAAATGTAATAGTTAGGTAAGGTAAATATAAAATTTTATCAATATTTAGCTTTTTGAAAGCACAGTCAACTTACTAGAAGAGCAGCTCAATGAGACATCAAGTTACAAGGAACCTGCTACACCTTACGCAAACAGAGCTGGCTCCCCGAGACCTCGCTCTGTAAAAATCGCCACAAACCCTGAGACAGGATAAACAGACTAGAATCCCTGGCAAGAACAGAACTAATGTTCAGTCGTTGCCGGGCAGCCGATGGAGACGGATCTCACCGCTCCGCTCGCGTCCAGTGTCCAGCACCGGTAGTGCAGCGTCCTTCCGTGTTCGGTTATGTTACTCATGTAGTCAAAACTGATTCAATTTTTATGTATTGTTAGTTAAATGTTTTTGTGAGGAAAATGGCGGTTAAGAGTTTTAAGTGCAAATTAGACATAAAAAGTGGTGAAGAGTCAATTACTTGTTCTGACTGTGACAATGAGTTTCATCCATCGTGTACAGCAATAGGTTCAGTGGAGGACTTAAAGAAGATGCCTAGTGCTCAGAGGATTTGTTGGAAATGTGATGTGTGTGAAATTAAAGCAACGGATTCGAGCATTAAATCCAAGAAATCGCAGGAAACTGAATCCCAAGGTGAGGTTTTAAAAGCAATTCACTCATTCAGGGAGGACAATGAAAAGAAGTGGACAGCTACATTTTCACGTTTTGATAAAGTCGAAACTTATCTTTCGAATATACTAACTGATGTAAACAATATTAAATATCAGGTTTCGGAAATAAAAAAAGAAAATGAGTCTATAAGGGAAGATGTGGAAATGTTAAAAAAGGAAAATGAAACATGCAAACTTGATATTGAAAAACTGTCAGATGAGAACAATGAACTTCAACAATATTCTCGTATAAATAATTTAATAATCACTGGTGTGCCTTTTAACAAATCTGAAAATGTGTACGATGTGTTGCAATGTGTAGCTACAGCAATCGGCGTAAATTTTTACATATCAGAGATCGATGTTGCGCACAGGCTAGCTCCTCGCAGAGGTGACAACAGACCGCCGCCTATTGTTGTAAAATTTCTCTCTCGCACCATTAAATGGGATTGGATAAGCGCCAGGAAGAGGAAAGGATTGTTGTATGCCCAGGATATCCATGCCAGCTTCCCTAAACAGCGGGTCTACCTCAATGACCAAATGACACCAACTACCCGTGACATTTTCAACAAAACCCGTGAGATGGTGAAGCAGCAAAACCTATCAGCAGCGTGGGTGACGGATGGCCGTGTAATCGTCAAGCCGACAGCGACTGGCCGAATTGTGCGGGTGCGAAATCTCTCAGAACTCCGGAAACAGTGGCAGCCCGCGCCCCCTCAAGCTCCACAGCAGATCCAGCCTACAGCTCAGTCCCATACTACAGAAAATAAAGAAGCTGGAAACGAACAACTCCAGAATGTAGCATAGAATCCTGTATAAGTTATTTTGAAGTAAGTGCTTAATGATTAATATCTAATCAATTATTTTAATTTTTTAAAACTCCACTTTATAGAAAAGTATAACCCATTTGCTCATTTGAATTGATATTGATTAATTAACTGTCTCTATTGTATATTGACAACATAATGGGACACATAAAGTAGATTATTTTTGTTTTATTATTAGGAATTCCCACAAATTAAATTATATTGTTACTTGCTTTGAACAGAAAATTATTTTTAAAACCTTTATAGTAAAAGTGATTTTTTATTGTTTGATAGATGAATAAAAATTTCTCCTTTTTAATGTAATGCCAAATTAAATTAATATAATTACAGTACTACTTTGGCAAGTATAATTTAAATGTCTGTTAAGTATTTAGCTATTTATTTTTAGTAAAACTACGCCAGAAATTCTTTGCGAATAACCTATGTAATTAAGTAATTAAGTACATCGCTTATTAAGTTAATAATTAAAAACTATAAGTATGTAGGGTGAAAAGAGCAATTGTAACTTTTGGATAAAAAATTGTACAGTTCGTGTATGAATTGTAAACAAATTCATTGCTAACAGGAGCAAGTAAGGAAAATATGAGTATAGGCATTCAATTCAATAGATTCCGTTAGCGTAGTGTAAACATTTTTTCTTGCGGTCATGTTCTTTTGAGTTATTTGTAATATTTTTAGTCGTTAAAAGCACCATTGTTTAAGGTGACATCGTGTAATTTATTGTGTATACTTGTGAGCTTTACATTTTAACTATTTCTACACTATAAGTACAATTTGTGTTTGATTTATTTGTGTGCATTTACCTTGAAAGTAATCAAATTAATTAGTACTGTACAATGATTACGTATAATAATAGGCTATTCTATTTGTTGGTTAAAGTTTATTTGTGTTTTTATTTTATATTTGTCTTTTCGTAAATGTACCGAGGATAAATTATCTTTAAAAACTGGTTTATCTCATAATTTAGGGAACTAATTATTTACATAAGTGTATTTCATATACATTACGAATACACTTAATTACATAAGCCTTCTGATAGACATTTCAATTTAAGACATGTATAAAATTAAAAACAAGATATTAAATTTTATTTAAGCATTTGCTTCAGTTGCTCTTTGTACTTAAAAGAAGTTTCTAAAATATTTGAAAGTATAAAATGCAAGATCAGAATAAAGGGAAATCGGATATTCTTAGCCATCCAATTGGCAAAAGCAAACATACTGCACATATTTCTTCGTCTGAATTCCTTGTAAGATTGGCATTTCTATATGAGATAAAATGACTGCCGGTATTCACTGATTTTACATAACAACTGTAGATAATGAAAATATTAGTTCTCAAAAATTTAATATAGGCCCTACTTTTCAATTTGTATGTACCGGTAAACAATTTGGAGATTATAAAATTTTATCTTCCTTTTAACATCATCAGCGATGATAAACGTAAGGAGAAGGATTGTTTTAATTTACTCCCTTCACCTCATTTTATTTTATTTATTTATTTTTTACCCAGCATTTTATATTTCTTTTTTTTATTTATGATTAACCTCCATTATCCCCTAATACGTATACAGTCTTAAACTAAATAGTAACAAATTTATTTTTTTGTTTTGATGAAAGTATTTTGCCGAACACTAGGAAGTTGTACATAATGGTAGATTTATTTGCTAGGGATGATAGTGACATTTTAATAGATTGTAAGTTGGTTAAGGATTATAGTGATATTCTGAACATTAGGAATAATTTTGGCTTCAATGTCATACATCAAAACATTCGAAGTTATTCAAAGAACATTGATCAAATAATGCTAGTAGTAGTAAACAATTTGCCTATAAAAATTCATTGTGTTATTTTGAGCGAAGCTTGGTTACTCGGAGATCCACATATAGTACAAATTAATGATTATAATGTATTTAAAACAGACAATCCAATAAATCAGAATGACGGCGTTGTTGCCTACTTTGACAGCGCGATCCCTGTAACCTGCCGACAGCTGTGATTAGGGGGCAGGCGAGCTGCTTATCTCTTAACTTCCGGTGGGCTGGTGAGGCATTCGAACTTTTATGTATTTATTGCAGCCCTAATTCAGACATTCACAATTTTATATGCGGCTTACAAGATTACGTAAATAATCAACCGAATAATGCCTTGACAATTATATCTGGGGATTTAAATATCAATATATTGAACGTTGCTCAAAATTCAATAGAAGACAATTATTTAGACATTCTATAGGATGCAGGGTTTATATCATGCATCGATAAAATAACTCGACCTAGTAGCCAGACATGTGTCACCTCAATGAGTGTTCACTCTGATGTTCTACAGTCTTCAATAACAGATCATAGATTGACTTTTTTATTTGTGCATTCTGAACGCAATTTAATTAATTCAGAAAACTTAACAGTAAGAAACAAAACTGATTGGATCCAAGCTCGTGATGACTTGTCTAAAGTAGGTTGGCAGAACGTCATAGATGACACAACAAATCTTGATACTTGTACAGCACATATGATTGATACTGTAAGTAAAATTATTATAAAAAACACAACTATACAGAAATTGAACTCCAAAAATAGGAAAATTAAGCCCTGGATTACTGCTGGATTCATTAATTCAATACGGGAGCGAGACAAATTGCATCGAAAGTCTATAAAGCAGCCCAATAATTACAGATTACGAATGTGATTTATATTTTATAGAAACATGATTCATTCATTAATAAAACGTGCTAAGTTTGATTATTACAAATATAAAATAGATGATTCAAAAGGAGATCCTAAGAGATTTTGGCAGTTAGTCAATGAGGCAGCAGGCCGTCCGTCAAAAAAAGAAACTTTCCCCATTAATGAATTCGCGACTGCCGGCGACACTGTCACTCTTGATCAAACTAAATTTATTTCTGACTCGTTCAATAATTATTTTGCGTCTGTTGGATCAGAACTTGCAGCGGCATTGAGACCTGGGGGGCCGCCACCTGCTTTGGTGGAAGCCGACCATATTCATGATACTGTTTTCAATTTCCAGCATGTTAGCAGAGAAGACATAACGAATGTGGTGTATAGTCTGAGAGTAGGTTCTGCACCAGCAATCGATAACATTCCGGCCAAATTTGTAAAAGAGTGTATCAACTTGTTGATTGAACCTCTGTATTACATAATAAATGGGAGTTTAAGAACGGGTGATTTTCCGAACGCATTAAAAATTGCAAAAGTAATCCCTCTATTTAAATGTGGAACTAAATCTATTAAATCAAATTACAGACCAATATCTCTTTTGACTGTATTTTCTAAGATAATCGAAAAATGTGTAAAAATTCAACTTTTAAATTACCTGAATCAAGAAAATATAATTAGTAATTTTCAGTATGGTTTTGGAAGTAACAAAAGTACTTCGGATGCATTTTTTGATCTAACCAAATTGATTTTTGAGTCTTTTGGAAATAATTCTAAGATTTTAATTACATTCTTAGATCTGTCTAAAGCTTTTGACTCAGTTGATAGGAATAAGTTGATTGAAAAGTTAGAGGCTATTGGTGTAAGAAATCAAAGTCTTACATGGTTTCAAAATTATTTTGACTCCCGAAAACAAGTAGTTTCTATAAATGGTGTAGTAAGCGACTCAATTAATGTAGATTACGGGGTCGTACAAGGAAGCACACTCGGGCCTATTTTGTTTCTTATATATATTAATAATATATCACAAATTCAATTAAATATTAAATTAATGTTGTTTGCTGATGACACTGCTGTTGTGACTACTGGCTGTACGTGGGATGAGGTGTATAAATTAGCATCTTTGGATCTACTCAATATTAAATCTTGGTTTGATTACAATACGCTTACTGTTAATGTTCAAAAAACGAAATGTCTACCTATTTATCTTAGAAATGATTTTAGTCCGGGTGAGAGAACACTGAAAATGCATTGCTGTGGAGATGCATTGGCGAGTGATTGCATTTGTGAGGCAGTTGAGCGTGTGGAACAATATAAATATTTGGGAGTTATCTTTGATTGTAAATTAAACTGGGCTCCACATGTTCAATACCTGAAAAATAGATTATGTAGTTTTATCTATGCATTCACTCAGCTTCGTGCAATTCTCTCACTGCAATAGCTGAGAAATGCATACTTTGCCTACGTGCAGTCAGTGTTACTGTATGGAATCATAGCGTGGGGCGGCGCACTGCCGACAATCTTGGAGCCGTTAGCGATTACTCAAAGATCTATCATAAAAACTATTCTAAAGAAAGATTCCAGATATCCCACCTTTCAACTTTTTAATGATTTTTCAGTTCTTAATATAAGAAATATTTTCACTAAATCTTTACTTATGTACATTAAAATAAATAAAGACAATGTTTTTGTGCCAGCGCAACATCACTATACAACTCGCAGTAATATTAGTATCGGATTTGTATTTCCTAGACTTACTCATTCTTATTTAAAACACACACCATTTTATCTATGCCATATTCTTTATAGAAACTTTCCAGCAGAGATCAGACTGGCTGAGAGTGATAGTATTGCAATGTATAAGCGACGTATTACTAACTGACTTTCAAATATGGGGTGGGACCAAGCTGAAGCTCTACTTCGTTCTGATTATACTTAAATTCAACTAGGCTTAATGTAAATTAGTTCTTGATCAGTAGTAGTTCTTTAGCTTGATTTGCTTAGAAATATATATTTTTTAATTATGCCTACATAATGTCAAATCATGAACATTGTTATAAATAATTTTTACCAGGGATTTATTATACCATGCAGTAATTTATGTATTTATTAGTGTCACTATCATCCACTTTAATTGTTATTAATATTTGTATTTTTATTTAATTTTGTTAAGGCTTTAATAATGTTATTAATTACGTATTTTATGTTCCTGTGTACATTACAAAACTAAGTGAAAAGTGTGACCGGTAACGGACTCATTCCCAGCCACAGACCTGGAGTCTACTTCGGAATTATTTATTTCCTATGTATATGCACACTATAATTGTAAATTTTTGTAAGGAATAAAGTTTGTTTGAATTTGAATGTTTTTAGCATCTCCCTTCAAGTAACCAAATTTAAAGACAGCACTAAACATCAAAAGCAACAAAAGACTAACCAAGCTTGTAGCATAAACAAACTTGTGGAAGCAAAAATACTACCAAGAATGAAGAAAAGTACAAGCTACGTTGACTCCCAACCAATACCTGACATGCTAAATATCCACCATATAAAAGCCCCACTAATAACGGCAAAGTTACTGATGGAGGGAAAAAGCTGGGAAGACTTTTTTGAAAACAACTTAGAGCACTACAAAATTGTTAATGCAACCTATTTCAATACTAGCCCTCCCAACACCAGCGACAAGGCCCAAACACCTTTTTTAGAACACCCTATCAATCCTCTAATAACAATAACCAAACATAAGCACAAACCCCTTTCTCTATCAGAAAAGTTAACATTTTTTCATCAAAATGTAGATGGCCTTACAAGCAAAATTAACAGACTCAACCACCAACTAAATCACACCGATCCCTGCATAGTTGTACTCACAGAGCACGGCCTAACTAAAGATAAACTGATAAATATTCAACTTGATAATTTTTATATATCGGGGGATTTGCAAGAACCGAACATCGAAAAGGCGGAGTTGCAATATACCGGGTGTCCCAGACCACCCGTACACCCCTTTTAAAATCTACACAAAATAATTATTCACAAAAACAAATTGTGCCATTATAGGTAAACCAGTTGCGCTCTATCCATTGATGATAATTTCAATGTACAGGATGTACCAGAAGTAACCTACCCAGACCGGAAGCCATTAATTTTAAATACGAACCCTCAATTTTTATGGTATTTTTGGATTCTAGACATAATTTTAAGACTAATTTACAGTTTAATGTGTATCCCTAATCCTAACGGTTGGGATATAATGGATGTCAAAGTTGGTTTTTTCCCATAAGAATAACATGTTGCTAAATATCATATCCATTATATCTGTAAATTTCCCGTTAATCTAAAAAAGACCTAGCATAAAAATGCCTCAGCTTCTTCTTTTAAATACATAAGCATCATAAATTATTAGTTTTGTCATAAATTATTTTATTTTTCCACAAATTTGTCAATATGGTGGATATTATTTAAAATGTGTATAAAACTAAAATTAATTACGTGAAAATCGGTATTTTTTTATGAAATATTATCTAAAATGAGGTTATAAGATATTTTTATGCTTGGACAGTTATGCTAAAGGTAAAAGTTTCAGTGTTAATGGATATGACAATTTGCTCCATGTTATCCTTATGGGGAAAATCAAACTTCTATCTCCATTATCTCCCAAACCGTTATGATTAGGGATACACATTAAATTGTAAAGTAGTCTTAAAATTATGTGTAGAATCCAAAAAAAAAAAAAAAAAAAAAAAAAAAAAAAAACATAAAAAGTAGGGGTTTGTATCGAAAATTAATGACTCCCGGTCTGAATAGGTTATTTCTGGTACACCCTGTACATTGAAATTATAATCAATGGATAGAGCGCAACCAATTTACTTATAATGGCACAACTTGTTTTTGTGAATAATCAATTTTGTAGATTTTAAAAGGGGTGTACGGGTGGTCTGGGACATGGGTGAGTCTGGGGTGGTTATGCAAACAAAAACATAGGCAATGAAATTTCTTACATTGAAATAGAAAGAAAGCAAATAGAGCTTGTGTGTGAATCACAGCTAATAAAAATCAAAGTAAAAACTGCAGAACTATTTATACTTGGGATATATAGGCCTCCAGTACGCAGCAATCTTGAACAGGCCCTTGATAATCTGTCTAACATTCTCAATGAGATTCCCACCTGGAAAACCCCAGTCATTGTAACTGGGGACATAAATGTGGATAGCCTGGCTGATGGGGATGACAATAAGTTCTTGAAAGAAGTTCTCTTGAGCCACAGCATTAACAGAATATCCCCACCACCGACAAGGATCACCACCTATTCTAAAACATCAATTGACATGACTGTAACAAACCTGATGCAAACAGAGATCGACACTGCAGATCCCAAGTACATCTCGAAGGTATTTCAATGCTCAAAACCTCGGAAGACTCAAAAATATTCTGGCGAAAGAAACTTGGACAACTGTTACAAACACTCAGAATGCAGATCAGGCTTACACGAAATTTCACAAAGTATTACGAGAAGCACTTAATGCAGCCTGCCCCGTAGTACAATCAAGACCAAAGAAAAAAAAAGTCCACATGAACCAAGACCAAGAGCCTGAACTCATGAAGCTGAATGGAGCCTCTATGACGGTACTCAGTAAATCACTCTTGACGGGCACTGAACAAAAGAAAAAACAAGCCAATGCCAGGAAAAAGACTATGATCTTCATTTAAAACAACTAAGAAAGAAAGCGTCTATAAACTATATTGAAAATACAGAAAATATGACCCGAGAAGTCTGGCAAATAATAAACAATAACTGCTTCAACAGCAAATCCAAAAAAAAAAAACTGCATTAAAACTCTCAATGTAGAAGACTCAACGTTAACAGACCCCCAAGAAATAGCCGAACACTTAAACCATTTCTTTACTAATGCTGCTGAAGAAGTTCTATTAAACTCCGAAAGAGAAGCCTTAAAACTACGTTCAACTAACCCCAAGTTTAGGTCGCTTGAAGAGAACCTTAAACTAACAAATAAAACTGAAGTAGAGAAAATAATATCATCCATAAAATCAAAGCCGTTTTCTGGGATGGATGAAATATCATCGGTGGTTCTGAAACATTGCAAAAATGAAGTACTAGTCCCAATAGTTGATGTAATATACAAGTCTTTTCAGCAGGGCGTTTTTCCCTCCCCACTTAAACACTCCATAATCTATCCAAAACACAAGAAAGGACCCGCCTTCCTGACCAGCAACTACAGACCTATTTCACTTATCCCCACACTTTCAAAGGGTTTTTGAGAAAATAGTACTCTCAAGGCTGCTTACACACCTTGAAAACAATAGCATACTAACAAGCCGTCAGCATGGTTTCAGGAAAGGCAAGTCAACCATCACTGCTGTAATAGACCTAGTGGAAACTGTAATTGATGCATGATGCAACTGAGGAAGGGGGCACAACAGCAGGCATCCTCATAGACTTTAGTTAAGCTTTTGATAGCCTGAGTCATGCACATCATCTTGACAAACCACGAGCTCTAGGAATAAGAGGAGCAATACATCAATGGTTTCAGAGCTACCTCAGCGGAGGAAAACAGATTACTGAGATAACTCATGTAATAAAGAACTCATCTAAAAAAATCACATCTACACAAGCACAGACATCAAGAGGAGTCTCACAGGAGTCTGTCCTGGGCCCTGTTCTTTTCATCTTGTACACAAAATGACATTATATATGTTTTACAAGACAGCTGTGAGCCATTCCTCTACGCTGATGAAACTGCCCTTGTTGTTTCCCACAAGAATGTTGAGGAGTTGGAAGTCAATGCCGACATTGCAGCCAGCATGGCCAAACAATTTAGCCAAGAAAATTACCTGGTGCTAAATGAAGAAAAGACACAACAGCTCTTTTTTGGCCCACAGAGAAAAAATGCTCTCGCATTACGCGACATCTCTGCATCTCAGGAGGCCAAATACCTCGGAATCACCATTGACTGTAACCTCAATTGGAAACCCACGTAGACCAGCTGTGCAATAAACTTAGCTACGCCCTATATGTTATCAGACGACTCAAACACATTAGCAACACAGAAACTTCAAGAACAGCTATTTTGCACTATTTGAGTCGCAAATGCGCTATGGGCTGATTGTTTGGGGGTTCCCATCTCAGGGAAAACTACATAGGGTATTGCTCCTTCAAAAAAAGTAATCAGAATTATTGCAAACTTAGATTTTCATGACTCTTGCCGAGGAGTATTCAAAAGGCTGAAACTGCAAACAGTAGCTAACCTGTACATTGCCGAGGTAATAATGCATGTAGCCAACAAAGGACTCACCAACTTTTCAGGGGCTCACTCTTATAACACTAGGAACAAAATAAACTACAGACTTCCCACACATCATCTAACTTCCTACGAGAAAAAACCTACCTACATCGGAGCTAAGCTTCTCAACATCCATCCACCTGAACTGAAACAACAGAAAGGCAAAAGAACCTTCAAAGAATCTCTACTTGACTGGCTGCAGCAGGGAGAGTTCTACCCTGTTGAAAAGTACATGGAGCGAAAAAGTCAACCTAACTGATGAAACTGAAATATTGACGCCATTACTGTACTCTACATACTTACGTATAGGTAAATTAAGATAATTTCGTCTTGACTTGTTTAATTTTCCCCATAAACCCCATGGGGGTGACTATGTAGGTTTGCCGCCATATGGGTGTTGTAAGCATATATCAGTTAAACCCTACCCAGTGAATGATGTACCTACCAAATTTGATCTAGTTATGCCAATAAATAACTGAGATACACGGTTTTGTTGATTTCCCATAAAATTAACATGGGAAACCTATTTTAGGCTTTTCTCCTGAATCTGTTAAGCCAAGTTAAAAATTAAAAATAATAAATTGTTTTTTTAAGTTTTTTTTTAAATGGTTTCAGTTAAAATTGTTGAATTTTGAATATATATATATATATATATATATATATATATATATATATATATATATATATATATATATATACACACACATGCATATGAAATTGAACGAATGGTGTTTTTGGCTTCTGAGGACCTCAAAATGAAAATGTAACATGGTTCCTGGCTTAGGTCTTACCATGGCTAACACCGTAATAGCGTATTCCCTATAAGGAAATTGGCTAAAATCACATGAACTGCTTATGATAAAACAATCAAAGTATCAGTTAATGAAAAGTAAATAAAATGATTTTTATTTCATGATGAATCTACAATGGAGAATATTTTTGAGGATAAAGTGGTAAAGAAGAATCCATGAGGATACGGCTACAGGAGATATATTGAGAAAAAAAACTGGACGTTAGGGACGAAAGAAATGGTAAAAAATAAAATTATTAATTTTGCCAAAAGAGAGGAAACAATAAAACCTATTTTTTCAGTGGTCAGTAGTCTCTGGTTATCTGGAAAATATATGCATATAGTGTCATAGGGACAATATTTCAGTCAGTTTCAAGAATTTTTTATTAAACTACCCTTAGACATTTTTATACGACAGGAAACAGTAGGTAGCTAGAGCTCAAAATAAAAAATATATTTTTTTTTTTTTTTTTTTTTTTTTTTTTTTTTTTTGAAACAACACAGTTAGTTGTACATTTTTGTTATAGGGGATTCCAATTTAAATTTATCCATATTTTGTGATTGTTCCTCCATATTGACTGAGCTGCTTTTGTATGCATTGCTATGTGGGTGTAGAATTGAAATCTTCTAGGATGCAATATATTAGGAGAAGTAAAAAAATACTTTTGCTATGAGATAAATGCATGTCTAAGGGAAGGTACTTTTCCCAGCACATTAAAAATCAGCAGAACTGTCCCAGTATGTAAAAAAGGAATTAGGGAATGTGTATCCAGTTATAGGCCAATATCTATTATCCCTGTCTTTGGTAAGATTTTTGAGGCCCTTATGCTAGAGCAGCTATATGTGTACTTTGAAAAGCATCGCCTTCTTGCTCCTGCCCAGTATGGTTTCCGCAGAGGAAATTCCACAGTGGATGCTGTGGACTCCCTTCTTCAGAAAATCATTAACTCCTTCGCAGCAAAAAATTCATCGGCCGTTGTTTCGTGTGAAATTTAACGTGCCTTTGATTGCTGGTCACATACTCTCTTGATCACTAAACGAGAGGTACGGGGTACGAGGCGATGCCCTTCAAATCCTTATGTCCCTCTCACATAGGTCCCAAATTGTAAACTGGAACAATGGTAGTTCCTCTCCCCTCCATACTGAGCATGGAGTCCCACAGGGCTCCATATTGGGCCCCTTTTTGTTCATTGTTTTTATCAATGATATCTATTTCAGGCTAGCAGGAAGTGTTCTCCTTTACGCTGATGACACCATCCTTTTCTATAGCAACATCAATTTCTCTGTCGCTAGGGGAGATGTTCAGAGGCTATTGAATGTTGCTTCTAGGTGGTTCCGTAGTAACAATCTGTCACTTAATGACTCTAAGACTCAATCTATTTATTTTAGTCTTTGTGATGCCAGTAATAATGATGATCCTGTCAATCTGCCAGGCTTCACCTTTGATCCTCAGCTCACTTAGAATGAGCACGTTGAGTCAGTGTGCAAGAAACTGAGTAGAGTGTTGTATTTATTGAGGTGCCTTAAGATAGATATGACTCCTGCATTTGTGAGAATTGCCTATCATGCTTTTTTCATTCTCATATCTTGTATGGCTTGAGACTCTGGGGACATTCCTCCAAGGTCACCAGAGCACTTTTGCTGCAGAAGAGGGCTGTGAGGATCCTGTGTGATGCTTGGCACCTTGAACACTGCAAGCCTCTTTTTGTTAATCAGGAAATCTTGACAGTGCATAGTGCCTACATATTTCAGTTCTTGGTAGAAACAAAGAAAATTGAAGCCAACCTCCCAAAAAATTGTGATGTTCACACCTATGTAACTAGGAACAATCTAAATTTATTTAGGAATAGGTGTAGGCTGAGCAAAACTTTTAATTTTTTCCCTGTTTTAGGTATAAGGCTATTCAATGCCACACCTGTACAAGTGGGGCAGCTCCACCCAAAGCGCATTGAGATTGTAGTAAAGGCCTGGCTGTTAAACAATCCCTTCTACAACATTGATGAATACTGGGAAGCTGACCTGCATGGAATGCTGAATTGCATATGAACCAAAGTAGCTTGTGGAGTGGAGTGGACCTAGTTCGCTGAGTTTGACTTTGTGCATGGTGTGATATATTACTTGCTTTTGCTTGTTTGTTTTTTTTCTCTCTCTCATTTTTGTATTTTAGTTATAGTGACTGAGCATGGACCGTGTTTGTAGGTCAAGTGGACTTAAAATCTTGTTAATTTGACATGGCCTATTACTTTTTGTTTAACTTCTAAATAAAATTATATGATTTGATTATGATTTGATTTTGATTATACCGGATGGCCCAAAACCATTAGCCTGGGGAGTTGTCGGCCTTGTTTAAGGAGTGGTTACGACAAAGAATAAAATTGTTGGTTGTTTACAGATAATCTCATAATATTATATCTTTTTTTTATTCAGAGCTCAAAATCAGTAAATAAAATTCAACCTAAAATTATTTTGAACACACTTTAATGTCATTTTTTATCATAAAAATTCTATCCCAAAGAGGTTAAAACAAATTTTCAATTTTGGATATGTTTGCCTTTAAACTGACCAAACATGCCATTTGCATGTAGATTTTGAAGCCCATAATATGTGTACCATACTCTATTGGTAAGCCTACAAATTACTTTTATTGTAAAAGATAATTATTTTGCAGGACTGCAAATTTCAAAACTGAATGTTTTTTTGCAACATTAAAACGTGAGTATGCGACAGGGGCCTCCATCGCACATTTTGCCTTAGGCCCCCAACTCACTAGTAGCAGTGGTGGGGGAGTGGTGGATGAAGCCCCTGGTGCTGTAATACCCTTGTCACTTGGCTCTGTAATATTCTTAAGTTTTCAACAGTTTATTTTATTTGTTTTAAGAGGTATTCAGTACCTAAATATTCAGATAGTTTTTTTCTGTGAAAGTGTGCAACCGGTTTTTAACTTAATATAACCAGTTTTATTAAATTTTAGGTTTTTCCAAAAATACACAGGATTAATTTGTGATTAGTGATGTGATGGGACCAGAGACAAGCCCCAGGTAGGCAAGCTGACCTTTGTACCTGTGGTCTGATAAGCCAACTCTGGCCTCAATCAATGGACTTTGTGTCAACTGAAATAGTCAGCTAACACAACACTACACTCACTGAACCAGTTCTACTGCCAAGAGTTAAATATTATTTGTGGTTGTCAGTTAATTGAAAAAGTAGTTATTTGCTTGAACTTTAATTTTTATTTTATTGTCTCACACTAGAAGCCAATTTATTTTATTTTATTTTCTTTATTATTTTAAAAGAATTTATTTTATTTTAATTTTTAAAGAGTTTTTATTTTATATTAAAAGTTCAATATTTTATAAAATAAGTATTAAACATGACTCAAACAGAGAGTAAATTTAAAACTGGTGACAGAGTTTTTGCAAAGGTAAAGGGACACCCACATTGGCCAGCTACTGTTACTGCAATAGATTCATCAAAAAAGCTAAACAAATATACTGTTCAATTTTATGGCACGAATGAGACTGGTGTAGTAAAGGAAGTAGATATTTGTGCTTATAAAGAGAACAAATCACTTTATGGAAATATAAAGGGAAGAAATCCCAAATTTAATGCTGCGGTCAAAGAGGCAGAAAGAAGTTTTAATAAGAGTTTTAAAAACTTTAATGATAAAGATAATAATGATCTTCAGGAATCTGGCAGTATTTCAACACAGGATTCACTGACTGAATGTTCAGTGATAATGACTGAAAACCCCTCGATTACTAGTACTCCACTTAACACACAGACTGAAACAGAAATTATTGATAGAGACCCAGTAAAAGATCAAGTAATTTCTTTGGATCATTTAAATAGACAAGTAACCTGTAATGACATGCCTACCTGCAATGTTAATGAGAAGAAAACCTCTCTTAGTAGAAATGAATTAACTTTAGAAATGTTGGGAAACAATTGGATTGCAGATGATGCAATTCAATATTATTATGAACTACTCAGTGACTTAGTTCTTAACAAAACAGAACAAAGTGGCGAAGCAAATAATATCGGGTTGATAAGTCCCATAATGTCCCAAGCAATTAAATGTCTCAATGACTTTGAGCATTTTCTAACCAACATGGATCTAAAGAACAAAACACATGTTTTGATCCCAGTAAATGATTCCCCTGCTGTTGACAAACCTGGTGGCTCGGGTTCGCACTGGAGCTTACTGCTTTATGTTGCTAAAAAAAAGGAATTTTTCTATTTTGACTCTGTAAAACTACGTAACTATGAACATGCAGTGAAAATTAGCTCAGCCTGGCAAACACTAATGAGTGAAAACAAAGTATATAACATTACAACGGTGAATGTCCCCCAGCAGTGGTAACGGATTCGACTGTGGAATTTATTTGATTATTTTCACTGAGATAATAATTCAAGGGATTCTAAATGGAAACGATACATTAGAGTCCCTGCAAAAACTATTTCCTGACATATCACAAAGCACTCTGATCTTAAAAAGAGCACAGTTAGCCTTGTTTTTTTACAATTCAGCCCTTACTTTGACCTCAGACACTATCTGTAAAATGATGACATCACCAAAAATGTGTACATCATCTGAAGCACATCATAAAAGTGTTGAAAAGGCTTATAACCAGGCAGCTACCACTACTATTGCTACCACAACCGAAACAATATCATCTGATAAAATTACTGTTGGGGCTAGAATGAACAATGACAGATTTAGGTTCAGAAGAAAACATCAAGACTTCGAAATGCTGAAACTCATTTTCCTACACTTACAAACAGGTTTTCATCTCTGACCAATTACCAATCAGAAGAGGAAGGATTTTGTATTTCTACAATAAATTATGAAACACCGACACAAAAAGCTGGTATTACATACAAGCGGATGCCAAGTAAGAGAGTAAACCATGTTGCCAAACCTAGTGTGTCAAGGGGTAGAAAACATTTATTTCAAGAAAATAGGGTGAATTTTATTAACAATACTGTAAGCCAGACACAGCGGACCAAAGTTCATGTGTTTGCTGATAGCCATGGCAAAGGCTTAGGAAATTTATTAGAATCTTTGGTACCTCGATCTATTGCAACTTTTGTTTCAGCAAGCTCTGGGGGAAAACTAGACCATATTTTGGAAAAAACATCCATCATGATTAGAAACTTTAAGGAGGATGACATAGTCATTATTATCGCAGGAGCCAATAATATGGAAGACTTTACTGATGAAAGGAAAACTACGGAAGAAAACATTCCAGCTAAGTTAAATAAGTTTGCTTCAGTAAACAGTCAAACAAACATTATTTTTGTGACACAGCCCTACCGTTTTGATTTAGTATCGGACAACCCTATAAACAAAGAGATTTACAAAATCAACTGTGAATTGAAACAAATGAAAAATCTTAACATACTAGATATTAGCGACTTCAAACGCAAGTTCTTCACTGGTCATGGGCAACATTTGAATAAACTTGGAAAGCAGGTGCTAAGCAGAAGAATTGCAGACTTTGCATTAAACATTAAACTATCAAAAAAATTGGCAAAAATTGAAAATGAAATCTCTTTAAAATTAATAGAGGATAGTATGGACACCTACATTAGCAAATTTAGCAGCAACGCAGAAGTTTCCTTTGCTCACTGCATATCAGCAGATTTTGACAACCAAAAGAAACATATGAGCCAAGGTGTGGCAACAGTATTCAGAGACAAGTTTGGAAGACCAAGTATGGAAGAATATAGCTCGAGTAATCTAACTTATCAGAAAACCGCAAAGGGGGCAGCTGTGTACAGTCTTGTTACTAAGTCTAAATATTTTCAAAATGTTAACAATTTTCCTGAATACAAAATAAACTATGATTTGGCCTATACTCAACTAGCGGAGGATTTTAAAACCCGGAATTTAAAAACTTTAATATGTTCCACTATGGGCTGCAACCGAGATCGTGTCTCACCTGTTCATTTTGTCACAAATTTATTAAAATTTCAAAAACTCACTGGAGCATCTGTGATTATTATAACAGGCAAAAGATTATTACATAAATATCTTAAAAATGGTATGAAGCAATCGACATTTGTCCAATATTTGAAGCAAATAATAGTTGAGCAGTTTTACAAGAGTTTTGTTATGAGAGACTACCACTGTAATGAAAGTGTTTTTAACACTGATGAAAATGATCAAGAGGAACTTGGAAACAAAGGACAACCTACACTGATGACAACTCCAGAACACAGCATTGGTCCTGCAACACAGTCAGCTGAGCCACCAGTATCCTGCAGCAGTGAACCTACATCTAGAGCCAAGTCAACTGG
This sequence comes from Neoaliturus tenellus, assembly GCA_030545055.2. Taxonomy (NCBI): domain Eukaryota; kingdom Metazoa; phylum Arthropoda; class Insecta; order Hemiptera; family Cicadellidae; genus Neoaliturus; species Neoaliturus tenellus. Next base: position 107,537,530 of record CM061535.1, read on the forward strand.
TCTTCAGCCATCCCATTAGGAAGAAAAGAGTGCTAGTGTTATGGTCAATCATGTGTCTAGTGAATCAGTGAAAGTGTCACACAATCCCACATCTGATATGAACTATTCTGTAGAATTAAGACCAGAAAATGTAAACGGAGAAATTAATTTAGAAAGTAGAAGGTCTATTACACATTTAGAAAACATTAATTCTCAAAACTCTACAAGCAATATTTTTAAACTCACAAGTATGGCCATGGCTACCAGCAAAGTAATAGAACATAACTCTAAAGCTTCAAATCCTTCTATAACTGAAGCCAATAAACCATCTATTGTAACTGTCTTCCATCAAAACATACAAAATCTTGAAACCAGAATTGACTCATTAATTATTACCGTTGAGGAATTAAAGCCACAAATAATAATCCTAACAGAACATAAACTAAACGAACAAGAAATAATGAAACTCAAAGTACCAGGATATCAGGTTGCAACGTTTTATGCAAGAACTGATTTTGGGGGAGGCGGAGTGTTAATTTTGGTGTCAGAAAAAATTGTTTTTAAAAACTTAACACTTAATTCTTTAAATGCACTTAATCAGGATAAAATTTTTGAATCTTGCGTAACAGAGATTAAAATTGGTAAAGAAAAAATTTTAATCGTTGGTCTTTACAGAACACCATCAGAAAACGCAGAAATATATTTGGACAAATTTAATGAACTTCTGAAAATTTTGAATAACATGAAATGAGATATACTGTTGGGGGGCGATTTTAATATTGATGTTTTGAAGGAAGACAAAAAGAAAAAAAAGATTTAGTAATGTATCAAAAATGCATGGTTTTCAATATACAATTAAAATCCCAACGAGAGTAACTGAAACTTGTCAATCAGCGATTGATAATTTCATCACTAACGTAGACAACAATTTTTTATAGTAGAATGTTTAATTACAGCTTTATCAGATCACGATGGACAACTTTTTAAAATTCTTTACTCAAAAAGTATAAGCAGTAAAAACAATATAAATGTTAAAATACATAAATATGAAAGAAAATTTAAACAGGAAAACATTCAACTTTTCATTCATGATCTTTCCAAGGAGAATTGGACAGATCTTTATAATTGTGATGTTGAAGAGAAATTTACTTACTTTTACAAAGTGTTAAAATATTACTTTGATTTTCATTTCCCTAAAACTAAAATTGTTACAAGTAAAATACATAATGGGTGGATAGATGATGAAATTATCAAAGAGCGTCACCAAATAATAGCAGAGCACCACTTGTACGAGATGATAGAAGTAATATTAAGTTAAAGAATTATATCAAAGAACATAAAAAGAAATATAGAAAATTGATACAATTTAAGAAAAAAAAATCATTTCAGTAAAAAAATTAGAAAATCAACCAATGTTAACAAAACTGTTTGGCAAATTGTTAACACCGAAACTAAAAGTAAAAAAGAAAAACTTTTTAGTAATATATAGTATTTAAGCAGAAAGACTTCAATGTTGATAACCCATATGCTGTTTCTAATATTTTAAATGATAGCTTTGCTAATATGGTTGACAATTATGTTTTACCAAATTTGGAAAAAAACCCAATCTAGTAGGCCTATAGAAAATTTTTCTGTAAATAGTAAGTTCAACTGTCAAACCATAGATGAATCTGTACTATCATCAATAATTGACTCGTTAAAACCTAAATGGTCATCAGGTTATGATGAAATCCCTTCCAAAATTATTAAAGAAGCTAAATTCGCTTTATTAAAACCCCTTTTACATGTCATTAATACTTCATTAATAACAGGTGTTTATCCCGCTCAACTCAAAATTTCAAAAATAATACCGGTATACAAAAAAGGAGACAAAAAAGATCCTCTTAACTATAGACCTCTAGCAATTCAACCAGCACTATCAAAATTATTTGAGAAAAGTATACTTTTTCAGCTGGTGGATTACTTTGAAAAAAATAACTTATTAGACGAAGAACAGCATGGGTATAGAAAAACAAATCTACCGTAACAGCACTAATATCTTACACAGAAAATATATTAACAAATTTGGATGAGAACAACAAGGTTGTTGGTGCTTTTTTGGACATTCTAAAGCATTTGATAGTGTTCACCACTCTTACCTATTAAATAAACTTAAAATGTATGGAATAGACGGAAAAGAATTAAATTGGATTAAATCATACTTAGAAGGCTGCCAACAGTATGTTAGCATTGGACACATTGATGGAAATAAGATGTACAATATTAAATCAAAAGTACGAGAAGTAAAATATTCTGTGCCACAGGGATCAGTGTTAGGTCCGTTCCTGTTCCTATGCTACTTGGGAGGGATGCCAAAACATGTATCCAATCATGTAGATAATAACACCCTACACTTGTATGCAGATGACATAAGTTTGTCAGTTCACGGTAAAGAGATTGAACTTCTAGAAACCAAAATTAACAATTCAATTTCAACACTAAAAGATTACTTAAGCGAGAAAAACCTTCTACTAAACGAAAATAAAACAACCTTCATGATGTTTAAATGTAGAAACTCAAAAAAACATTTTTCAGATAATTTTGTATCTGAAACCAAATTTCTAGGCCTTACATTAGATAGTGCACTCAACTGGACCACACATGTTGATAAAATTTGTAAAAAAATTAGCTCAGGAATTTTCGTGATTAGATGATTAAATCCATTATGCAACACAGAAATTTTACGAACAGTTTACTTTGCCAATGTTCACTCACATATTTCTTACGGAATTGAAATTTATGGGGGGACAAGTAAGTTTAACTTAAATAAAATTTTACATTTACAAAAGGAGGCCATAAGATGCATCCTCAATTTGGATGAAAATGAATCTTGTAAAAATCATTTTCGAGAATTAGAGTTTTTGACTGTTTATAGCCTTTACATTTATAAAACCATATTGTATGTAAAAAACCATGAGGCAAAATTTTTTTTATGTGTTGAATAAAGATTGATTTGATTTGATTTGATTTTGATTAGCAGCCCTGAATGGTAAACCACATTTTAAAACATTTTGTGGAGTTTCAAGGCCTTCACTGAAATATGAATATCAAAATAAAACTTACGAGTACGAGCATCAAAATAAATGTGAGCAACTTACGCTAATTTGGGTATGTTGTTTCAAAACCTCCAGCAGTATAGAAATTCCTTTGGAATGAGATTTGACTATATTTTCTGAATCAAGTTGTTTGGCTGCATCACTGGTGTCAATCTCTAATAATTGTTCCCATTTCATAGACCAAACTTCCTTCTCCAAGAGACGCAAATTTTTTTGCAATTCCGCAGAAACTGCTTGGAGATCATTAAAAAAATCCAAATTGCTCTCCATTGTTCTGGAAATTTTAAAAACCACAAATTAATATTGATTGCTTATCTTGAGGTAAACGCTAATTAGGGATTAGATTAGAGCAGTAGTATCTATTTCATCCGAGATCTAATAACCTTTTGGATTCAACAAAAGATTAGGCAAACAATATTTTGATTATGCATATTAGCTGAAAATTAGCAATCTTGAAAAAACAACTTTGTTTACATTGAACATAGGTGAGAAAACATTAAACTAAGTTACGGTTCTCAAATAAGGTAAAAATTTTGAATAAAGACTACTAGTAATTTATATAGAGTAATATTAATCTATTAGTAGAGTCCCTCAAACCCAGACTTTGAAATGAAATGTCCTTTATTGCCAAAAAACGTTTTACAAAACTTACAGCTCAGCTGATAAAACAGGTGACATTGTCAACAAAAATAAATAATTAAAATAATTGCCTAAATATACACATATATACATGGTACACAAAGAACACACACACACACACACACACACACACACACACACACACACACACACACACACACACACACACACACACACACACACACACACACACACACACACATATATATATATATATATATATATATATACACACACACACACACACACACACACACACACACACACAAAGAAAGCTTAACGAGTAACATTTTCGTCTAAATATTCATTTACGGAATAACATCTTTTTTCAAGAAGGTACAATTTTAATTGGTTTTTGAATTTTGATACATTATGTATTTCTTTCAATGCTGATAACTCGGAGTTCTGGATAACTTAGAAAACCAGGATACAGGTGCAGCAGGGGCGGTCTGGCTGCTCTGGGGACCCTCGGCTGAAAAATGCTTGGGTGGGTTGTTGGCATAGTGGTTAGGGCGCTGGACTTCAGGACCATGGCAGCGATGTTGTGGGTTCGAATCCGCGTTCTGCCAGTGACTTTTATCAATATCTTTCACCTTGTACTGTACTGGCTCACCCCCTCACTTTGTCTAATACGATCCACGCACAGATCAATAGTCTATGTGGACGGGGCAAATTAAGGCTAAAAGAGGTCCGCCAACCTCTTAAAAAAATCTATTCTGAGCGCCTTAACTGACACCTCAGCCCAGCCCTCAATCTACCCCCCCCCCCCCTTCCCCAACCCACAATACCCCAAATTAGTCTAATCGCTTAAACGCAAACAAATTTACAATCAATTTTCACTGTTGAATCCTAATATTATTAATCACAAGTTATTTGGTGAATGGACATAAATTTGGTGAATGATCAAATCTAAATTACTATACAGCTGGATGTGTAATTCACTGACAAAAATAAAAAATCTAGAACACTTCCAATTCAGATAGAAATGTGAAATTTGGCACATAGGTGGCTTTTAGCCTGAACTCCGGGGAAAAGTAATTTAAAACAAAATTTCGCTGCAACTTTTGAACGAGAGGTCCTACCTCAAACCTGAGGGAAAATCGTTAGTCAGGAATTAGACGCTCTACAAGTTTGGTCTTATGAAATTTTGTCGCACCTCACCCCCTTCATCCTTAAAAAGAGGTGTATTTTCAAAATTTCAATTTTTTCACAAAAATTGCTTTATTTTAATATTTTTTATTTATTATTGTGGTAGGAGCCTTAAATTTAATACACAATTTGAGCTTAACTATTTTGTCTTACTATTTTACAGCATTATTAGATATAATGCTAATATATATATTACTGATATAGTAATATATATATTGCTGTTGAGTCTAAAATATTCAATATTTTAATATTTTCATAAGAGAGAGAGACAGAGATAGATATTTGAGTGGATATGAATAGTCTGTCTGGCTGACAAAGGAATTCCCTTCATTTCTCTTTTTATCTTCTTTTATCTTAGCCAGACAGTATTGTCCAGCATTGCCATTTAGATCTGCAGCTCACTCAGTTAACACAGTTAAACTGTCCTGTTTAAAATGTTATTTTCTTGAACTCTAATAAATTACATATGGAGTGAAATTTGGTTTCAAAGTTTAATTCATTCAGTCAGAGTATATTACTTGTATGTTTCTAAATCCTCAGTGAGTGACAATTCCAGTGCAATAGTTCTTATTGTAACCTTGAAGCTGGACCCTACTCTGCATGTCTACACTCTGCTCTTCAACTATATGCTACGCTACAGTCACCAGCATCTACCAAGGGAGCCTCTTCTACGCTGCTACCCCAAGTCCATGGTAACTCCTTCGCGTTTGAGATGTTGAACCGCTTCTGCTCTTCGCTTCAACTTCTAGTCTGCACTGCGCCTCTCGTCCAAGATTCCCGCTCAAGTTTCAAGAAAAGACTTTCCGCAAGTTAAACATTTACACTTAGTATTTCTCTGACTTGTTTACTTAATTTATTTAACACGCTCGTTGCGCGGGGCGAGAATTCTCGCCCCGTGTGGCTGGCACCACGTGCGCGGGGCAGGAATTGTCGTCCTTCTCCCATGCCAACAACCTTGCTTTAGTGTGAGAGCATTTATGTACCGGAAATGACGTCATGAAATTTAACATAAAATAGACGCCTAGACAACTTGTGATGACTTTTAAGCAACATACAACCAATTACTTAGTAACTAAACAAAATATACAAAAATGCTTCCGCAATTTTGGTACGCAATTATATTGATTTTCAGCACTCAACGTGTTAACTGCTATTATATCTAATAATTTTGTATCAGTAAACTGTGTAAACTGAGTTTTCGAGTTTTCATTTATGCTCTCCATATTAACAGAAGCCTTAAATTTAAACGCTTTTCATAATGGTTTTAAGCTCACCCGCTATCCCTTAACAATTGCTAATATATATAGTAATATATATTACTATATATTAGATGTAGCCATTGGTCAATTTCAATCTAAGTTTAGTCCAATTAATTTTAGTCCAAAATTAAGTTATCTAAAGATCTGCCCTAACCTTACTATTTCCTTAGGAGCAAAAATAACATGACACACACGACTTTTTATTTTTGGTCTCTCATAACCTCAAAAGTTACAGTGGCAGAAACCACGAGGTCACGTATTAGTTTTGTTGAGTCCCCCGCTAGGCTGCAGCACATACTGGAGCTTTATAACTTATTTCATTCATTAAAAACTACGATGTGCACCATTACCCACCGCGCACCATTACCCTACTCTCCCCTAGGCAACAGAAACATTGTTGTACAAAAAACATTGTTCTATGACAAAAAAAAGTTGATGTAATGATCAATTTGTATTTTTGGGGCTTTGGCCAGAAAAGGAGGCAAAATCTATGCATAGTTTTATGAGTTTTTAACCCTTTTAAATGAAACATGAGTTACATATCATTAGGTGGAAAATTCGGCCAATTTGATCATAACATTTTCTATTTGATTTAGCATTGTACCTACCATACTACATTACCTACACTACCTACATGCTGACCCCAGAGGCGGATTTGGAAATTTGCCGCCCCTGGGCTATTCAAAAGTGCCGCCCCCTCCCCCCACCATAATTTTCTAATTATTCATATCCAAAATTATTGCCCAATACCTATGCTATTACGACGGGAGGGGACATAAAGAGCTGAAGTGATTATACGGAACTTAAATTTTAAAACTTGAAATTAAAGATTTTGCGTTGCGATGCAAGAACTACCAAAGTGTGTCTCAAAGCATGGCTATTAGTGTTTGACTGGTTCTTTGACCAATCCGAGACACAATAACAAGTGCCATTGCGAACAGTCGAAAACTAGCCTTTGTGCGCGTGCGTAATTCACGGCCGGTGGAATAGGGTGGAATGCTGTGACCTTCGTTCTCCCAGTCTCAGTAGATTTTTTGAGGTTTGTTAGACACGTCTGAGTGTAGCTACAATCGCAGATAGCATAAACATAAAAAAAAAAAATAATCTAACAAGTACATAAAATTTAAAGTTGATAACATAGACTAACAGTTAAAAACTTCAAGTCGCTTGCTCTTAAAGAAAGAAACTCCTGCAGCGAGTAGAAAGAATTTGCCAAAAGCAAATTCTGAAAGTTATCTAAGGATTTGTTAATAATAATATGAGAGTTTGGAGCAAAATCTAATTTATGCATAGTTTTGTTAAAAATTCTTTAACCTATAGGAAAGTGATACAGTTTGTTCAAATTCAGATATTTGTATATATATGTCCGTTTACACAAACTTCTGAAAAACCCCCGATTTTGATGAAATGTGATCAGACCATGGGAATGGGGTTTTATAGGGTTTCAAAATAGCAAAAATTGGGTTTTTGGCAATTTATTACCAAAATGTTTAAAATTTAACAATTTTAACTGTAACCGCTTAAAAGGGTTAAAAAAACAAACAGTTTAGTAATTTGAATTGAATTTTTAAAGTTCCTGTACTAGTAATGGAGAAAATCCAAAAACCGTTTCCCATGTTATTCTTACATGGGAAATCAACAAACCGCTCTATCTCGCTTTTTTGTTGTTATAACTTGATAAAATTTGTTATGTACCTTCATGAGGTAAGGATTAATTTATATTTGCTTACAAAACCCATATGGCGGCAAACCTTCATACTCTTTCCCCATGGGGTTTTTATGGGAAAGATAAAAATAATTTCCGGATCTTGATAGAATTTGGTATGAAGCTTTACTAGGTAGTAATTAACCTATAGTTGCTTATAAACCCCAAATGCAGCAAACCTACATACAAAACCCCATATAATATGTATAGTTAAAATAAAGATATCAACAAATTTTACAGGAAATTTTTCTTAGTACGTAGGTCTGCTGCGATGGGAGTGTTTAATTCTACGAACAAAGGTTTACAATGACATCTATAGCAAGCATTTACCATTATATGATATTTTTCTCTTTTTTATGAATGAGAATGTTTAGAATTTCCTTCTAAAATCAATCTATGCAAGACTGATTAGAAAACCCCAAAATATACTATTTGCAAAGTAGCCTAAAGTAATATGATTTTTCAATCTTTTGAAAATAAAGATAATTTTTGAGAGTTTGGAAGAAATAAAATCCATGTGGGAATGCCAACTGAGTTGAGTGTCAACTTCAATACCCATAAATTTAACACTCTTAGCATTCTGAACACAATCATTCAGTGGTGGTGGGGGGTGGGGGTGTCTTACCCTCCTGAAACTAAATATGAGACTTTTTGTTTTGACCTGTTAAGTAAAAGGCTATTGGCTCTGAACCAATTTGAGGCTACTAAAAGTTTCCTTAATTAAGTCAGGAAGGGTAGCCAAGCTACCATGTTTGGCAATTAGTTGACCGGTTTCAACTAGTTGGAAGCGACTGAAAGTGTGAATCTTTGATACCATATAATAGTTAAGCTTAGCTATAAATATCTCATGATCTATACCAGTGGTTCCCAACCTTTTTTTGCGCCAAGTACCCCGTGGCAGATATTTAACTGAATAAGTAACCCCCCCCCCCCTCGACTGCATTTCAGTAGAAGGTACGTATGTTGTATCAATATAAAAGATGGTTTAACATTTTTCTACTATTAAAACATTACAAATTCTTTAGGTTTAAAAACAACTAACACAACATTTTAGTTTATATTAGTACTCCCTCCTGAGATCCCTTACGTCTCATTTTCTGTGCTTAGCATTTCAAAATCAGGGTTCACTGTTGAAAGCATTCACCTTTATTTCCTGAGTGGTTTATAAGCATTATTACCATACTTCCAACTGTATGTACGGAGTATCTTACGATCTTCAGGTAAACCACAAGATCGAGAACGTCTGATTTTTTTATACTGGTTGGTTTTCAACCATTGATCCATATTTCGTGATACACCGCAGAATTAAATGACACAAACACTACGTTCAAACACTTCATAATATGAATTTTACCATGAGGCAGTGCTATTTTGCACGCAGTTCCAGTGTGACTGACAGATATAAAGATTACAACACATTATATTATTACCAAAAGAAGGAAGCTATGTAGGCCTACAAAAGTAATTGTACGCACTTCCTGAACTGCCAAGTGGCCAGGAGGACAGTGCAGTGGAACTCGTCATTCCCATCTTACTAGTTTGTGAGAATAAAATAAATCATGTGGTTTTAATATTATAATGTGCAATAGTGATTTTGTTTAAAAACAAATTAATATTTTATTTTATGGTAAAACCGTTTAATTGCATATTTAATTTTTTAAGTACACAAGTGGAGACAGCACTTTATTCATATATGGCTACTCAAATTTTGGTTTGCTAAATGGCATTATGTAAAATAGTGTCCACCATTATCGATTTTTTCCTAAGGATTCAAAAATTTTACCTATAAAAGGGAAAATTAACATAGGCCATAACTTTTTAGAGTGTCTTTGGACCTACTTTTAAAAACAGGGCAAACCTTAGCTATTTTTATTTTGTTAGGAAACACACCCTCTCTGCCAGACAACCAAAATTTACACAATAGGCTAACGACTGAGGTACCGGCCAGACAGTGGTTTTGATCAGAGAGTTGGACATGAAATTAAAGTCTAGGCTATATTAGGGGAAAGTCGGGTAATATCGGACGGCGGGTAGTATCGGACAAACGCTGTTTCCAGCTTTTGCCGCAAGAGACAGCACTGACTAGGACATCAGCAGAAGCACCAAGGAGAAAGACTATGTCAGCGCCATTATGCGTTTCATGCCTCAATAATCGTCTGTGTTGTTACATTTCTTTTCGTTTTTGTGACAATTTCTGTGCACGTACGTATGTTTGAGACATCAGCGTGCTAAACTGAGTCAATACTTTTATGATTCAACACCACTATTTGATAGTAAGGAGGCTTTACTTCGTTTTGTAGGTGAGTGGTTATTTTAGTTAGGTTATTATGGAAGTGGTAGTCAAAATGGCGGACCATGTCAGTCGGGTAGTATCGGACAAGCTCTCGTCGGGTAGTATCGGACAGAATGGATAGGTTGTAAATTGTTGAAATAATTGTAAAAAAACTTAACGTAATCAATAATTAACTCCCATTATTTATTTTTAGGTTTTCCAAAACATTAGAGAGAAAATTAACAAAATAACTAGCGCAAAGATACACTTTAAAACATAAATAATGGACCAAGGCCTTCAAAGGAGGAAAATAAGAAAGTTTTGAAAAAGGCAAAAGACATAAATGTAAAAAAAATTACAAAAAGGCAATTACAGTTTGAAGAAAGAAGTAGGTCTGAAACACATTGCATTATTTGTGATGAGACATTTCAAGAAAACTGGATACAATGTTTACCTTGCAAGGGTTGGCCTCTCGGAAACTGTGCTCAGCTTGAGGACAGCCATCTCTATTATAAGTGTATGATATTTGTGTTGGGCACGAAGCAAAGAAGAAAAGACTTTAAATGGAAACACCAACAATGTTTTGAGCCAAAGTGATCTTAATTTCGTGACTTTGAAACTCAATTTCCTTTATTTAGACTTAAGTTTATCAGCTAAAAAAACTGGTAGTGAAAACCAATTTTTTATAGATATTGTTAAGTTTTTTACAGTGTTTCAACAATTTGTAACGATTAAAGTGTGTTTTCAGACTGCAAGCTAGTGGTTTTATTTGAGCTACAAGCTGTTGTAGTTAACCTTGTCCGATACTACCCTCCAAAAATCAAATGGGCTCAAAAGTAAGGGTTAGAAAAAGTGTGGAAAAGTGACATGCATTCATATAATAGTTATTATATTAAATGTGTATATAAATAACATTTCAAACTTTGATATTTTACATAGTAAATTATCATTTCTTTTATGACTAATTAGAAAATAAAAAAAAGCTTAGGTGTCCGATACTACCCGACCTTCCCCTAGAGTTCTTCATTCTGTTAACAACCTGAATGACCTGATCAGCACTTATTTCCTTCCACATAGGGTACAAAGGTGCATGAATAAATTCAACACCTTATTCTGCTAGTTCAACAGCTTTAACTGAGGGTTTTATTACATCCTTTCTTATTCTTTAAACAGATACAATGAAAAAGTCATTGAATTACCCAGGCCTGATGTTATCAGACTTCTTTAGAGGTACCTTATTAGCTATACCTTATTTTCAATTAATTGACCAAGCTGTCTTGGTTCTATTATCACTGCATTCAATTAACTAGAATTGAACTTACATTTAACTTCCACATTTTAATACCACACATCCGATAACTTAGTAGTTTAGGGTTAGTCCATACCCACCTGGCCTGGGGCCTAAAATTTTGTGATTACTGGCGGAGTGGTGTGTGGGATTGGGATTAACTAGGGTACGCCTTTTTAAGTCAAGTTTATTCAATTCTTCAATAAAGCACACCAAAATTAAAAATGATTTTAGATCAATTTTGAATTTATTAAATTCACTGTAAGACACTGACTATACCATCACAGGGTATTTTAAGATGCATATGAATGAGGGATGAGTGTAGAATGGGTGTGATGCCTTGTGTAGCTTTGATACTGTCTAAGACCAGCTGATTCTCTAGGTAGGGTCATTAAAATTGGTCGGTGTTTCAAATGTGCTCTTTAGGTATATGAAAAACAATTTAATTCCAACATAATATTTCTATGCTCACTTCCAAGAGACAAAATTATTGTCATGAGTCTGATAATTAATTATTTTTGTTGACAAATATGTTTATTGATATACTATTCAATTAGGCTTATGGGAATAACCTATTCAATTTTCGTGTGAAGTTTACAACAAAAAAACTCCGTATCCACTCCAAAATAGAAGATCCATTTATTGATTCAAGAATAAGAATAAAGCACTTAATTGATAAAGAACCAGGGCCGGCGCTAACATTTTTCCAACCCACGCAAAGATTATATTAGCCGCCCCTGTCCCTCTTCCTTCCCTTCCTCAATCCTCTACCAATACCCTCATTAAAACATCTACAAAAATTACTTTTGATGGCAGATCACGATGACACGTCTCTCTGCATGAGATAATATTATTTCCACTCTATTGTATTTTCCACATTCGCGGTTACCTCGGTGAGTCAACAATGAAATCTAAAAATAAGCTATGAGAAAGGGAATTGACGGACTGAAGTTCGCTGCAAGTAGCGTGCGGCACCGTGCGGAAACCAAAACTCACGGGATTGCTCAGTTCTCGCGGGCCAATGCCATTTCCAGTTGCTGCTACAAAGTGTGCAGCTAAACTCTAGTGTGTAAGTTAGATACACTGGATCTTAGGTATAATTGTTGACAAAATGTTAAGTGTTAACTGTGTCGTGTGTTTATTCTTCGTGTTTGTGTTATCAATTTTAAATTATGATGAACCTTCTTGGAGATTACCTGAAGATGTGGCTGTCACCACGAAACATGTAGTATACCTCCCCAACAATGGTATTGAAAAGGTAAATAAATAAATAATTTCTCCTACAAAATTGTATAAATAAATCAAATCAACAAGGATATTGAGGTAAATAATCTAACCTAACGATCTAACCGTAAACCTCTGTCACTTTTATGGACAGCAATATTTTTTCAACAAAACCAATTGTGTTTGGAAGCATTTCAAACGCATATTTCCTCAATACAATAGGAAAAAAATACCTTTCTGTTTTATATTTGGCAGCAATTGTGTGACACCATTTTAGGTCCGCATCTTCTCACAATTAAGATACACCTACAAAATAAACTTAGGTAGTTTATTTTGTGTTTTTCTTGGATAATGTTATATGTTTTAGTTCAAATTTGTACTTTTTATTTTCAGTTACATGTTTCCAATGTATTTTTTATTTTATTGTTGAAAGGTACGGTATTTTTAATTACCTAAGAAATTAACTAAATGAGGTGTAATTGTCTCGTTTAATTGTAGTATCAATAAAATAGTGATATTATCGTAAAATCAAAATTTCAACCATCAATAATAACGATGGAGTAGGATAACAAACTTTTCCAGGTAGGTTTACTTTGAATATTTACTTAGCAAAAATTTTCCAATGAATAAATAAATTATGGATGCATTTTTGGAAATCATACGGCGGATCATTAGGCTTCGACATTTTTCGACATTCACTGCAAAAATAAACTCCAAACACAAGATATCAGCTAAAACCACTTAAACGATATTAAAAACACGCACAAAATGTAAGGTTTATTTAGTTCTGCACGTGAACAGACTTGCGACTGAGTCATGGTTCCTAAATCAGCCGCAGCAATGGGATGCAGCATTATCCAGCAAGGCACACATTGACAGGTTATAGCATAGCCTGTAGGCTATATCTGTTTAGTGCTGGGCCGGGTTTCAAAGCCCTCGCTCTAATCCTAACCTCGAAACGATGCAATTTGTAAAGCAATAGCACATGACTACAAATGTAGACACCCGGATTAGGATTGAACCCCGTATGGCTACAATTTTTGTAACGTAGCCACGAACATGTTAAGTTTAATATAGGCCTATAGTTTAACTCAATAAAGTTACATAAGTTACTAAACCGTATCAAGTTTTGTTATTTTATTCATTTTTCCCTTAAACACCATCAGGGTGGGAATGTATATGTTTGCCACCATATGGGTGTGTGAGCAAAAATAAATTAACTCTCCTACCTAGTGAATGTAATGAATGTACATACTAAATGTCATCAAACTAAAAACAAGATGAGGGGTTTGTTGATTTTTTATAAGAATAACACGGGAAACATATTTTCAGAAAATGGTTTCAGATAAAAACTATTTTATTTTAAAGTTAAGCAAGAAAGAATGTCAAAAACTCATTTTTGGTGCTTTTGAAACACCTTAAATCACCATTATCTTGCTCCAATCATTCTGGTTTCAAACTCATTCAAGTACATTCTAACACAAGTGTAAGTTACCTACCAAATTTTATCTAAATTGGAACTTCCATTCAAAAGTTATCGTTTTAACACACACACACACACACACACACACACACACAAACACGCTCATATAGGTATATAGGCCTAGGCGAAACTTCATTATTCGACTCCACCGTTATTATCGATGTGGAAATTTCAATATTGCGATAATATTGCTAAGTATTCTATAGACGATACAATTACAATTTTATCACCTGATTTAGTTTTTTCTAATATAATTAAATATACCTTTTGACAATAAAATATATAATTGCAAATAAGTAACTGAAAATAACAAAAACAAGTACAAGTTTTATCTAATGTAACCTGTAATATTATCTAAGAACAACACAAAATAGCCTAAACTAACCAATTTTTGTGTGTAGGTGTATCTTAATTGTGAGAAGAAGCAGAATTTATTAGACCTAAAATGGCGTCACACGAATGCTGCCAAATACGAATCAGAAAGGTATTTTTTGTAATTGTATTGAGGGAATTTATGCGTTTTAAATGTTTCCAAGCATCATCGATTTTGTTGTTATAAAAACATCGCCATCAATAAAAGTGAAGGAGGTTTACGTTAGATTGTTAGGTTAGATTATTATTATGATACATTTCTCATCCCATTATCGTTGTTGATTCAATTGTTTTCGTCGCACAATTTTAATCGCAATATCGAAATTTCCACATCGGTAATAACGGTGGAGTTCGATAACGAAGTTTCGCCTAGGCCTATCATATCCATATGAATTTTAGCGAGTGTTATTTTTTGTTTTTGGGGACCTAAACAAAAAAGAAACATGGTCCCAGGCTTAGGTCTTACTGTGAATAGGGTAGTCCTACAACCGACAGGGGAATTTGATAAAAAAATGTTATTTATTTACATTGAATTCTGGGCCCAGCTCTACACATGAGACATGGTCCCTTCTCTTAGGGACTATGGAGAAAGGATAATGATAAGGAGCTAACAGAGGAATGATTTCCCTAAAGAATAGAGAATGGTTCCAAAGGACATGTATGAATATCTACTGAGAAACTGAAACTATAAGACCCTGATCATAAAACCGCAACGACACATGTAATAAATTAAACTAGAATATCTTAGTAAATTTAAACATATTTGTTTAATACATAATTACCTTGCTATCGGCTATATCCTAAACCAAAAGATAGAATTATAATTCTTAACAATGTGAAAAGGATAATGATAAGGAACTAACAGAGGAATGATTTCCCTAAAGAATAGAGAATGGTTCCAAAGGACATCTATGAATATCTACTGAGAAACTGAAACTATAAGACCCTGATCATAAAACCGCAACGACACATGTAATAAATTAAACTAGAATATCTTAGTAAATTTAAACATATTTGTTTAATACATAATTACCTTGCTATCGGCTATATCCTAAACCAAAAGATAGAATTATAATTAATTCTTAACAATGTGAAAAGAAGAATCAAGCATCAACATCAACAATCAAAAGTGACAGAATAAATTATTTTGTTCGCGGGCGGGTGGGAGAAAAAATTCAAACACCAAAGAGTAAAAAGATGCTTACTTATATTATAAGAACCATTGGCCATTGATACACATTACAAACAACAAATCAATAACCAATTATTTTCTATTATTAACTCTATTTTAATTTTACGTTACATTGTAAATAATCTACCGTTATAGTTATAAAAACGCTCCGTATAGTTGTAAAAAGTTATAAAAACTATAGCTTTAAAAAGTGTACCGTATACATATATAAACATTCATTGGTGGTATCATTGACTATAGTCAACGTAAGTAATTGACTATAGTTATTTAGTCAATGCCATAGAAATCAGAAATATTATTGTCTTTAATTTACAACGGTTGTAATTGATAAAGTCAAAACGTAAAGCTAACAACAACACAATTGGAACAAAAGGCTTTGCATATCTAGAAAAAGAAAGAGTGTGGTTTATTTATTTATTTCGGTATTTATTCTTCCAACAGAACACAACAATTTACAATCATATTCATACTTTAAACAATATCAAGCGCAAAATAACAATAATAAGTAAATACAAAAACATGAACAAAAGGCCAACAAAAAACAACATTGATTACTTCTTTGTAACTTAACACAATTATTTTTAATGGGAATATATGTTTTTCCTCTAATCCACCCCATGTTCTTAATCTAGT
Organism: Neoaliturus tenellus; assembly: GCA_030545055.2. NCBI lineage: Eukaryota > Metazoa > Arthropoda > Insecta > Hemiptera > Cicadellidae > Neoaliturus > Neoaliturus tenellus. Next base: position 107,553,820 of record CM061535.1, read on the forward strand.
ATACTTTTCCTCTTTATTTGCTCATTTTTCATAATTTTTTTGTTCCATTTATATAATGTTTGTAATTTTGTTTCTGGTGGTTTATAATATGGGTCTTTATCTATATTAATACCCCCGTCGCAGCAGACCTAAGTACTCATATCGAATTTCCAATGGAATTTTGGTATCTTTTCTATTTCCCCATTAAAATGGGGGTGAGAGTTATGTATTTTTGCCACCGTATATGGGTTTTTTGTTATTAGGCATATGTTAAACCCTACTTAGTGAATGTACATACCAAATTTTATCAAATTACCTTATGACTTAGTGTGTTCATTTTCTCCCATAACCCCATAGAGTACGCAGGTTTGCCGCCATGGGTTTTGTAAGCAAATATAAGTTAAACCCTTCCTAATGAATGTACATACCAAATTGTATCAATATATGTCAATAAATAAGCAAGATGGAAGGTTTTATTGATTTCACTTAAGAATGACATGGTAAACATAGTTTTTGGATGTACTTCATAACCATTAAATTCAACTTGGTAAAAAGTTCAAAATTTTAGATAGTTTTTTTAAGTTTTTTTTTAAATGGCTTAAGTTAATTTTGTTTAATTTTATAAATTACAGTGAAAATAGCCAAAAACACATTTGTCACCCTTTTGAATGCCGATAAAACCTCGTTAACATGGTCCGATCATTCTAGTTCACGGGACTCATTCAAATAGATGCTGGCTTACACCTCTGTACAAAATTTAATAAAAATCATAGGTTCTGTTCAGAAGATATCGTGTCCACTGACACACATTTCAATGACACGTTCTAATGGATGGTTCAATGCTAATGGCATAGTTGTAAATCAGGTCAAAACTCAACATTTAGTTTGTCACACGAGAAATAGAGCAGTTGAAAGAAATGAAACCAAAGAAATAAAAAGTTTTGGAATTGTAGTAGAGAGTCATTTAACCTGGTCTCATCATGTTGAATTTGTTTGTTAAAAACTGTCCAAAATTGTTTATCTACTCTGGTCACTTAGTAATAATTTACCTTTAGATTATATACGAACTGCATATTTTTCTTTTTTTTTCGTTCTGTCATGAGTTACGGTATTCTGTTGTGTGGTAATAGTTTTAATGTCAGTAATGTTCTATTGGTTCAGAAAAAGGCTGTTAGAATCATCACAAAATCACAGAAACGGGCACATTGCAAACCGTTATTTATTGACACTGGTATTTTAACTGTTTTTAATGTTTATATTTCTTTCAGTTTAGTCAATATAAAGAAACAAAAAATAATCTAGATTTAAGAAGATATGTCCACTCCCACAATATATACTAATAATCATAACCAAGTAGATTTGCCTTAAAAAACTGCAAACAGCTATTCTATGATAGGAATAAAGATGTACAATAATAATTTAAATCAAGAATCTAGATTGTTAACTTTGAATTCTTTTAAAAGAAGATTGAATGTTGAATGTATGGCTTTCAGCAAATCCTTTTTATAGTATTGACGAACTTTTTAAACATGAAATAATATGATTATAATAGTTCATCACAGTTTTGTTTTATTAATTTTTTAGTGCTCTTACTGTTTTTAAAGATATAATTGTTAACTTACTTGTTAGAATCATAAAATTTTCTAATACGGTATTTTAATGTTCTTGTTAAATCGTGTTCTGTTAGCTTATTAGTGTTCCTTTATCTCTACATGTTTACATTTTGTTTTTGTCTCAAATAATTTCCATAGATTTCTGTGATATTTGGGTTGATATAAAACAAGAAAAGGAGAGGCCCCAGAAAGGATCCCTGTTGAACGTTGTTTGTAATGATTTTTGGAGTGGATTTTTTTTTTTAAGTTTTGAAGCAGAGTTTTGCATAATATCAGTGATCTGGCAACAACTGTCAGCTAAGTAAGGCTCAAGCCATGTCAGCGCCAGACCAGAGATTCCGATTGAGGTCAATTTTTCTAAGAGAATTGCGTCATTGACACATTCGAAGGCTTTTGAGAGATGTTTTCCCATGTTATTCTTATGGGAAGGGAAATCAACAAATAACCCCCCTATCTCACTTATTTATTGCCATAACTTGATCAAATTTGGTATGTTTACTCATCAGGTAGGATTTAACTTATACTTACTTAAAAATACAAAATGGGGAAAATGAAAACACTAGAATTTGTTACAATTCAGTATGTTCATGCACTGGTAAGGGATTATCCTGTATTGTGTTTATTGAGAAAATTAAAAGTACCGAATTCCACTTGAAATTTGCTGAGTACGCAGGTCTGATGCGACAGGGTTGTTCATTATTTTGTTTAAAATAAATAATTTTTGTAAACATGATTTTTGTTATATATTTGGTAACATTTCGCTTTTGAAGAAATCCCACTGTTTAACCACTGATTATAGCCTACAAATATTTTAAAAAAGATAATCCAACAGCAATTGCATAATTTTTCTTCTGTGTATCGGACTTTGATATTTTTTTAATATCCGGTCATCCAGGAATCGCTACAGGGTCAACTATTCCTCCGAAATTTGGTGGTGGTGGGGGAATTGGAGGGGACTTGCACTGTTGAGCGCGCAGCACTACTTGCATTGTTGAGTGCACAGGAATAAACACAAGATCAGGCAGAAAAGTCTTAAATTTAAATAGGCTAGACTTCCCATGTAGGCCGTTTTCACATGCATAATTTTACACTTATTTTACAACTGCTAAAAAATTAATAATTAGTATTTTATTATTTGTTTAAAGGTCATTCATTGTTGGTGATGTTGATCGAGTTGTTTAGTAAATAATTGGTGACTTTCAAATATCTAATAAATTAAGAATTTTCTTAATTAATGTAAGTTATTGGATATTTGAGGACTTTCATTTTAAAATTAGTAACTTCATTATTTGTTTAAAAGTAATTCTTGGTGATGTTGAGTTTATTCTGTTGTTTAGTAAATATTGTTGACATTTTATTTCACTAATTCTGAATATCATTTATATTTTATCACTGTATCTGAAGTCTGATCCCGTCTTAAGGTGGATGAAATACCTAGACATACCTAATTAAGGTGGCTGAAATACCTAGACATAATTTTGTTTTATCAATGATGAAAATTACCGCAGTAATTTACCAAACAAATAACTGAGTAATTTTAAATTAAGAAACCCCAAAAATCCAATAAATTTGCGTTAACCTAAAATTAAACAAATTTATTGGATTTTTGGAGTTTTTTAATTTAAAATTACTGTATATTTCCAATAAGAAGAGCTTTCCAAAATGAATTATTAGTACTTTATTTATTTTGAGTGTTTGTACAGCATTCAAAAAGAAGACCTGATCTAGTTGATTCAATACATTGATACTTGATCCAAAATGAAGTATTATGATAAACTTTTCATTCGGTCGCATATAGGCCTAGCATTATCCCTGTTGAATGAAAAATCGATCGATTTTGTATCAAATTAAATCTGGATATCAAAGTAAGATCAGATTTCCTTTTTGAGTTTTCTCTGCAGCCACTAAAGATAATTTTACGGTTGAAAATACTAAATTGTCGATATATTTTTTGCTCTTGTAAGGTTTGAAGTTTAAATTAAAAACTGGCTCCTTCAAATTTTGTCGACTTTTGACCTGTAGTGAGTTGAGTTTGACTCAACTCTTTGCATCACTTTAAGAGAAACTATAAAAATTGTCTACCGTATACCAACAACCTGGAGAGCTATGGAGTGAATTTGGCTGAACAAATAGATCCCTGTCCCAATTTCAGTTTCAAACAAATTCAATGGGGAAAGCTACTCATATTAGGGTACATAGTTAGACCTAAAGTGAGAGGACTATTCCTAGATGCTCTAAGCTTAGTCTAAATCTGACAGCTCATTAACGCGAAAATCGCATGAAAGAAAAACAATTATTGGTTTCATAATGGGTCTTAATTTGTGTAGTTCTTATCCAAGGACCCGTTGGAACATTGAAACATTACCACTGGCTAAGTGGACACTGAACAGAGGAGTGGAGTGAACTCTGAACGTGAACGGGAACGGCAACAGACTAATTCCTACGCACTCAACAATGCAAGTAGTGCTGTGCGCTCAACAGTGCAAGTCTCCTCCAATTCCCCCACCACCACCAAATTTCGGAGGAATAGTTGACCCTGTAGCGATTCCTCCGGTCATCCGATGAATTTTTTCGTCATTTTACTTTACTTCCTCTCTTTCTCCCTTTTCATCTTGTGACTTGAAGCTGCCGGGGTCATTCCGTTACAGTGAGTAATTTCTCAGTTATAATTCTAATTATTTAATAAATTTATCTTTAAAGTTATCACTGAAATACTTTTAATCAAATTCTATGTATACAATCTATAAGATTTTAAAGCAAAACGCGAAGGCTTAGGCATTTCATAGGAAGTTCAGTAGTAGGTCTCTTGACTAAATCAATCACTGATTGGCAAGGAGAATAGCCTAGGCCTAGCCTAGATCATAACGCATAAGCCTACTCAACACTTAAGGTTGTAATCTTTTGACTTTAATATACATTTTGATCGACTGTTGGCAGATTTAGGCCTGTGTAGGGACTCGGATATTATGGCCTACAAGTACATTTTATAAGGGCTGCTCTCACCAAGAATCTTAAGTTTTCTTTCTTAGATGTTTGATTATGGAATACTGGCAATGAAAATTGCCTACCTTCAAGCTGACCCAGATGGTTTAGTTGAGAATACTGAGCTTTAACCCTTTTACTGCCGAGGAGCGCAAATGCGCACGTCGGGGTTTGTGCTAAAATTGCCGACATGCGCAATAACGCTCGTCGGCTATCTAGCGAAACCTGCCGACGTGCGTTATAAAGCACGTCAATATATATACATATATATTATAAATATATATATAAATATATATAAATATTTATAATATATATTTATATATAAATAAATATCTATTTTTTATATATTTCACCCAAATTATTTATTTATTTATTTATTTAATATTTATTTATATGTATAGGTCACCCGAGCGATGACGTCATCGAGGTTAATGACGCCACCGATGACGTCATCAATGACGTCATCGCCACGTCATTTCTGCAACGTCATGGGTGTGACGTCACAGGATGACGTAATTGGCGATGACGTCATCGATCGCGTCATCGATGACGTCATCGATGACGTCATCTGTGGGGTCATTGACCTCGATGACGTCATCTGTGGGGTCATTGACCTCGATGACGTCATCGCTCAGGTGACCTTGAACTGGCCCAGCAACCATACTTTGCCACTATTTATATATATAATACGTATATAATATAATATATATATAATATACATGTAAATATATATATATAATATATATATTTACATATATATATATAATATAATTTTTATATATAATATTTTGTTATATATATAATATATAATTTATATAATTATATATAATCTAATATATAACTTTTCTGTTTGTTTTTTGGTTGGTTTTTAATGGCTGTTCACAAACTCTTAGTGTGAAGTGTTTCTACCTCGATTTTACAAAATTTCAAAAACTGATCACAACTTTTTCAATTTCCAACGTAAGGGCATGAAAGTTTGTTTATGTAATAACATATGCACGCTCTACAAACTAAAATAGTTAGATTTTTGCACGTATTCGTTTTAGGTATAGTTTTTATAGGCCAAACCTGAAAAAAATAAATATTTTTTGTTACTATATATATTTATGAAAAAAAATTATATATATATCTATATAATAACAACCACTTTATGTTTTTATCAAGACAGGCAGTTTATTAGGAACAAAACAAGACCTTATTTATGAAATTATGATGAAAAATAAAAAACATACTCCATTTTTTGTGAAATACTGAATTTTCCTCAAATCAGGCCTGGCAGTCTTCGCACTATAGTCTTACCACGGACCCGGCATTTTTCGCGACGTGCGCGCTTGCGCTCGTCGGCAGTAAAAGGGTTAAAATCAGGTTGGGTGCAGCATAGGCCGTTCACACTATACAACTTTGATCCGTGTGCTGTGGATGTCGAAAGGTCAAAGAGTAAGAATAAGAACTCTGTAGGACCCATTATTACCATTCCTTCTGATAAGGTTATTCTCTTAGGTAGGCCTACTCATCCATTCATGACGCATGTAGCCTAGCCTATCTAGGCCTAGCAGTCGTATCATGTGAACAGGACCTTAGGCCTAGGCCTAGGCCTACATTCAGCTTAACCGAAATTTTTCCCTGGGCATTAAGAATTGAACATTTATAAGATAGCATCAGTGGTGAACAACAAAAAGCATCTAGGCCTAGTCCTAGACTAGTAGGTCAATTATTATTACCTCTGCCCGAAAGGCACTTGACATAGGGGCCCTGGGTATTTCCGGGTATTTCTTTTTGGGGGGGGGGGGGTTTGTTTCCCTGAATCGTTTAACACTAACCCTCATGAAAAAAATTACCCAGTATTAACTGAAATCAAATCTGTGTGGTCTCCCGACTCTGTCTCTTCCCATCTTTGTTTGCTAGTCTTCCTATGGATGCCACTAGTTTAGGAAGCTTATTTTTATTTGGACCTTTAACCCTCCGAGCGTTAATCGTCGATTATTGACCCAGCTTTTTGACCTCTGAGCGTTTGAGACGGTTTTTCGACGGTTCGAAAACGTGATGTAACTTTATAGTGAATGACAGAAACGGACCCGTAAACGCTACCGCTGTCACCGGGAGATTCTAAGCTATCCAAAAACACCCGTTTCAAATGGCGGAACGTGATTGGTTGTTTGTAATATGAGATGAAACATCGGGGAAAAACACTGTTACCATCTGCTAACTTTGTAAATAATGAAATACATATTTTACCAATTGTTTTAAGGTTATGAATGATTAACAGTGTTACTAATACCTTTAATTTATATTATTGGATAAATTAATGTGTTTTATCACGTTTATAATCATAAATATGAGTAGGAATTAGTGTAATATTCCTAGCTTGATTTTACATGTGTTCTTATGGGATTAGGGTAAGTATCGTAGGACATTTGGTTTTATTCAACATAAATTTTTTTCTAATAGGCTACTTCTAGTCTATATTAAGTTAATTATATATTTTCTTGAACTGCATAAAATTCTACACAAAATGTATATCTTGGAATTTTGATTATGTGTATCCAAAATTAGTTTAGGGGAGAGCAAAATTATATACAAAATTCTTTTTGTAATTTTTTAATTTTTAACCTATAGCCTAGCCTAATTTTGGTAACAATAAGTAAGGGTAAACATTTTTGTATTGTTAGGTAGTCCATTTTATCTATTTTCATATAATATATAGGCCTACATTTATAGTGCTAGGCCATAAAATATATTTTTTATTAATTTTTATTTTAAAGTATGCAAAACCTTTAAAAAATGCGTAACGCTCCAGGGAAAACTGGCATGGTCCGTGCACAGACCACTTTAACATGTTTCCTAACATCAACAGATCTAAGCCTGTAATCTGTTAATGGTTGCAAAGCGCTACATTACTTATACTATTAGAAAGGTGAGATTCTGAGGATTCATTTTCATGCATAAAACATAACCTAGCGACTATTATTTCTTTATTGTTGGAGGAAAGAGAGGGAACCTTTAAGAACCAATGTTCAACTGCCAATATGGTATTAAAGGAGTTAATAAAGGAGTTATTGCGCATACTGTTAAACATTGGTTCTAATGAGAAATTATGAAATCGGGATCAATCCCAATGCTTAAGAAACTAAACAGAGAAAACATGTGTATTATATGTATATCGGGGGGTGATGTTGTTCGCGTCCGCAGCATTCCATTAAAGTTGCACGTACTCCCCGGGTGGTGCTAAACGAACAACAACTTTGGCAGCTGAACTGTCACACACAGTGATCTCTCAGCTATGCCAGCTGCCAGACAAAATCCAAACGGCCCTTTCCAGGGCCAATTTAGAAATTTAGGCTGTGTTTTAAATGTTTGTCATTTTAACGTAGAGGGTCTGAGCAAATCTAAAAGTGACTGCCTCAGCAAGGTGCTGCTGGAAAATGAGGTCGATGTCCTCGCACTGCAAGAAACACATGCAGAAGACTTAGAAAACAGTGCGAGGGGCAACATCCCAGGATATAAGCTTGTGGAAGAAATAGGTCACAGGGTCTACGGAGTGGCGACGTACGTTAGACAGGACATAGACGACGTATCAGTCTCCCACAAAAGTTGTGATAACAACACATTTGTTGTTGCTGTTAAGGTGTCTGCGACTACTATTGTAAATGTATACAAACCACCAAACACCCAGTGGTCAGACACAGTTCTCCCAACTTTTGAACATCCTGTGGTATATGTAGGGGACTTCAACAGTCATCACACCCAGTGGGGATACTCGTCCGATGATGACAACGGCACTCGTCTTTCAAGCTGGGCTGAAAATAACAACCTTTTCCTGGTATATAATGCCAAGGACCCACACACCTTCCATTCAGCCCGATGGCGTCGTGGGTACTCTCCAGACTTGTGCTTTTGCTCCCGTGAACCATCAGCGACACCCGTGCCCACTTCCAGGATGGTCCTTGGTGCATTCCCCCACTCTCAGCACAGGCCTGTAATAATATCAGTAGGAATGCAAATTCCTCTCGTAAGATCTTTTCCTCGGCCTAGGTGGAACTTTAATAAAGCTGAGTGGGAGGCCTTCTCATCAAGGCTTGATAGCGGCATCAGGTTCATCCCCTCTAAAATAAAAAACTATGATCGGTTCACTCGCCTTGTCCTGTCTTCCGCTAAGGCGACAATCCCAAGAGGTTTTAGAAAAGAATACATACCAGGATGGAGCAGAGAGTGCGAAGATCTTTACAGTGAGTTTACAGACACTGCTGACAGAGATGTAGCTGACCAACTCCTTAACTCTCTCGACAACTCCAGGAGAGAGAAGTGGGTGAAAACTGTTGAGAACCTGAACTTCACCAAAAGTAGTCGGAAAGCTTGGTCTCTGCTCAGGAAACTCTCCACTGGTAAATCAAGTGAAAAAAACGATGCCTCACAGCCTAGCCCTAGTGAAATTGCAAAACGCCTCTCCGTACTTTCAAAACCTGTGCGTACGTCTGCAGACAGAAAAATTAATTTCAAGCTTAATGAGATAAAGGAGAGTCGGCAAGCACCCTTGGAAGTCTCTAGACCCTTCACTTACGACGAGCTGGAAGTGGCTATTGATGCTATGCCAATTGGCAAAGCAGCAGGTTTGGATGACATTTTCCCGGAGTTTATAAAACACTCGGGTAACAAGGCTAGACAGTGGCTTCTGGAAGTTTTTAACACCACTCTGAAAACCGGCGACATGCCTGGGATATTTAGAAAATCCAAGATCATAGCTATCCTGAAGCCCGGAAAGGATCCAAAACTGCCTGAAAGTTATCGGCCTATAGCTCTTTTAAGTGTTTGTTATAAGCTGCTAGAGAGGTTGATTTATAACAGAATCCTCCCTATTCTCAATGCCAGCATCCCTGTCGAACAAGCTGGATTTAGGCCTGGTCGCAACTGTTGTGATCAGGTTTTAGCTCTGACTTCTTTCATTGAGGATGGGTTTGAGCGAAGACTGAAAACCTCTGTGGCTTTTTTAGATCTGACTGCAGCATATGACACTGTCTGGAGAAAAGGCCTCCTAGTTAAATTTTACGACCTTATTCCTTGCCCTTTCTTGTTGCGTCTCCTCAACTCAATGCTCTCCAATAGGATGATAAAAGTATATCTGGGACGCAGAGAAAGTACGTTTAGGCAACTAAAGGATGGCCTGCCACAAGGGTCAGTGCTCGCCCCACTGCTCTTTAATGTGTATACTGCCGACATTCCTGTAACACGGTCCCTAAAGTTTATATATGCAGACGATATTGCACTGGCATATCAACACCAGCATTTTCGACAAGCAGAGGAAACACTAACAAATGACCTCACGACCCTCGGTGAATACTTTGAAGCCTGGAAGCTAAATCCAAACCCAACAAAAACTGAGGTTGCTTGCTTCCACTTGAATAATAGACTGGCCAACCAAAAACTTAAAATTGTATTCAACGGTGTTGAGCTAAAACATAATGACCACCCACAGTATCTGGGAGTCACTTTAGATCGGTCTCTCACGTTTAAAAGCCACTTACAAAAAACTGCAGCTAAGGTGAGAACCAGGACTAACATTGTCCATCACCTTGCTGGCTCCACATGGGGAGCTAACGCACAAGTTCTGCGAACCACTGCTCTGTCATTGGTATATTCAACTGCTGAGTACTGTGCTCCCGTGTGGTTAAATAGTGTGCACGTTAGAGAGATCGACGTCCAGCTAAACAGGACCATGAGAGCTATTAGTGGTACCCTCATGGCAACCCCTGTACCCTGGCTCCCCGTGCTGTGTAATATCGCTCCTCCTGAAATAAGACGAAGGGATGCACTCATTAGGGAATACACAAAGATCTTATCTGCTCCACAGCTGCCCATCCATGATTACCTACCCCAGAATGCGGGTCGATTGAGGTCCCGAAAACCACCGCTACGAACAGCCTCCCAGTTGATGGACTCGAACTTCACCATCCATACAAACTGGACTTCCTCCTGGGACGCTTTTCAAGGTCGGAACCACTTCTTGATAGATGACCCGACCGTAGCGGTAGGTGGTATGAATCTTCTTAGGAAGCAGTGGACTATACTCAATCGTTTCCGCACTGGAGTGGGACTGTGTAATTATTGGAAGCACAAATGGGGAATGACACAAGACCAGTCATGCGACTGCGGAGCAGAGTATCAAACTATGGAACACATAGTCGAAGAGTGCCCACTGAGTGCCTTCCCCGAAGGATTGGCCGGTCTGCATAGCTCAAGTGAAGCTGGGCTGCAATGGCTTAGCGCCCTGGATTTAGCTCTATAAAGAGAGATCTAATTTTTTATTTTTTATTTTAGTGTTTAGATTTTTACTTATACTGACTCAGGTGCTCTGCACCGCAGAATTTATTTTATTATTCTTAAACCATGGTGGCTGGCTGAATGAGCCATACGATAAAAATAAATAAATGTATATTATACCTTTGTACATGGATCTAACACTATGTGGCAAAGGGTCTGTAATAATTAGTGATTGTGAAAAATCATAGAATCAGTCCATGGACAGCAAAAAACAAAAAGTTAAAAAAAAAAAAACTGAAATTCAGATAGAAAACTTGGTAACTTACATATAGTTGTTATATAATCTAAGTTAATTTGGATACCCACATGCATTTAAAAAATATTTAATGAAATCTTATGCCCCTTTTTATGAGAATGACCCATTTTGGTTATTTGTTTTTTTTTTTACCGTCAAGAACTGTTACAAGCCCTGTATTCAGGAAATAGTCTTCTCTTTTAATTGATGTGTTTTTCTAACCTCAGTTCAAAATAACTTTAAACAAAATAGTGACTTAATAAGTGTGTAACAAATTAATACTCAAATTGGAATTTTATCTACTAGGCCTATGTATTCACTTTTTTATAAACTTCTCAAATGAGTATAGAAGCTGATGAATTAAGAACTTTTCAAGTTTTTTTTTAATTTTAATTCTGAGTTGTTTTTTAAATGTTTGTTATTTTACAATCTGGAATAATGTCATAATATTTTAGGCCTCTATAATATGTTTATTTTTTTCAAATAGTTCCATTAGATATAAAGACTTGATGTCCGGATAACCATATAGTCAACGGGAAATAAAATTAAGGCTAAACCAGTATTAAAAAGAGCAGTTTGTTTTCTTAAAAATAATTTTGGCACTACAGTACTTGAACATTATAAGGCAATTGAGAGTCAAGTGAAAAAATGACAGTCCTTATAAGGTTTTTTATGATAGAAGAAACTTTGAATATTTAAAATTTATGTTTTATGCAAGAAATTCTCTCTAATTGGTAAAATAAATTTAGAATTTTATCGAATTAACACTGATGGCTTTTTAAAGCTAATCTTTCTGCAGCCTGTGCTACCCTGTCTTCAACAATTTTACAGTTGTCTGCTGTTCTAATATGGCGAGGTCGATTGTCATCTAACAAATTCTTGTCTGTTCCAGTTGCCCCTTATAGACCTACTGAATTTCCAAACATCTGCCATCTCCTGAGATATTGACTCGGCCGCCAAGTTCATCAGTACCAGGCCCGCCACAGTAGGAGTAGCGTTCCTCGTGAATAGGTTAGTCTGTCAGTCCCCGAAGAGTAGATACTGCTAAGCAAAGTGATTTTAGTTTAAAGCTTCTTCAAAACTTTTATTTTTTTATTTATTTATTTTTGCTTTGACTCCTGTAAATTTTCCACCTAATTCAGAGCAATAAAGCCTATTTCAAGTTGTTATTTTTTGTTTCACTTGAGGCATTTGGTATATTAAGCAGGTTTTGCATTCCTCTACACAATCATATTTAAATGCTGAATCCTCTCAGTGTTAAACCTGTTTCTACCAAACTTGAGTTTTGACAGAAATGCATTCGAAAAAAAATTATAAAAATTATAAATCGCCATAATTTTAGAAATAATTTTATACAAATAAGAATAAAGTACTACAAGTAGATATTTAGAGAAATTTTAAATAAGTTATCTACTTAAAGTTTTATCTTAATATTTTCAATGCATTTTGTTGCGGGTTTAAACTATTTAAGTGCACATCCTTAGGTATTTAAGTTGTAGTGATGTATATTTACTGTTGGCCTATTTTGCTTTTTGAGCATTTTTCTTTTGCTGCTGAATCCCTTTCCGCGAGTCACTAAATACCTCAAGTTGTCCCTGTTCAGCAGGGTCTGTAGTCTCAATTGGGTCACAGGTTGGTAAGGTATTTCTATTTACCAAACATTCGTCCAACTTGGGCCTTATGATGAGCCACATATAAAATAGGAGCCTGATGGTTGGAATGATGAAACCAACTACTTTACCTTTGGTAGACAATTTTTTACTCTCTCTTGCAGCATATTATCTATATAAACCATGATTTTTCTATTTTGCTGTTTGTTGCAGCACTGCGAGCTGTTAGATACCTAACATGTACTCCATCACAAAATTCATCTCCCCTGTCGTCAGGACTACAGTAAGTACCTGATGTAGTCTTCCATATTTGTTTTCTATGTTAATTAGACAACTTTTTTGTTTGTACTCGCACATGTAACAAACAAGATACCCTTAGTCTATAAAGCCGAATACTGTGTAGGATTCTGATATAAATGAACTATTTCAAACTATTAAGGGTGAATGCTTTTCAATATAGTGAGAAATTAGGGTGCCAACGAGGCTTTGGCATTAGATTAAAATCAACGTTAAGTTGAAAATCCTTATTGTTAATAGTGCATTGATTTGGGCTCATGATAACTTTTGATTTAGGCCCACATACTTTTTTATCACTTGAATACTTAGATTAATAATTGTTTTTGTTGAGTTTTTTTAGGCTATAGCTTAATTTTTTATTTTTACTAATAAAAGATTTGTTATAAGAATTTGCTAAATTTACTAATAAGAGATTTGCCCCTGAAGTTGCATTACAGTATGAACTTATATTATGGTTTTAAATTACTTTTAGTCCCCAGTTCCTGATTGGTAGTGTGTTTATTACAATCCGGGGCCATTGCGCTCTTTAGACGACAGTGGCACACACTACACTATTGTGCCATTCTCAAGTCAATTGATCAAACTTTTTAATTTTTATTTTTTTGCCAAAAACATTTGAACAATAATATTTGACATAGTGCAAAAACCTTTTAAGTTTGTCTGCACTTAGTATATTAACAAAACTAGCAATAAAATTCATAATACTCTATTCAACATTCCAAAAAACAGCAATTACGAGCTTTCACTACTTTAGAAGTACGGTCAGCTACGGTGTAAAGCTGAATCAGGATAAAACTCAAATCATAAATTTTTGTACACCACAATCTAGGGAAGAGCACATTAGGGAAGTTATTTTTCAGGGTAAAACATTGCCTGTATGTAAAATTGCAAAATTTCTGGGTGTTGAGGTGGATACAAATCTTAATTGGGGTCCTTACATTGAATATATCACAAAAAAATTAAATTCAGCCTGCTATCAGATGCTAATTATACGAAATACTGTAGACATAAAAACTAGAATCATGATTTATTATGCTTATTTTTGCTCAATAGCACAGTATGGAATTGAGTTTTGGGGTTCATCTTCAAATGCAAATAAAATTTTTAAAGTTCAAAAAAAATTTTTACGACTTATGACTTTTGCATCTTGGAGATCATCATGTAAACCAAAATTCCAAGAACTAAAAATTTTAACAATTCCAAATTTATACATATTAAAAATGTTATTAATGGTGAAAAGTAATTTGAATACTTTCACCGAAGGAAACTTTGAACACAAATACAACACAAGATTTAAGAAACATTTTCAATACCCAATACACCGTCTTAAAATAGTGGAGAAAACTCCATTGTATATGGGGAAAAAAATATATAATAAACTACCTGAAAAATATAAATCATTAATAAGTACAAACGCATTCAAAAACTACATTACAGATTTTTTGTTGGAAAAAAATTATTACACTGTTAATGATTACTTGAATGATGTAGAGTTGTGAGAAAGCGGTCTGTGGCAAAAATGTATTTCTTTACACTGTACGTGCTTGGTCTTTAAATAAGTAGTTTTATGTAATACTATGACAATGTCACCTGTTTTTTAGCATATGCTGAGTTGTAAACGTTATGTGACAATAAAGATTTGATTTTGATTTTGATTTAGAAGATGTATTCTCCACAAATATAATACTATACAGGTAGTTTGTCATTTAGGATTCTTGAACCCAATTGATGTTCTTTGTTTGAGAATGGCACTATAGCATTGAAACCTGGGTTTTAGCAAAGCCATACTAGATTATACAGGCCTAACTGCTAAATGGCCATGACGTAATTTTGGTACACTTATATGACACAATAAGTTTGGACATGGCTTTCTGATCTCCAGCTGGAAGCACAGCCCACGCGGGTAGCGATCACATCATATACATGTACCAAAATGACATCATGGCCATTTAGCAGTTAGGCCTGTATAATCTAGCAGGTAGGGCCTGTAGTATGGCTTTGGTTTTAGTCAACACACTTAACTAATCGCAAACTGGAGACAATAGATGATTTAAAACCATAATGTATTTTTCTTTTATGTACTTGCAATTGAGAGACCCAGACTGGGCATTCCTGCTTTGACATTTTATGGTGAAAGTACCAGTAAGTTGGTTGTCAAAATATGCTAAGATGTTTTTTATATAGCACTGAAATTTCGTTAATTCTTTCCTATTATACTACAACAGTTAAAATTGAATGGCTTGCAGATTTTACACCAGTAAGGATATGTTTATGATCCACCTAAGGTACTGGCAAATATATGTTTTTACAAAAGTAAAAGCCAAAAGAGGAGTGGTTAAATTACGTAATATGTAGACCCTGAGCTCTCACCTTAGGCCTATTGTTTTAACCCTTGAGAGCTCGCATAGCTGTCAAAATGACCTGTTCGGCACATTTTTTCATAGAAATAGTATTTATTGGGTGTCAGTAGTGTCATCCATAACTAATATACTTCACACGCCTCATTCCAGAACGCTGTGACCTATTTTCCGTCATCCCCCACCCCCTCATGTCAGTCCAGTGGTAGCTTTTGTCGAGTACTGGTCGAATCTACACTGTGCGTCAATGCCAGGCTAAACACTGACTACTTTCAGTTATAAAGTAAACTATGCCTTTTTATTTTGTGTTATAAAGTTTCTTTTTCATATGTATTCACATAGATATACAAGTTTTAGAGTTATTACTAATATATGTAAAAGGAGTTTGCAAAAATATAACACTACGGTAGGCTACATTGTTTATGTTTTAATTTTTATATACTTTCATTCAGATATACTTTAATAAATTCAAAACAAGTTCCCTGGTAGCAATGATGAATCACAGGTCAGCTGTTTGAACACTTTTAAATAGTAAAAAATCAGATTTTTATATTGTTGTAGTAGTAGGCTATTGAATACAAGCACAATTCAAGTCATATTGTTATCTCTTAACTGTTGTTGTGGCATATATATTTTTGGTTTCAATAAAAAGTTAATATTGGTTTTTTCAATAAAATTTAATAAAAAATATTTAACTTCAATTTAGACAACTGAAAATTACCAATGAAGTATGTTAACAAACTTGCAACTGTACAATTTTAACTTGATAGTGTTAAAATAAATTTATGTTACTTTGTAGAAAGGCAATGTGAGTGTAATATTTGCTTTCTCACCCTGTGCATCAAGAGGGAGTGAAGTTTGATGACATTTTGATGTTGCAGCTGGTCAACGGATCCAGGACAGCCTACATTAGGCCTCTGAGCAGCGTAGTGTCACAGGCCAGCCAACTGAGCCAACCACAGACCCCTGCAGCATCTTCCGCTGTCAGTCTGGTATGTACTACTAATATATCACTGGTCTAGCCTATGCATGATCTGTAGATAAAACGTCTTGTGCTTCTTAACTAGTTTTGATCATTTCTTGCTTGAGAGGTAAAATAAATAACAGCATCCAGCTGTTCCTGCTTCTTTATCGTTTAGGCCTAATTATTTCACAATTCCCTCTCGTTGGGACTCCGATTGTTAGAATGCTGGATGGTCCAGATGACTTCAGTGTGGAAAAATGAATTATCAGTGCATGCCGCGGTTCTCAAAACTTAAATCGACAGGATGGAGAACATGACTGTTATATTTCCTGCCTACATTAAATTTAATAACCATACCAAGGTGTCTACTGATACTGTAATTACTGGAATTATACTGGAATTTTATTTCCATACTGGAAATACTGGAATTATACTGGAATTTAAAAATAGATACTGAAATATATTAAATTCGATTAAAATCCGAAAAATGTTGTTTTTAAAATGCATAAAATATAGATTTTGTCATTTGATTCGTACATTCCGATGTAAAAATATTACATGGCAGGGTGTCTACTGATACTGGAAATACTTGAAATACAGGAATTATACTGGAATTTTGTTTTCATACTGGAAATACTGGAATTATACTGGAATTTCATAATAGATACTGGAATTTTAGAATTTCATTAAAACGCTTAGGCCTAATTTTTAAAATGGATAATACAGTACACTCTTGTTCATCAGACTCGGCGACATCGGAACTCCACTTCATCAGAACTGAAAATCTGGATATTATTAATT
This sequence comes from Neoaliturus tenellus, assembly GCA_030545055.2. Taxonomy (NCBI): domain Eukaryota; kingdom Metazoa; phylum Arthropoda; class Insecta; order Hemiptera; family Cicadellidae; genus Neoaliturus; species Neoaliturus tenellus. The sequence goes on from CM061535.1 coordinate 107,570,973, forward strand.
TTTTTTTCTTACGAAATAAATAATTTTTCCGTTTTAGCGCCTTCAATTTCCATTCGTTCTATCCGCACAACAGTGAAGTATTACATTTTGCATCAAACGTCATCAGGCGTTTTAAATAATCTGTACCCATCGATGTGATTTACGAGGCCGTGGAGTATTCGCACAAAAATAGAAAGAGGAAGGAGGCAGGAAGTGAACATCCGCTTCGACCGCTTTCTAAACTGTCATTCTGTCTGTCTTGCGTCGCAACTGCACCTGTGTTACGTGAAAGTCAGTAGACTTCTGGAATATGAGTGGAATATGAATATGGAATATGAGAATAAAGATTTTGGATCTTTATTTTTCCTGCGTTGTTTTCATTCCTATAGGTTCATTGTTACCATGTTCAAAGTTTGAGTGCCTTATTTTCATAAAATCTCTTGTGTTATCAAGTTATCTTAAAAACAAGAGTGAATACAATCACAATAGGTCGCCGTACGGGCGGAAATGATTACTCACGACGGACTCCGCTTCATCGGAATTTTTTGACATCCGAACCGGCCGTCCGCCACATTAGTTCCGATGGACAAGAGTGTACTGTATATAGATTTTTTTATTTGATCCGTACATAATAATGTAAAAATATTTTACAAGTAATTTTTGCTGTTTAAGTATGTTTGCAAACCAAAATCAGAAAACTTGTAGTTCTCTTTAAATAGTTAAGTAATGTAAACATTTGTGTAATGATGGAGCCTAGAAATGTTTGATTTTATGCTCAAAATTTATTTTTCTTTCTTAAATTTTAATCATATTCTTCTTCTTTTTTTTATTCTTAGGTATTAACCTATTTCATAATTTTTTTTTAGTTGAATGCTCTTTACGATCATTTTTCATATTAAATAAATGCAAAACAAAGCGGAAGGAACAGAGGGCTGTAGAGTGAATTAAGAGCCTTCACAAAAAATTGTCAAAAAATATTAAACAAATGTTATTGTTGGAAAGTACTTATTAATCATAATCATAAGGGATTTATTTTTATACAAAAATCTATTTCAATATTGATTATAGGCTATGAATAAATTGTCATTATTGTTACTCCATGTCTGAAATTATAGTTCGCGAGTGATACTGGAATTTGTGAAAAAATATACTGGAAATACTGGAAATATACTGGAATTCTGAAATCAGATTTCAGTAGACACCCAGCATGGTTATCAAGTTTGTTTGCAAAGCAAAATCAGAAAACTTGTAGTTCTGTTCAAATAATAAGGCCTAATTTAGCAATTAAGAAATATAAACATTTGTGTAAAGATTTGAGCTTAGAAAATGTTGGATTTTGTATTAAAATTTAGTTTTCTTTCTAAAATTTTATTCATGATGTGTGTATTTATTTTACTTTTGGTATTATTCTATTTCATTAATTTTTTGCAGTTCACTATACTTTTTTATATATTATTTATATACAATATTTTTAAATATAGTGGGCGGTATGAAGGGTTGTATAAGAGAAGTTTAAATGGTCTAATAAAAAATGAATATTAAAGTGTTATCATTGGAAAGTAAGTACTTATTAATCACAATCATAAGTATCTATATTAAAGCATTGACTAATTGCTCACCAATTATATTATAGGTTGCTAATACCAATAGATTGCTAATAGGCAAGCATGTTTATTTTCCTCCTTTTTTCTCAGCTTGTGTGTATCTTAAGAGAAATCCGCGCTTACTGTTAAAAAGATTCGTCCTGTAGATGAACAGAATGCCATTATAATTCACATCAGCCCTCAGGGGTACGGCTTTCAAAGTTTCAATGTTAGTCTTATGGAAGTAGGGTAATTTATTAAATAAATTAGTGTCCAAATCAGGTGAATTTTGGGTTGAATTTCGACCAGTGGCTATGTTTTAGTACAAAAATGTAATTTGCTGATATGTATAAAATTTTGTTATTGTTACTCTATATTCAGATTAATAGTTTGCGAGTGATACTGGAATTTTTTGAAAAAAATGTACTGGAAATATACTGGATTTCCAAAATCAGATATCGGTAGACACCCTGGTTAGAGAATGTCAGCAAAGAAAGTAGAGAGTGTTCTACCAGTGTGGTTTGATTAGGTTAGGTCAGGTTAGCATAAATAACTCAATAATCGTTCTGATATCTTCGTTTGTTTAATCATCTTAAAAGTTAAGCTACATAAAAATACAATATTCAACGCAAACTAATTGACTACGGACAACATCCCTCTAGTAGGGTCAGACCAAGACTGACCTTGAACGATCTTTGTACCTACTCATGTATGCATTGTTGTTAAACAATAGATATTACCAAAGATTTCATTAACAAGTTTGACACATATTTGCTAAGTGATCTAAGCTAACCTTACTAACACATTTAAAATGGGTGGCACCTATAACCGACATGTACCAAATTGTCAGGGTTTCTACGGTCAGGGAAGTTCTGGGAAAATCTAGAAATTGAAATCTGGTCAGAGAAAGTCATGGAACACAAACACAACAGTTGTGTGTTTAATAGACAGCGAAAGTCAGGAAATTCAGGCCTAAAGCTTATTTGACGATGGCTCGATCGCTAAAATGAATATGTGAACTACAAGGTTATATATGGGCATTGCAATTTTCTATTTATTCTTAACTCTAAACTAAGTATTTATTTTTAGTTGGTAATTTTTGTAGAATTATTTTAATAAATTGTTGGTCGAACCTAGTGAAACAAATTAATGTGCATTTAACTGTGCAACTCATTAATTTGGATTAGAATAACCTTGTTAATTTTGTATGGCGCACGCCAGGACATTAGTTTTCCTAATGTCTTTCATAACTGAAACAACAATTTGTTTACAGATTAATTTATTAGTGTAATACAGTTGTTCCCAACTTGTTTCACGTCATCTCTCCCTTGATAGATATTTTATCAAATGAGAACCACTAAAAAACAAACACCATTTTTACAAATGCTCCACCGAAATGGTAGTTGGTATTTATTAAATGAAATTTCTAATTTTAGCTATAACTGTCTAAATTATTTGTTTTTTCCCGATTTTAAATTTAAGTTTTCAATTAGTTTTGTTGAAATAATTAAAAAACAATTGTATCCGAAGGAAATGAGAAACGTGCTTCTTCTATAATATGACACCTTATTTATAGCTCTACGCAGAATGTAGCAGGATATAACATGATTCTCAAAAACCCTTGCATATTTAGGTGGCGCACCAGTATAGACCGGAGAGGGACCCGACATGGTCTGACAGGGACAAAGGCTGACGGTTTTGGGCGGCAGGGTTTGTCTGAGACGGCCCTAGCGGCACGGAATGGAATTTGTCAGACTTTTCCTTGTCTGACTTTGTCCCTGGTGGACCTGGCAGACTGGGCCGGACAGACAAACCCTGACACTTTTTCATACACAATTATATAAACCTCGTAAAAAAAGAATACTTGGTACCGTACCGAGAACCGATCCTAAAAAAGAACCGGTACCGACTTGAAATTTTGGTACCAACACATCCCTAGTGTTTACTGATACTTTAAATGCTTGAAATACTAGAATTTTATTTCCATACTGGAAATACTGGAATTATCCTGGAATTTCTAAATATATAGGCCTATTGAAATTTTTTAATAGCATTAAAATCCTTAGTTTTTCTAATGCATAAAATATAGATTTTTCATTTGATCCGTAGGCATTAATGTAAAAATATTTTAAGAAAACCTGTAGTCTGTTCAATTAGTTAATCTAGAAATGTAAATGATTTGTGTAAAGATTGAATTTAGAAAACGTTTGATTTTGTCCTGAAAATTTGAATTTCTTTCTTAAATTGTATTCATATTTTTTTACTTTTGAGTCTTAATCTATTTCACTAATTTGTTTGTAGTTAACTGTACTTTTATTATTACAGTAGACTCCCTCCTAACCGGCCACCTCGAGACCAGGCCATGGCCGGATAATGATTTGGCCGGTTAAACCGATGTACATTAAAATTATGCCAACCTAAAATTTTATATGGCTTTAAAAAAAAAAAAACAACTAAATGTATTACTCTATACAGGGTGTCCAGCTTCAACCTTTACAAACTTTTCCAGGTTATTGCCCACGTCAAAATAAGCAAAAAAGTTCCAATAAACATATGTCCTAATATGCTTCGTTAACCCTCTAGAGGCCATTTTGTTTTTTACACTAAATAATTTTTATTTCCGTAACGGATAATTGTATTAAGTTAATATTTAGCATGAACCTTCGTTATAACAACATCCATTTTCAGTAAAAAAATTATTTTTTTCCGATGAGTATTTTCAAAATGGTGGCCATTTTAAAATTTTAAACTCAAATATCTCAAAAACGGTAAATTTTATAAAAATGTTACAAGAGCCAAAAAAGTTGTCCAATTAAATTATCTAAACATTGATACCAAGTTTGTAAGGATCCGACAACAAATAACGGAGTTATTGTGGTTTTCCTGCAGAAAAACACTGATTTTGCACTATGATTAATGCCAATTAAGGTTATTTTAAGAGAAAAATCTCAATAACTCCGTTATTTCTTGTTGGATCCTTACAAACTTGGTATTAATGTTTAGATAATTTAATTTGTCAACTTTTTTGTCTCTTGTAACATTTTTATAAAATTTATCGTTTTTGAGATATTTGAGTTTAAAAGTTTTAAATGGCCGCCATTTTGAAAACACACATTGGAAAAAAATAATTTTTTTACTGAAAATGGGTGTTGTTATAGTGAAGGTTAATGCCAAATATTAACTTAATACAATGATCCGTTACTGAAATAAAATTTATTTAGTGTAAAAAACAAAATGGCGGCTAGCGGGTTAACGAAGCATTTTAGGACATATGTTTATAGGAACTTTTTTGCTTATTTTGACGTGGGCAATAACCTGGAAAAGTTTGTAAAGGTGGAAGCTGGACACCCTGTATAATTTATAGCTAACATCCGACACCCATGAAATCCACGACTAAAATAAACTAATAATAATGTATTTCCTTAGTTTTGTGTACTGGATAGCAGGTCCAAACGCATTCGATCACTTCTGGTAGCATACACCTCCATCAGGACAGTACATTTTAGATGGTTTGAGAAAGTCAATATGATAATGTTGAATTGAATGATTCAGTAAATAAGAAAACAACGTTGCCGGCGAAAGATGGCCGGTTAAAGCGATGTTGAGATAAAAAATGGACGGTTATAAAGATGTTGTTTTTGTGCGAGGGTAGGCCGGTTAAAAGGTGGCCGGTTAAGAGGGAGTCTACTGTATTTTTGTAAGGTATTGTATTAAATTAATGCAAAACAAAGTTGGGGGAATGGAGGGCTGTAGTTGGAGTTGGTGGCTCTCATAACATTTTTTTGTAACTTTGCCTAGTTTGTTTATTGAAGAAATGATATTTTTTGCTCATAAAAATAAATCTGTTTACTTAGAAAATTCTCTAAAGCATAACTAACACTAGGCATAAAGAAAAATTCCAAATACCTGCTCGCAGGCTGACTCCACAGTATAGTGCAATTAAATGTTTCAATAAAATACCTAAAAGAATTTTAACTCTCTCATTTAACTCAATGGTCCAACAAATTAAAACTTCTCTCATAGATAAGGCCTTTTATTCCATTAATGAATTTCTAAATGACAATTTTGTATAAAAACGTTTTTTTTTACTTAAGGTATTATGCAATTACATTTTATTGTTTTGTTTAAAAAAAAGCTCTGTATTTTTGTAATATTATTTCTATAAGTGTGTGTTTATTCACCTAACATGCACACTACTTTAGTATGACGAGTCATGAGTTTACTGCAGAAAAATTTCTGCCATGAATGAAAATTTATTATGACAATAAAACAAGTATCAAGTATCAAATTAAACAAATTTTATTGTTGGAAAGTATTTATTGATCATAATTGTTTTATTTTTATATTAAAATCTTTATATTAATTGGCAAGCATGTTTAGTTTCCTCCTTTTTTTTTCTCAGCTTGTGTGTATCGCAGGAGAAATCCGCACATACCGTTAGAAAGGTATTGCGGTCCTGTGGACGAGCAGAATCTCATTCTGGACTTTAGGGGTGGGCGAGTACTCGAGTTTCGAGTAGTGGCTCGGGTAATTAGTCCTACTCGAACGCGAGTCGGGTAGTTGCAAATACTCGAGAATCGAGTCGAGTAGTCGTCGTCGTCACTCCCGGCGGCGCGCCCGCAGCCGTGACAATAGTTACGGCGGCCGGCGATCTCGCTAACGAGCACAAAAACACGGCCGGCCGCCGAGATGATCTATTGTTCAGCTTATCTATTGTTCGACACCCGGCAGTAATTTATTCAAGAGGGGTGTTTTTGGCTCCTAGTACCAAATGCTACTTTCTGAACCAATTGTCGTAGAAAACTAAGGGATGGCTCGTTTAATTCATCTAATTCTTACAAATTAAACAAAACGTCAACCAAAGTTGTGTGACTTTCCAAAAGGAAAGTGGCAAAGTGTTGTTAAATAAATCAATCTTTAATTGAATTACTGTTTTATAATGTTAAAAGTATCTTATTATAATTTAATATAATTTTTAAATGAAAAACTTCTAACCCCATTAAATATATATTTTTTCATTAAACATTACAAATACATTTATTAGATTTTGAGGTTCATAACTTAAAACCTTCATTATTTTTTATTTATTTTTTCATCATACACTCCTTTTTTAATACAGCAAAAAATAGCTAAATGAATACATAGAAATAAAAATAAAAATAATTAGGTCTAATAGTGTATATTTTCAAAGTTCAATTTTTATGATAATCTCTAAGTAAGAACCTGTCTCAGTTAAATCAATAAGTAAAAAAAGAACATTTCTTGGTGTTATAAATGGCGTTGGTTTGTTGAACCACTTCATTCCTTAGTGATAATATTTATTATAATTTCAATTTCTTGTTTTTTTGTTACTTTTTAACTGAGCAGGCCTTAGGCCTATTTATGTAATACAGTTTTGTTTTCTTTACAATTTTTCCATTTGTTTTAATCTATATTTTGATGTACATAATTTTTCTGTTAATTCTTTGTACAAAACGTTTAATATTTCATTCAACAAAACTTTTATAAAATTTTAATGGACATTTTTATATGTATATTGTTTAGTGATTTGATTTTAATTTTTTTGGTTACAAGAAAATTTGTACTGTATCCTTATGTTATTGTATACTGCAAATATAAAAATTAGATATTTAAAATCTTTTCAACTAAAGGAGGTTCATTGTAACTTATACAAAAACAAGTGGAACAGTTTGGAAACAGAACCAGTTGATATTTAACATTCATTTTTCTTTTACGACATTCAGATAAAAGTCAAAACGAATATTTCCTGATAGCGTCGAGGAGAGTAATCCCGTCCCAAAATTGGATGGGAAATAAAAATTCCCGTCCAGAACTAAAAATCCATTCCCGTCCATCCCTAATTTTGTTGTTGATGAAATTTTTTACTTAGGCCTAATTCTCAGAAATTGATTTGTACTACTCATTGTAAGAGGAAAACTGTAAATAGATATACTTACTTTTTTATCAACTTTTATCTAAGTAGTTCTTATTGTCGTACCCTAAATTGATGTTATCTTTCAGTGTTCTCATGCATAAAGATGAATTTAATAATACTTTTACTTTTATTATTTAATATTATTTTTAAAAACTCATTTTAAACTTTTTCACACTACTACTCGACTCGACTCGATACCCGAGTAGTTGATGCAATACTCGACTCGACTCGAATTGTAAAACCACTACTCGCCCACCCCTACTGGACTTACATCGGACTTCAGGGCTACGCCCCACAGGCTTTTAAAGTTCCAATGTTAATCTAATAGAGGAAGGGTAGTTGATTTAATCACTAGGCATGTAAAAACAACCGATAAAAAACAGGAAGAACAGATGTTTCAGTTACAAAGTATTTTTAAACTTCTATGGTCCAGATCAACTTAAATTTTGGTCAAATTTTTATCATGAGGTGATCTCCAGTCTGCATTAAATTATTAAATATGAATAAATGTCATTATTGTTACTGCATGTTTGATTCATAGTTCTCGAGTAATACTGGAATATTAAAAAAAATATATATACTGGAATTCTAAAATCAGATATCAGTAGACACCCTGATCACGTAGGGGTCGGTAAAGAGAGCTACTGTAGAGCTATTAGTTCTTCACAGAGGGTGATGAATTAAGAACTGAGGTGCTTTAAATGTTCTTTTTTTACGATCGGGGATAAAGTTATATCATTTTAGGCCTCTATAAATCTGTTTTTTTCTCAAACAGTTTCAGTCTGTGAAAAATTACAAAAAAATACTTGACATCTAGATGTCCATTAGTCAGCAGGAAATAAAACCGAGGCTAAACCAGTATTAAAAGACTGGCCTGTTTTCTCGAACTACTTGAACCATTATAAGGCTGTTTAGAGGATTGTAAAAATGACATTCTCACTAAGAAAGAAACCCCTGTCAAATTTTTATTTACAGTAGGCCCTGTCTTCAAAAATTTCACAGTTGTCTGCTGTTCTGTTGTGGGGAGGTCAATTGTCGTCTAACAAATTCTTGTCTGTTCCAGTTGCCTCTTGTACGGAATTTCCAAACGTCTGCCATCTCACGAGACATTGACTCGGCCGCCAAGTTCATCGGTGCTGGGGCTGCCACAGTAGGAGTTGCAGGATCAGGTCAGTTGAACCCCCACCTGCGCATATCCCTTGCGCACGTTATGTACGTCTTGTTGGCTTGGTTATGTACTTGTTTTTTAAGCGTATGCCATTAGTTTACAGTGTGCTGCCAAGTTAGGCATTTTTATCCCTCATTTTGTGTGAAATACTTCCCCTAATTCAATAAAGTCATCCTATATGAGTCATCACATCATAACTCACCAATTACATAAGCCCAGGATCATGTTACTCTTTCATCAAATAGTCCATCTTTTGCATTTTTAAAAAGGATTAAATTCTCTATCCAGTGATATAACTTTGTTCTAGAAGGACATTTAAGTAAAAGATCTGTATTGAAGAGATGATTTTAATACATAAATACGAAATTTAGTGGTCTCAATATGTGTTTCTGTAAAATCAATTTTATTGTGTAGTACAATAATTAAAACCAAAATAAATATAATAATTGATATTTTTGAATGTAAATTGCTTATTATAATTTGTAAAAACTGTTAAGTTTACACCTCTTAAAGTGATGTTCAGAATCATTTACAATATATTGGACAGTAATTTATTGGCATACAATTAATTACTCATAATTACTAATAATGGGTTAATAATAATAAATAACCAAATAATAAGAAGTATGGAATTGAGGGTACAATAACTCAAAACTAACTTATAATCAATAGATGTTTATTCGTCAAATACTAACAACTTATAAGATTATAATATATTATGTACTAACAAGAACAACTACCCTTTAAGATTATCAGCATAATTAGGATGATTTATTAATATTAATCAAAAATTACTAATTATGATTACGGTTTTTTATAATAGCATTAAATTTAGTCAACGTTTGTAAAATACATAGCCTTAACACAGTTATTTTTCAACTTGATAAATATAGACCTAAAAATTAACAAATTATTTAAAAACTTTTCTAAAATTTATTCTGTGATTAAAACAACTAATTACACTTAACCTTCCATGATCCAACGACTCGGTAGCCCTCGCGACTTGACGAGCGCGGCGGCTTCGCTTCTAGCCCTGCGTAACAACATTTAATAAGAAATCATATTAGAGTAATTAATAGAGAGTTAGTGAACTACATCTGCTCTCATTATTATGCCGGCAGTACACTATCGCCGAATCAAGGCGAGCAAGGACGAGCATGATAGTGTACTTGGTGTGCTCGACTCTGCTCATCTTAGTTCGCCTTGGTTCGGCTCGCTCGTGTTCGTGCTCGCCTGTGCTCCACCTGGAGTCGGTTTTTCGCGCGAATCAAAGGAGGCGAGCAGACCTGAACAGAGTCGAGCACCAAACTCAAACCCTCCCAGTACACACTCGCTTGAGTTCGCCTCTGTTCTTTCGTCGTGTATGTGTATTTTCCTGTTGTTAATTCCTTGTTCATACTTGGTTTACCGTAATATATATATTCAAAGTCCTTTAAGGACATTCATGAAAATTTTTCGAATTTTCCACTTTGCTCAACCAATAATTCCGTAGACCTAAACATTTTTTGCCCGTAAGAAAAGTGTTAGGCCTAAATATTGATTAAAATCAATCCTGGGACTCCAATATAAATAAATAAATAAATAGAATAATTATTGGTGATCATTTAATTATTGGTAAATATTAATTTGGTCACATTAAAATTCATTGAAAAATATAATCACTGGATCCAGATTTCACTAGACAGTGCTGCTAGGTACTTAAATAGCAATGGCTAGGCCTATTTAATTATAGTGTTAATTTGGTTCTGCTACAAAGAGACATATTTTCTCCCACATTTTATAGGAAATATTTGTTTAAATTGTCTTGCTTACATTATTACAAATCTGGATTTTCATTATGAAAAACTATATGCATTATATACCAAACAGTTGCATTCATATTATTCAACCCATATAGACTGGGGTCTGGATGCCAGGTGATAATGGTAGGCCTACTTTGTTCTGTTCCCATGTATGGCCTTAATCCACCATCCTCTCGTCACCCATGGCTTCACGGTTTTTTGTGGTACTTGGAGTAAGTGTGCACCATCCCAGTGCAAACGTAAAAAATATTTAATGTAGGTGTAAGCACAAACACCAATGCAGCTCCTTCCACATCCACGTTGGCCTCCATATTCAATAAAGCCTAGATGGAATCAGACTGCTCGCCCGAATGTTCCGAGATCAGTGCTCGTCCAGCGGACAGCGATAGTGTACTTGGTTGGTTTGCCGAGCGGGTTCGCCCGAACTTTTAGCTCCAGCATTTGCCCGAATATTCGGCCAATACATTCGGCGATAGTGTACTGCCGGCATTAGCGTTAATAGTACAAAGCTGTCACAATTATTATGATTTCTTTTGTTATATGCATTGGGTAATTGCTGTATTCAATCTAGCAGACATCTTGATGTATGAGTTGGTCGACCAGTATCCCCACAGATGTGGGGGAAAAGAATCGGAAACCGGGAATGAACTGTTTTGCATGGGGTTTACAAGTGTGACAATGTGATTATTGCCATGCAGTGGTAGAAAAAAAACTATTTGCTTGGAGGAAAACTCCTTGATACACTCGACGGAGGGTCAAATCTATCGATTATTCATTTTGTGTGAGTGTGTGTGTGTTTACTTCATGACAATGACACTACATTCAACAGTAGATTTCATTACATAAAGAAGAACTGCAAATGGGACGTTAATGCCTAAACTAGTTGGATTGAAAACTGTAAAGGTAAATTTTTATGTGCCTATACAGTCAACTCCCGATTATCCGGGGTAATGACGATTCATCTTTTTGTCTAATTGGTAAAAATGTTAGAACAACAAATTGTTCCAAATGTATGCTAATTATTGATTTAGGCTGATAAATTTACAACTTTGTAAAATAAAATTTTAATGTTACTTTAACAAAAATTTCTTGAAATGCAAAACAAATGCATTATGAAATGTGTTGTTTAGCATGATATAACACAAAATTAAATTATCACAAAAAGGTCACTGAGCAGCACACGAATCAGAGCGATAATTACAGACAGAACTGGAAACTAAATAGGACCTTTCTTGGTTTCTATTTTTAGCACATCCCGGTGGGCGACCAGTTGTTTCTAGCAGTCAAGGTCATGCCCGCCATTGCGCCCCACCCCCTATCCCACCACGCCATCGCTCTGACTCATTCCTCCCTGACCACATGACTACGATCACAATTACGCCACCAAAGAATTTACGGATTATTTTCTGTGTTTTATTGCTTTTTTCCATTGCTAAATCAAATAATAATTGGTAAAGATATTTCTTCTAAAGTAATTTCAACATGATAAGATCAATAAATTATGGTATTGTTGTCAAAACTGGGAAAATAAATAAAATTGAAATTGACGTTTTGTGACCCTGGTTAATCCGCAACCCGGTTTACCCGCCCCCCGATAATCGGGAGTTGACTGTAACAATGGTGTGAAATTAATCAAGGAAGTGTCATGAATAAAGTTAATTTTTCCTTTTAACATGATCACTATAAGATTCTGTGTCTATACTCTAAAAAAACTACCTTTTATGGTTATGGATGTTAAAGAAAGTGAGGAAAATCATGAGTTGAATAAAAATATAAACCATGACTAATCTGTTCTCTGTGGTAAGTTTCTTTGGTGGTTAAATAGGTTTTATCCTTGTGTCCCTTACCTGTTTTATTTTACTCTTTGTATTTGTGCTTACTTGATTATTACCATCCTGTCTTTCTTTGGTGTTTGTTAATTTTCTGTATATTTTCAGGCACCAAGATAAGGGTTGTTTGGTGCATTAATTCTTGGTTACCCTCCTTACCCCACATTGAAGGCCCAACTTTTCTCATCGCCATTTTAGGATTTGTACTCTCCGAGGCTATTGGACTTTTCTATTTGATGATGGCTTTTTTGCTGTTATTTGTATTTTAAATAATATTTGGCATGTATTTCTATATTGAGTATGTTCCACATTGTGGTGGAGTCTGTTACAGTTTTGTTATAGTTGTAATTTATTTAGGCCTTCCATATAGAAAAAACTTAGTTTATTTTTTCTTTAGGTCTCGATGAAGTATTTGTCTTAAAAATTAGTTAAGTTGTCGAAAAGGTATATAGTGTAAATACCTAATAAGGTTAAAAAAGATGGGTATGTCATGTATGTAGATGGACTGTAATTTCATCTTTTTATTTCTTAATTATTTTTTTTTAGTGGCATAGTAATAAAGAAAAGAGCCATCCTTAATACAGTAGTATATGGTGTAGATATGTAAAATAAAAAGTAAATAATGAAGTAAAAATATATAAAAAAATAGTAAAATATTAAATAGCATAAAAATGTTTTTGCTATGTAAAAAAGTTTAAAAAAAAGTATAAGTTATTTCTTTTTTTACCTAAACTTTTCCATTCAAACTCTGAGTCATCACTTGTGTCATTAAAGCTAGTAGTTGAATGGGCCTTCTCAGTTTTGTTTATTTTGTGTTTTTTTTCGTGAGAATTGTCTTAACTTGTCACGTATGTGGGCATACTGTCTCGAGGAGAAGGCATATATTTTTCAAGTTTTCTTTTAACATCATTCTTCACCATCTGCTTACTCTTCAATGATGAAAAAAACTCCCTTGAAGAGTGACTACTAAGAGTCATCGTCATTTTATAAGACAAAATCTTTTAATGTCTTGTTTGTGGGTTACATTTTGTTATGGCTTTTAGACTTCATCTTTATTTTTGAAGATATTGAAATATCCTCTTGTAGCTGCTTGATATCTTTTTTATGTGATTAAACTAACTGGCTTATGAATTTGATCAACATCCTCGTCGGGTGATTCAGGGGGCTTTCTCTTGCTTCCAGAGGGAATTTTTCTTATTATCGGTTCATCGCTTGATTGTTCTGGTTCTTGTTGATTAATATTGATCATGTTGTTCCTCACAAAATCTGTATCATAAACCTTTTCATTGCCCACTTTTGACAGTTCTTTATTATTTTTAATATCTTGATTTTCACTTGGACATAAGTTTTCTTTGGTTTGGTCTGCCCTTTCATTTGGTACATTATTGCCACCTTTAGAGGCTTCATTGGATTGTTCATCGTCTGCATATTGTTCTCGTTATCTTCCTCCTCCTCCTGCTTTTTTTTGGTCATTTTCAAATTTATGACTTTGGGACAGATGTTGGAACCATTGTTCCGCATCACTGTCACTGTCATTGGAGCCATTATGTTCAATTTCATCCATAATCTGTCATTTATCTGTGTCATCTACTTGTGCATCAGTTACATTTCCATCATCATTTATTTTTTCCACATCAGCAATCTCACATACATCAAAAAATTGTCATAACAAGGAAGTTTCTTTACCAAAATCTTCTTTCCCATTTATTAGGAGATTTCCTTGTTGGTGAGCTTCTGGAGCACAATCTTTGATTTTGTGCAGAGATTCATTTTCATCACTAAGCCTTTTGATGACAAAGATACAATAGGGTACTGGCACAATTTTCTTTACCGTGTTTCTTGTCAGATTATTTTCCAAAATTCGGCTAACCCCACTTGTACTATCATTTTCATTGTTTAATTTGGAAGAATTATTGTTTCTAGACTTTGTCTTTCCTTAGCAACTGGGTTAGTGTCCCTAATTAAGTCAACCAATTTTATTTTTTTCACTCCTGATAGGTTTAACCCAAGATTCAATGTTAGTAATTTCCACCAGTTCATCTTCATCGTCACTTGTTATTTATTTATTTATCAACGGATACACACCATTTACATTAACAGTCCTAATTGTCTACTAGTGATTTTAATTAATTACTATGTGGTATCACGCAACAGTACTAAAATTAACTCACGAATTCATCTTAAATACTATATAACATACACTATGGGAAATAAAGTAATATTTATTTCTTAATACAGGAGTAGTTTTCAGCCCGTATTAACATTTGAAACTTAACAATAAATTTTCTTGACGATGTCAGTAGTAATAGTGTATATATATAAAACATTCACAAAAATCAGTAGCATTAACATTTTAAACTTAACTGAAGTAAACTTACTTGACAATATCATAATAAATATATAACTTTTGTAAAATCTTAATAATATATAAAAAAATAAAATACTGGAATGTAACACAGTAAAATGCAATACTGTTTATTTTTCATTCGTAATAATACCAGTAGTGTTATAGTGGAAATATATTGACCAGGATATAATTTGGTACCCATGCCAGACAGGCTCAGACTCCACCAGGCTCACATTCCTAGCGAGTGATCATGAGATCAAAGGCCTTGGAAAGATCACTACTTGGAAGGGAATACACAACATCTACTGGGAGAAACTTGCCGTGTAGCTATTGTATCATGACCTCAGGATATTTAAGATGTCCAGGATGTTGAAACTTTCTTGATAAGAGCATCCCTTGAGATTTCCTGACTATTATGATATAAAAAAACTAAAAGAGATCTAATATTGTTGAACGTCAAAATTCATTCCATATTTACAATATAGGCCTATTTGATAATTGAATATCACTGGACGGTTTATTTATTTATTTATTATTTAGTTTACTAGACGGATGAAACAATACAAGGGGTGTCTTAAAAGCTGTAAAACTGAATATGGCCACTTTATACAATTAATAAAATGTAAATATTGAAACCTCACTTTTAGTACACAGACTTGTCATTATATTTAAATACTGGATGAAACAAGAGGTGTTATATAAGCCAGAACCTCATCAACAATAAAATCCCAATTTAAATGGGAAAGATGATTTTGGTAAACAAACTTCCTTGTTCTAACATTATTTCATGTATGTTAGACTGCTGATTTGGAAGAAATAAATGATGAAATGAAGAAGTAACTTATGCACAAGTAGATGACACAGATAAATGACAGATTATGGATGAAATTGAACATAATGGCTCCAATGACAGTGACAGTGATGTGGAACAATGGTTCCAACATCTGTCCCAAAGTCATAAATTTGAAAATGACCAAAAAAAGCAGGAGGAGGAGGAAGATAAGGAGAACAAAATGCAGACAATGAACAATCCAATGAAGATTCTAAAGGTGGCAATGATGTACCAAATGAAAGGGCAGCCCGAACCAAAGAAAACTTATGTCCAAGTGAAAATCAAGATATTGAAAATAATAAAGAACTGTCAAAAGTGGGCAATGAAAAGGTTTATGATACAGATTTTGTGAGGAACAACATGATCAATATTAATCAACAAGAACCAGAACAATCAAGCGATGAACCGATAATAAGAAAAATTCCCTCTGGAAGCAAGAGAAAGCCCCCTGAATCACCCGACGAGGATGTTGATCAAATTCATAAGCCAGTAAGTTTAATCACATAAAAAAGATATCAAGCAGCTACAAGAGGATATTTCAATATCTTCAAAAATAACGATGAAGTCTAAAAAGCCATCACAAAATGTAACCCACAAACAAGACATTAAAAGATTTTGTCTTATAAAATGACGATGACTCTTAGTAGTCACTCTTCAAGGGAGAGTTTTTTATCATTAAAGAGGAAGCAGATGGTGAAGAATGATGTTAAAAGAAAACTTGAAAAATACTTGCCTTCTCCTCGAGATAGTATGCCCACATACGTGACAAGTTAAGACAATTCTCACGAAGAAAAACACAAGATAAACAAAACTGAGAAGGCCCACTCAACTACTAGCCTTAATGACACAAGTGATGACTCAGAGTTTGAATGGAAAAGTTTAGGTAAAAAACCCGTGTGGAGTTGCTGGTCTCCCATCGGGCGCCTCCCCAGGTGGTGGATTGGGGAACGCTCGTCAGGTATGACGGGTACCGGGGAAATAAAATACCCGGGGTGAACCAAAACCAGTACTGCTGCCTTGTAGTTGAGGAAGGGGATCCTAAAGGCTAGAAGAAGAAAACATTGAGTAAACATTACCTGGCCCTCCTGGTAAGGGGTTAGGTGTAAGGCTAACACCCTTTACCCTGAAAAAATCAACTGTTAGAAATCATTCAAATGAGCCTCATGCTTTTGAAGGTAACAGAACAGTAATGGAAAAAGGCAAAGATATTGGAAAGCGGATATAAAATTAGCTACGTGGAATGTTAGCAAGGAGACTATAGGCCAGGGCCAGGAGAGCCGCATCCCATAAGAGCAATGGTGTCACTTTTTGCGACATCCATGGATGTCGCCTGCCGGCAAGTGTTGCCAACAAAACAGCAAACAAAAATCGTTCTCGTTTGCGTTGGGAATTTTTTGTCTCAACAATTACTAAAATAAGGAATTTCAAAGCAAAATAGGTTAGAATTTATGGTTTTAGATTAACCTTGATTGATAATTTGTAATTTGGTCATTACCTAATGGTTTGTTATCAACTAATAATCCAAATTTAAAATAGAGTAATATGGTGTCGTTTAGATAAATATCGTACCCATGGCAAGACTGCTTCATTCTCTTTCTTAATCAGCTGTGTAATGGTAAATATTATAACGTAACTTGACTTCCGTTTTAGTTTAGACGCTTCATATCTGAAACACAAAAAAAGCTATACGGCTGACCTTGGAAGAAGTTATGCTTCTTCCTTTACAGACCTTGGAATGTTAGCACGATGTTACAGCCTGGTAAAATGATGGAAATTGCAGCAGAACTGGAGAATTGTAGTATAGATACAGCAGCAATTAATTCAAGAAATTAGATGGCAAGGCTGCGGAAGAGTTGATAAATAGAATTTTTCTGTACTTTATAGTGGACCAGTTGATAGGACAGGAGTGAATGGTGTGGGATTTATTATAAGCAAAAGACTAAGTAAGAGTTTAATTGGTTTTGTACCAGTTAACGATTGGATATGCAAGATTGGATTGAAAGGAAAGTTCAGAAACATAACAATAATGTCGATATATGCACCAACAGAAGGAAAAGAGGAAGAAGTAAAAGAAGAATTTTATGACATCAAAGAATGCAGTTTGGTTCCGAAATATGACCTTTTCTCATGGGACTTTCTCATGGGAGATAGGAAAGGAAGATTTTGTAAAAAATGTTATAGGCAAGTAAACAGTGCATGAGGAAACAATTGAAAATGTGACATTTCTTTGTCATCTAGCTACAGCTCAAGATTTGGTCATAAGAAGCATGTGTTACAATCATAAGAAAATTCACAAATGCACATGTAAAATACCAAACAGATGTTTTAAATTAAATTAATCATGTGCTTGTCTTCATATATTCGTCAATCATATGTGAGGACTTGCAGGGGGCCTAGGTGTGATTCAGATCACTATTTGGTGAAGTCCATACTGAGGGAACGGCTATCAAATGTTTGAAAGAGAAATCGGAGAGAAGAGTGAAATGGGACCCGGAGAAACTGAAGAATGACTCTGGTGCAAGAAATTTTAACAGTACCTCATTAAGAAAGATAGATGAATATGGAGTAGTAAATACACAAAAGATAAATGCAAAATGGGAAATTTTTAAAACAGCCATTGTTGAATCAGCTTAAGAAAGTTTGGGAGTGAAGAAGAAAGAAAGAAATTCAGAGTGGTTTGATGATGAGTGTAGAGAGGCTGTTGCAAGGAAAAACTTTAAAAGGCAAAAGCTATTGCAAAAGAGAACAAGATTAAAGTGGGAAAGGTATGTAAAGTATAACAAGTATTAAAGATGGTTGTCAGCCAAAACTTGCCATGTGTAAGAATCAAGAAGGGAAAAATATTGAGTGAGGAAAATGAGGTAATGGAAAACTGGTTGAAATATTTTAAGGACTTGCTGAGTTTTGAAGAGTTGAACACCGAAGATGTTGACATCCCGGAAGATGCAATGCAAATTGACTGAGGAGCCGTCTTTGGAAGAAGTGGAGCAAGCTCTTATGAGGATGAAGAACAACAAACCTCCTGGTGAGGATTTAATCACTGCAGAACTTTGAAAGCATGGTGGACACAACTTATGATGGCTGAGGTGCATAATTCAATATGCAGAGTATGGAGGGAGGAAAAGACTCCAGAATCCTGGAAAAATGGAGTGATTTGTCCTATATATAAAAAAGGTGAAAAGATGAAGTATGAGAATTACAGGGAAATAACTCTGCTGAATGTGGCTTATAAAGTATTTGCATCAGTCTTACAAAAAGGCTAAGCGAATATGCAGAGAGGCAGCTCAAAGAGTACCAATATGGCTTCAGACCGGAGAGGAGTACAGTAGAAAAGATTTCTGTCATGAGACAAGTAATAGAAAAGTGTTAAGTAATTTACTGTTCATAGATTTTCGACAGGCGTTCAACAGTATAAACAGAAATAGATTGTATGAATGTTTAATTAAGCAAAGGATCCCTAGCTTATTAGACTTTTTAAAATAACGCTAGATGATACCAAGGCAGCACAAGTCAAGAGGTAGCCACTGAAACCAGCAAGGATGTTGTGCTTTCCAAAGTGTGAGACTATGTGTGGTTTGGCTGGAAAAATTGTAGGACTCAGTAGGATCCAGAATTAATGCTCTATTGGCAACGTAGAAAAGAGTTGTCAGTGGGTTGTAACTGCTTCGTTGGGGGGAGTATTTTTGTGATTCTAAGTATAAACTTTGAGTTCCAGTTCTTCAGTTGTTGCTGACCAACACCAGGAATTAGTAGAATGAAGCTGCTGGCTCGCTGTTTCATCTAGTGGCCAAAACTGGATAAGGCTATTGAGGAAGTGATTGCTTCATGTGTCGTGTGCCAATCTACAAGAAAGGCCACAGCGAATGCGTCAAAACCCTGAAATGCATACACTGTTCTGGGGAGCATGCAAGTAATTCGAGAACATGCCCTGAGTATTTAAGGTAGCGCAACATCAAAGAACACATGAGTCTATATAGAGAATCTTATTTCACCGCTAGCCTAAAATTCCCCATCACATATAGGTCCTCCAACAAACCCTCATTCGCAACATCCAGAGTTAAACAATACTCAGACGCAATTAAACAGAAACCTTTTCAATATAAAGTAGGTCTACAGAATACTAACAGATACAAACCACTCAGTAATAATCAGAGAGAACTAACCCCCGAGTTTAAAGTTCAGAATCTTAAATTTAACTTCATTAGAAACCCATACAATCGTAACCAAAACTCAAATCAAAAGCAAAGGAAACAATTTGACCATACATATTCCAACCAAAGTGGTCATTCTAGCCTATCCACCCAACAAAACAAAACTAAACAAAAACCAACAAAACCTGCAACCATGGTTCTTTCACCCAGTGATAGAAATTGGCTCATTAGAAGACTCAAAGCCAAAATTGAGGAACTTAGACAAAATATTAAGGAAACAAAAAAAAAAAAAATAGATGAACTCTTTGAATTTTACTTAAGTGATTCTGTGTTCTCAGATGAAAGTTGTAATTTAGACAACCCTGGGGAAAAACTTAGGCCTAACTGCAGAAATCCCAAGGTCCACCACATCCTAAACTATCGATCATGACTAGCAAAGATAATAAAATAAACATTTTACAATGGAATGCCAGATCTCTCATTCCTAAATGGCTTGAGATACAACATACCCCAATAACACATAAAATACACATAGCAGTCATACAAGAAACTTGGTTAAGTAGTTCAGACAAAATAACTCATAGTAACTACAATGTAATAAGACAAGATAGGATTGATGGCTATGGAGGACTAGCAGTAATAATACATAACAGCCTATCATTTAATAAAATAACAATTAACACAACGGAACCTGTACAGATTATAGGACTGACTATAAACAACCTCGATAAACCATTGACCATATACAACATATATTGCCCTCAAGGAAATATTACCGACACCTTCTGGTCCAATTATCTGTTCAAAGACAGCCATGACAACATTATAATTTGTGGCGATTTTAACGCACATGACACCTCCTGGAACTGTAAAAAATAGATAAGAGAATACATGCACTATTCCAAGCCTACATCAATTCACTTTTTGTACTGGCAAATGATAATAACTATACAACGCCAACAACACATAGAGAACCTGCTATTAGAGAATTAGAAAGTGGGACCTGACCCTATGGGAAGTGACCACAAACCAATATTTATGTCATTGAATCTAACCAAACACAACCCTGCAATGAATAACCCAATTAACAACTCGTGCGTATAAACCTCAAACCAGCAAACTGACCACTATATACAAAGCTTTTAAATAACAAAACCAAAGACAGAATTAAAAATAACAATACACCAATCTCTTTCAAGAATTCTATGAAATTTTAACTGAAACTGCAGATATTGCAATCCCGAAATTTAAAAATTCCATTGGTAATGGAAATAACTTCGGAAATAAGAGCTGGTGGACAATGAATGCTCACATGCAGTGGCTCAAAGACGTTTAGCCTTTAAAGAATTCAAAATAAATATGACTCCAATCAACTACCAAAAATATCAAAGGGCTCAGTTGAAAGCAAAAGAAATAATTCTTAATGCTAAAAAATATGCATGGGAAATATATGTGTCAAATTAAGTGATAAGAAATCCTCCCAACTTGCATAAAAAATCATAAGCAAACTTAATAAAGGAAATAATAGTTAAAATGAACTTATCTACCTACAGGATAACGCTAGCCTATCTATGAAATTATGGAACAGATTGTTCCCGATTATGTACATAACTAAACGGAAATGAAGCCTAATCCTATAGAATCCACAGATAATAATCCCAACCAATGGTTAGAGAAAGACTTTACTGAAGATGAGCTAATTACTGCCATTAACTCCAAAAAAACTGACACAACCCCTGGTAACGACAATATCAGCTATAGCATGATAAAACATCTTCCCGAATCTACACAAAGCATGCTTTTACAAATGTATAATGCTATATGGAAGGACAAAATGGTTCTCCCTGAAGAATGGAATCATTCACTCATTATAGCCTATGCCAAACCTAACTCCGACAAAACCAAAGCAGAATCATATCGACCCATCTCACTTATACCTTGTCTCATGAAAATTTTTAACAAAATGATAAAATTAAGGCTAGAATGGTTTGTAGAGAAAAACAAAATCCTACCATATCCTCAATATGGGTTTAGGAAAAATAAAGGCTGTCAGGACTACTTAATCCATTACCAAACCGAGCTATATACATCTCTTGCACACAATGAACACGATGTTACCGTTGCACTTGATTTAAGCAAACCTTATGACAGAGTTAAAATTCAGACGCTCTTAGACAAAATGAATAATATCAGAATTCCTCTCAGATATATAAGTCATTTTGCCAAGTGACTAATTTATAGGCCTATCTCTTTCAAGTTCTCCTCCCAAGTTTCTATACGATACACGTCTTGTAGAATTCCCCAAGGTAGTGTCGTCAGCCCTTTGCTCTTTACCATATATGTAGCGGAAATTAATGTCGATTTACCTAAAGAAATCAAATGCTTACAGTACGCAAACGACACCGTTTTATTCAGCTTAAACAAGAACATCCAGCTGATAGCAGAAAAACTACAGGATGGATTAAATAATTTAGAAACAACATGCAATGAACTATTCAAAGGAGCAAAGAGTAAAATTATGGTATGCTCAAGGAAAAGGAAATTAGAAAAGGAAGTACTGAAACTTACTATCAACAATCACAATATTCTAGTAGTAAATAACATTAAACTACTAGGAGTAACCTTCGACTCAAAACTTACATTCCAAGACCATGTCGACAATGTAGAGAAAAAGTGCCTAAAAGATCTGAATGTTTTGAAAATTATAACCTGTGGAAAAAAAGGAGCCTACCCAAACTTCGCACTACAGATATACAAAAGCTTAATTAGACCTAAGTTAGAATACGGATGCCACCTATTTGGTCACTGCACCAAAAGTACCCTTCATAAACTGGATATGGTTCAAAACCAGTCTCTGCGGATATCAATCAGTGCTCTGAAATCATCCCCAATAGAGGCACTACACCTAGAGACAGCTATACTCCCATTGCAATACAGGAGAAACTTGTACATAAGATTGTACATAAGATACTCACAGACTCATCCCACCCCTCTTATAATAATCTCCACTACCTTCACTTTCAAACTGAACACAACAAATACTGGCAGAAATAGAGGAAACCACTGTACATAAACTCAACTTATAATTTACTACAAACAGAACCACATTTAAATGAAAATATAGATGTGAGCAACTATTGGCAGTTTATTGCTCCTGTGTCAATGAATCTTAAGAAGAACCACTTGGAATTTAATGAAAACTTTGAAGAAAATAAGATTACCAAAAATAGCAGCACATGATTGCTTCATGTGTTGTGTGCCAATCTACAAGAAAGGCCACAGCCAAAGTTCCTCTGCAACAGTGGCCAGCTACAATCAGGTGTTGGCTGAGAATACATGTGGACTTTGCTCAAGATCCGTCTTCTACAAAAATGATTTTAGTGGTAGTAGATAGTTATTGCAAATGGGTGGAAGCCTCATTAATACCATCAACTACAGCAGAGAAAACAATCGAGGTGCTGCAAACACTGTATACTGCACAAGGACTCCCTGAAGAGGTTGCTTCAGATAATGGTCCTCACCTGGTTAGAATTCCTTAGGAAAAACCGTATAAAGAATTCTTTGAGCCCGCTGTACCATCTACAATCTAATGGGGCTGCGGAGCGGGTCTATACAAGGTCTATAAAATTCATTAATTAAGCAAGTTTTTACGAAACAAAATCCAGGTTATAAAATTTCCCTACAGCATGAACTGGACAATTATATATTCACATATAGAAATACTCCACACACCGACTAAGTTATCATTGTTGAAATCTAACCTAACTGAGATTCTAGAGAAGAAACAAAAAATCTGAAAGGAGTCTGCTGATGTAACAAGAAGTAGGCCTAGAGTGTTTATTGCAGGGGCAAAGGTCTGGGTTCAAAGTGTTCGACAGGAGAAAGTGAGCTGGATTCCTAGGAAAAATTCTGAAATATGTGTTTCAGCGATAACATATTTAGTGCAAACCGTGTGACTCGCTTCTGTCATGTAGACCATTTGAGACCTGATAAGTCTAAGGAAGAAACAAATGAGGAGTTTATAAAGGTTAGAGCCTAACTTACCTGTTCCAGTGTTACCGCCACCCTTACCAATTCATCAACCTAATTGGCACCCAGGATGAACCGGAGATCATAGAGAAACAAGCTGTCCCTAGGACTACTATTCAGGAGCCGTCTTCAGATTTGGCACCACCATCGAGGGTTCAATCATCACCAGTCACGACAACTTATCTCCGGCTCAACCATCTCCCGGGCAGCGGAAGTCACCACAGCAGAAGTGCAGCCCTCCAAAGGTCGAGATAGTTACTGCGAGACGGTCCCAACGGACAAAAAGTAAAAAGGAATGTAAAAAATGTAAAAAAAAAGGAAGAAGGTCTTGAAAGTTTTGTTTTTGGCCTCAGTGAAGAAATCGGCCAGTATAGGATTTTGTTGTTTAAAATTAAACACCGGATGAAATAAACCATGACTTGCAAACCCTCAAACTGAATTTGAACACAACATATAATGGTAAAACTCTTTGTACACAGTTTTTACAATATTTAAATACCGAATGAAACAAGCGTTGTCTTACAAGCCCTCTAAAATAATAAACATATTTCAATATAAAAAATAATAAACACGACATATTTCAACATATTGTGAACATGAACACAACATATTATGACTCTTGATCAATATGTCAGACTTGTCAATATTTCAATATCGAATGAAACAAGAGGTGTCTTAAAAGCTTTCAAATTGAATATTCTCTTCACATGTAATTTCCTTCTCTCGTTTTTGGAATTGACAAGAAATAAGTAAGCGCTAGTTCTTTCTTTAAATCTCTCGAGAGACGAATATTTAGGCCTCGTTCCCGACTGAAAACCACCTTATGGCCTCCATCATTGAAGTTGTCACCATCGATCTGGTTTGAAAGAGACATTTTTGACTGTTTCTGAGCTTCTGCTGGTAGGAGAGGCCAATGTGGCCGTTCTTATTGACCTTGGGGCGCACGGCCGTGTCCGCATCCAGGTTGCACTTGCAGCCAATGCTGTCATTGTTGCCCGTGCAGGGTCATGGTCATCTCAAAGTTGAGGTTCACCTTGTGGTAGATAGAGCTGCCAAACTCCTGGCTGCTGTCAACACTGGTGTTGAACACAAGGTCGCCCGCAGCATAGCCCAACAAAAAGCGGTTTCTAATTTTGGCATTTGGGATTTCTGGGAATTAAACTTGGTGCTGTAACCGGCAAGCCACTCCGTAATCAAGGACGGAGAAAGAATTGACTGTTGGAACTCTGCCTTGAAATCCACATCTACATTAGGTCTGGTTTCTAAGCTCAGATTTTGCTTTTAAAGACTCGTCTTCAGTCTGAGGTTTGAAGGATGTGTCTAAAGAGACCTTGACTCCCTTCATAAAGTCTTGTACAGAAACGTCTGTCATCAAGACATTGTCTGTGTTCCACTTCTGAGAATGTCACTCCATATTCTTTCAGTTTATATTTTGTTTCGATTGTTCCAAACACCCCGCCAATACCCTGGTTGGAGACTAAACTCTTCGAGAACTCAATACCAGATGCGGTCTTGGTCTTAACATCCAGTTTCCAAAGACCAAATTGATAGCCTTTGCCACACTCATCTCGGGCGTTTTCCACAATTCACCACAAGTGGGAGGAGCCGTTTTAATTTTTAAAAGGTTTGAGAAGAGGTATGCAAGGATTCTATTAAAAATTTATCAAACTTTAATGCCAGTCAAGCAAGTAACCTTTCCATCAGAAAAAGTCAAGAGTCCTTACAACTCTTGACAAATTGCTTTTATTATACATACGAGGATGTTGATCAAAAATACATTAGTGTTAAGTTTTAATGCCAGTCAAGCAAGTAACCTTTCCATCAGAAAAAGTCAAGAGTCCTTACAACTCTTGACAAATTGCTTTTATTATACATACGAGGATGTTGATCAAAAATACATTAGTGTTAAGAGTAAAGATAGATTGTAATGAATTGTCAACACAATCCAAATTTACTCCACATCTCATTTCACTTATTTTATTTGATTTAAAATCTCCTTTATATTTCAAAAATTATTTATTTATCTATCATAGTAATTTAATAAAGGCTGTGTATTTAACCGATTTGGTTTTAGACTGTAGAATTTATTTAAGACAATTTAATACTATGTCTTCATGGGTACAGAAATTTTATATCAGAGGTTAAAGCTTTATTTAATATATTGTATTCATAATCTTTATTAAATACATTACTAACATTTTTTTCAAATCTCCTCATGTTTATTACGGTATAAGGAATGCTATTAATTTGTTTGCATTTTGTTACCGCTGTGTAATTGTAACGAATAAAGTTTTTGTCAATTTAATAGGGTGTTTTCCTTTGTTTCACTTGACAACACAATCTAATAATGCCTTATAATGATTGCAGGAGCTGGTATCGGGACAGTCTTTGGCTCCCTGATTATCGGCTATGCCAGAAACCCGTCTCTCAAACAACAGCTGTTCTCTTATGCCATCTTGGGTTTCGCCCTGTCTGAGGCCATGGGTCTATTCTGTCTCATGATGGCCTTTTTGCTCCTATTCGCATTCTAAATCACTGCATTTTATAGTTATCACTGCCCGGCAGAGTCAATCCTACCCTTGGATTAAATCCCAAGTCGACCGTCTTTGGATTTAGGGGTAATCAAAGACTTTGTGTACGGATCGACAGATTTTTTTCCAAGAAAATCTGATTATAAAATAAATCAATATCAAGTTACAATTTTTTAAATATAATTTAATCTGCAAGAATCTGGAATTTTAATCAGCATTCCAGAATTTCTCAAAATTCACGTATAAATCTAATACAAACAAATCGGTAAATGAATTTAAATTATTATTTGTTGTATCATAGTTTTGGCATGTAGCAACTTAGACTACCAACCTGAGCTATTGTTGTATCGTTGTTTTTAAAAATATACAATTGTGAAAACAATTTAATTTTGGAGTTGTGAATTACCCTTTTTTGTTAAGGTGACATGCTGCTACTCCACTGTATAGGGGTTGGAAATTTAATTCATTACTGATAGTAGATTGATAGCCTTGGTTCTTAGTTCTTAGAATAGTAAATGGGAGTCTCCTCTTTTAAAAATCAAATGAGAGATGACACCATTACACTGAAATTAAATAATTACATTCACAATACCTGAATGTGTCTGAGAGTTGTTAAAAGATTGTTATTCCAGAACAATCTATGAGGAGCGTTATCAACTAGTTTCTAAAATAATATTTGACAGTAGAACCCCGCTAGTCCGACCTCTGATCTGATGGTCCGACCGTGTCATCAGCATGATAGGCTTCCACTTGTTAGACCTTGCCTGGGTATCCTCCTGCTCAGTTTGACCATGATATCGGATTTAGATTTTTCTTTTTATTTCCGGTTCATCACTTCATTCACTTTGGCTCGTTATGATAAAAAATATGTGTGAATGTTTCGGTCAGCGGAGCAGTGACATTTGGTGCCCGGGGTGGTATGAGATCACTTGAAATTTTATCAATACCTCTATTTATTTACTACAGTTCGTGTGAAGTTTGGTTCAGTTCATCAGTGTTAAACTACATACACTAATCATCTAGGGGTGGGCGAGTACTCGAGTTTCGAGTAGTGGCTCGGGTAATTAGTCCTACTCGAACTCGAGTCGAGTAATTGCAAATACTCGAGAATCGAGTTGAGAAGTAGTTGCGTCACTCCCGGCGGCGCGCGCCCGCAGCCGTGACAATAGTTGTTTACGTCTGGCGGCCGGCGATCTCGCTAACGAGCACAAAAACATGGCCGGCCGCCGAGACGATCTATTGTTCAGCTTATCTCGGCAGTAATTTATTCAAGAGGGGTGTTTTTGACTCCTAGTACTAAATGCTACTTTCTGAACCAATTGTCGCAGAAAACTAAGGGATGGCTCGTTTAATTTGTCTAATTCTTACAAATTAAACAAAACGTCAACCAAAGTTGTGTGACTTTCCAAAAGGAAAGTGGCAAAGTGTTGTTAAATAAATCAATCTTTAATTGAATTACTGTTTTATAATGTTTTTTTTTATGTTCTTATTATAATTTAATATAATTTTTAAATGAAAAACTTCAAATCCCATTAAATATATATTTTTTTTATTAAACATTACAAATACATTTATTACACTTTGAGGTTCATAACTTAAAACCTTCATTGTTTTTTATTGATTTTTTCAACATACACTCCTTTTAGCGAATTTCCCTATAGGGAATACGCTATTACGGTAGTAGCCATGGTAAGACCTAAGCCCGGGACCACTTAACTTTTTCATTTTGGGGTCCTCAGAAGCCAAAAACACCATTCGTTCATTTTCATATATATCTATCTATCTATCTATCTATCTATGTGTCCGTGGTACTGATAACTTTTGAAGGGGACCTCCGATTTTGATGAAATTTGGTATGGAGGTGTAAGACAAGGTCTATTTTCATGAGTTCGCGAACCAGCATTGTCGGGTTATGGGAACGGGGTTTTATGGGGTTTCAAAGGGGTCACAAATGGGTTTTTGGCATTTTTGGACCTTAATTTTTAAAATTCATCAATTTTAACTGAAACCATTTAAAAGAGCTTAAAAAAAACGAACAATTTGGTATTTTGAATTTTTATCATAGCATAACTGGTTACGGGGCAAATCCAAAAATGTGTTTTCCATGTTATTTTTATGGGAAATCAAGAAAACCCTATCTATATCTTGCTTATTTATTGACATAACTTAATCAAATTTGGTATGAACATTATCTATATAAGGTTTAACTTATACTTGCTTACAAAACCCATATGGCGGCAAACCTACATACTCACCCCCATGGGGTTTATGGGGAGAATAAAAAATTCCTAGAGTTTGATACAATGTTGTGTTTACATTCACCAATTATTGATTAACTTAGATTTTCTAACAACACCCAATGGCAGAAAACCTACGTACTCGATCCTATGGTGTTTTTTATGGGGAAAGTAAATAATCTGAAATTCCATTGGAAATTCGCTGAGTACGCAGGTCTGCTGCGACGGGGGTATTTTAATATAGCAAAAAATAGCTAAATGAATACATAGAAATAAAAATAATTAGGTCTAATAGTGTATACAGTACACTCTCGTTCATCGGAACTAATGTGGCGGACGGCCGGTTCGGATGTCAAAAAATTCCGATGAAGCGGAGTCCGTCGTGAGTCATCATTTCCGCCCGTACGGTGAACTATCGTGATTGTATTCACTCTTGTTTTTAAGATAACACAAGAGGTTTTATGAAAATAAGGCACTCAAACTTTAAACATGGTAACAATGAACAGATAGGAATAAAAACATCGCAGGAAATAAAGATCCAAAATCTTTATTCTCATATTCCACTCATATTCCAGCAGTCAACTGACTTCCACGTACAGGTGCAGTCGCGACGCGAGACAGACTGAAGGACAGTTTGGGAAGCGGTCGAACCGGATGTTCACTTCCTGCCCCTTCCTCTTTCTATTTTGTGCGAATACTCCACGGCCTCGTAAATCACATCGATGGGTACAGATTATGGAAAACGCCTGATGACGTTTGATGCAAAATGTGATACTTCACTGTTGTGCCGATAGAACACATGGAAATTGAAGGCGCTAAAACGGAAAAATTATTTATTTCGTAAGAAAAAAAAATTAATATATCCAGATTTTCAGTTCCGATAAAGCGGAGTTCCGATAAAGCGGAGTTCCGATGTCGCCGAGTCCGATGAACGAGAGTGTACTGTATTTTCAAAGTTCAATTTTTATGATAATCTCTATGTAAGAACCTGTCTCAGTTAAACCAATAAGTAAAAAAGAACATTTCTTGCGGTTATAAATGGCGTATGTTTGTTGAACCACTTCATTCCTTAGTGTTAATATTTATTATAATTTCAATTTCTTGTTTTTTTTTTATTTTTTGTTATTTTTTTAACTGAGCAGGCCTTAGGCCTATTTATGTAATACAGTTTTGTTTTCTTTACAATTTTTTCATTTGTTTTAATCTATATTTTGATGTACATAATTTTTCTGTTAATTCTTTGTACAAAAACGTTAATATTTCATTCAACAAAACTTTCATAAAATTTTAATGGACATTTTTTGTACAAAACGTTTAATATTTCATTCAACAAAACTTTTATAAAATTTTAATGGAAATTTTTATATGTACAGTATATTGTTTAGTGATTTGATTTTAATTTTTTTGGTTTCAAGAAAATTTGTACTGAATCCTTATCTCATTGTATACTGCAAATATAAAAATTAGATATTTAAAATCTTTTCAACTCAAGGAAGTTCATTGTAACTTATACAAAAACAATTGGAACAGTTTGGAAACAGAACCAGTTGATATTTAACATTCATTTTTCTTAATACGACACTCAGATAAAAGTCAAAACGAATATTTCCTGATAGCGTCGAGGAGAGCAAACCCGTCCGGAACTAAAAGACCATTCCCGTCCATCCCTAATTTTGTTGTTGATGAAATTTTTTACTTAGGCCTAGTTCTAATAAATTGATTTGTACTACACATTGTAAGAGGAAAACTGTAAATAAATATACTTACTTTTTTATCAACTTTTATCTAAGTAGTTCTTATTGTCGTACCCTAAATTGATGTTATCTTTCAGTGTCCTCATGCATAAAGATGAATTTAATAACACTTTTACTTTTATTATTTAATATTATTTTTAAAAACTCATTTTAAACTTTTTCACACTACTACTCGACTCGACTCGATAACCGAGTAGTTGATGCAATACTCGACTCGACTCAAATCATATAACCACTACTCGCCCACCTCTAATCATATCTGGTAAAATCCAGAAGCATGTTACGCTATCTTTAACCAAGAAACTAAGTGTACTCAAGGGGTTAGACAAGGGCAAATGTGTTATCCAATGGACGAGGTTGTCATCTGCTAAGCAGAAGAGCAATGCAAACTTTTTCTGCCATTGCAAGACCAATGAAAACTAAACACTTAGGATTTTTAATAGTGGATTTTAAACATTCAATTTTTTTATGCCTTTTTTAATAAATTGCGTTTGGACTATTAATCTATTGACAAAGTGTGTTTTAGTGTTTTATGTAATTCATAGATATTTTTTTAGTAAAACAATCAGCGTACATCTGAGCTACTTTATTCACCTTTGAGGCAAGTTTTTTGCATTTTATAACTTTACAACTTGCTTTCAACTGGCTTTTTCTCTTCCCTTTAATATAGAATATTGTACAATGTACAACATTTTTGTGGATTACGTTATTAACTAATAATTCCAATTATTTGGTTTCTTATATAGTTTGTTAAATGCTCTTAAAGCAATGTTTTCTGTTTGAAATATAGTGTTAGTTTGTGTTTAGCGAATTTCCCTATAGGGAATACATGACTGTAGTAGCCATGGTAAGAACTAAGCCCGGGACCACTTACTTTTTCATTTTGAGGTCCCCAGAAGCCAAAAACAGCATTCGTTCATTTTCATATGTATGTGTCCGTGGTAAGGATAACTTTTGAAGGGGACCCCCGATTTTGATGAAATTTGGTATGAAGGTGTGAGACCAGGTCTATTTTCATTAGTTTGTGAACCAGCATTGTTAGGCTATGGGATCGGGGTTTTATGGGGTTTCAAAGGGGTCAAATATGGGTTTTTTGGCATTTTTCGACCTCAATTTTCCAAAGTCATGAATTATAACTGAAACTATTTAAAAGAGCGTTAAATAACAAACAATTTGGTATTTTGATCTTAGCGTATCTGGTTGCAAGGTAAATGTGTTTTCCATGTTATTCTTATGGGAAATAGAGAAAACCCCATAACTTGCTTATCTATTGACATGACTTAATCGTATTTGGTATGTACTTTATCTAGATAGAGTTTAACTTATACTTGCTTACAAAACCCATATGATGGTGAACCTACATACTCGTCCCCATGGGGTTTATGGAAAAAACAAAAAAATTGCCAGAGCGTGATAAAATTTTGTGTTTACATTCACCAATTATTGATTAACTTAGATTTTCTAACAACACTCAATGGCAGAAAACCTTCATACTCGATCCTATGGTGTTTTTATGGTGAAAGTAAACAATCTGTAATTCCATTGGATATTCACTGAGTACGCAGGTCTGCTGCGATGGGGGTATTATATCAATAAAGTCATTCCTCTGATATTCCGACCATGCCCTTGGTCCTGTTGGTGACAGTTTAGCGGGGTTCTACTGTATTGCAACGTACACTACATAGGCCTCTCATTGATTAACATTGTATCAAGTGTGTCTATCGAGTATCCCTTTATATAGTATAGTAATATTACAGAAAACCAGTATTTAAAACTAACAGCTGATTTCTTTTAAAATGTGTTCTAAGCATAGAACTTTATATAACCTTGAACTGTATTTTAAAACCTGGGGTGCTGGAGGAAAAAGGCCAGACAACACAAGGCAAAAGACTGATTCTATCAGTGTGAACACTGTCATTCAAACGTTTGTTTCTCGCAAGTAAAAGGAACAACTAGATTTAATATTGAGTGATTTTTATTGACTGCCACATTTGGGGACTTCAAAACCCTCATGCTCTTGATATTAAACAAATACATCCAAAAAAATAAAGGTTACAGCTTGGTTTGAAGTTTGGGTTGGTGGCGTGTTTGACCCTTACTTTTTTATATCCCAGCAGAAGTCACACTGAATTCAAAATGTGAAGATAAGCACATGGTCATTCTGACAGGATATAATAATAAAACAACCATATTTTAGTTAAAGTATATTTTAATTGCATAAAATTGTAAAAATATTATAATATATCAAATATCTGACCTTTTAAATATGCTTAAGATAATAAAAAATAAAGTGGATAGTTTTAATTAAAATACAAATAATGTAGTGTTATAGTTTTGCAAATTGTTTCGTACATAAATCAGTAATAACCATGAAACTTTTGTATATTATAGATTGTGAATACATATGAAAAATAAACTTTATAATACAAGATAAAAAGGCATAGTTTACTATAACTGAAAGTAGTCGGTGTTAGCCTAGCATTGACGGACAGTGTCAATTCGACCAATATTCGACACAAGCTGCCCCTGGACTGACAGGAGGGGGTGGGGGATGATGGAAAGTAGGTCACGGCATTCCTGGAATGAGGTGTGTGAAGTACAGTTATGGATGACACTGCCGAAACCCAATAAATACTATTTTTATGCAAAAAATGAGCCGAACCGGTCATTTTGACAGCTCTGCGAGCTTTCAAGGATTAAACGACTAAACGCTCTCAGAGATGCAGTCACAGTCAATAGAGAGATCATTGGAAGATCACAAGTGATTATTTTTGTTGCAGTTAAAAAAAAAAAAATTGAGGTGTTAATAACAGTTTAAATGACATTTGGTTTTAACAAGATGGGGCTACTTTTCATACAGTGGTTACACACAAAGTTTCCTGGCTGCATCTCTGGAAGCAGAAGGTTTAAGCAAACAAGCCCAACCCAATTAAAATGCCGAACAATTGATATGAAACATAATTTAAAATTTCATCAAAAGGACTGGGGGCTGTAGGGGGCTGCATTAGGTGGTCATTTGATGAATGCAAGTTTTCATATTTAATGTCAATATAACATATACCAAGTAAGTAAACCAAAATGGATAGTATTTAATTTTTTAATTAAAACCTCTAACTGAATCGCCCTTTACAAATATTTGTGTTTTTATACATTATGTAAGTAATGTGTATGCAATCGCAATATTAATGAAAACATGTATAGTCCAGGCTCTGAACAGGTTGAGCATGCACAAAAGTCTAACAAAATTTGACTTTTGATTATTGTTGGGAACATTTAGTAGATGTAAAAAACCGATGTTGCCACATTTTCAGAGTGGGCACAACACGGGGGACGCCCCTTAGAGGAAGTTGTAGAGGGAACTGTATTGGCCTATGTCATGTTACCATATCATTTTAAAGGTCTTTGAATGTAGATTCAAATGCCACAAACCTGATCTCTAAAGGTAGAATATAACGCGAGTTATTGCGTTTTGAAATTTCGGCAAAATCCTTTCATGCAAAACTTGACTACCTGCCATTTCTGGCTCATACGTTCATTTGATGTCGAGTTGGTGACATTGTTTTCAAATCTATTTAAATTATAAAGTCTACATTTGCCGTCTTAAATTTCTGTCCGAAATATTATGATTACATTATGATTTTCAGTCCACTTTGGGACAACCCATGAAATCTTTTATGAAATATTTAACGTGAGCTTTAGGATCATGTTCAACAGAAAGCAATGCCGTAAAGCCGACCTTAAATGAACGCTCGAGTCAGAAATGGCAGGCAGTCAAACTTTGCATAAAAAACATTTTGCCGAAATTTCAAAACGCAATAACTCGCGTTATATTAGACCTTTAGAGATCGGGTTTGTGGCATTTGAATCTACATTCAAATACCTTTAAAATGATATACAGGGTGTCTCTGAACTCCTTACCGACCTTTTAAGGTATTATTCCTGGACCAAAGACAAGTCAAAATATCATATTTAAATTGTCCGGAAGTCTTTAGTTACTCACACAGCCGTCATTTTGTTTTTTTCACATAATAATTTTTATTTCCGTAACGGATGGTTGTATTCAGTTCATATTTGGTATGAATCTTTATCATACCAATGTACATTTTCAAGAAAAAAATTAATTTTTTCCACTGTATATTTTCAAAATGGCGGCCATTTTAAATTTTCAAACTGAAATATCTCAAAATCGGTAAATTTTATAAAAATTTTACAAGACACAAAGAAGTTGACAAATTAAAAAATCTAACCAATGGTACCAAGTTTGTAAGGATATGTCAACAAATAACGGAGTTATTGCGATTTTATCCATGAAAAACATTGATTTTGCATTATAAAACGGCAATTTTAACAGAAAAATCAATGTTTTTCATGGATAAAATCGCAATAACTCCGTTATTTTTTGTTATATCCTTAAAAACTTGGTACCATTGGTTAGATTTTTTAATTTGTCAACTTTTTTGTGCCTTGTAAAATTTTTATAAAATTTACCGATTTTGAGATATTTCAGTTTGAAAATTTAAAATGGCCGCCATTTTGAAAATATAGAGTGGAAAAAATTAATTTTTTTCTTGAAAATGTACATTGGTATGATAAAGATTCATACCAAATATGAACTGAATACAACCATCCTTTACGGAAATAAAAATTATTATGTGAAAAAAACAAAATGGCGGCTGTGTGAGTAACTAAAGACTTCCGGACAATTTAAATATGATATTTTGACTTGTCTTTGGTCCAGGAATAATACCTTAAAAGGTCGGTAAGGAGTTCAGAGACACCCTGTATAACATGACATAGGCCAATACAGTTCCCTCTACAACTTCCTCTAAGGGGCATCCCCCATGTTGTGCCCACTCTGGAAATGTGGCAACATCGGTTTTTTACATCTAAATGTTACCAACAATGATCAAAAGTCAAATTTCGTTAGACTTTTGTGTATGCTCAACCTGTTCAGAGCCTGGACTAGTATACTTAAGATAATGTGACATGAAAAGTTGATTTTAAGGGATTACATTTAACATTTTTTCATTGAATTTTGAGTTTGTCTCACAATTGAACATTAAGTGTTTTCTAATGCTGCCCTATTAATGGCTATCATAAAGTGTGGAAAAGATGTCGGTTCTATTGACCATATAATTTTTGGGTGTCAAAAAATTTGCACGACCGATTATGTCTATTTCAAGACCTGAGAAAAATAATATGTTCTTACCAGTGAATACCATGTCTCTTCTCGAGGGAAACGACAAGAAGATTTTAGAAGCTCTTTGCAAATTCTTGTCTAGCGACATTAATGTATAACTTTTTAAGGAGACTACTAATTTCTAATGTATAATTGTTAATGTTCCTCCAGATTGTATATAGTTGGTAGCCAAAATCCAAAATAAACAAAAAAAATTATAAAATTCCACTTTAAAGGAAAAAAAAAACTGATTTGCTTGTCATGTTGGTCACTGTTTGCAGTATTAACCTAAGAAAACCACTAAATTACCGTATAGTTATACTGTGGATAAATCTAAATATTCGACTTTGTAAGAACGGGGTGCTGAAATGGTTGAGATATAATAATGGGCATCGGGAATAAACACAAATCTCCTAATTATACTGGAATACGATCCTTGCATTTCAAAATATTATTTTAGAGAAAACCATTCCTGTTATCACAAATCGATTTAAAATCATTTAACTTTGTGAATTTTGCATAACTGTGTTGCCAGACTATCAATGTTACTACCACCCCCGTATGACAAGTTAAAACTTTTCTCCCTTACCTATTGCAAGGAGTCAAGTTTGACTTAACATTACAGATGGGGGGGGGGAAGCTTTAACTGCTGTTTTTGTGTGTTTGCCTGCTCTTCAGAATGCAGGCCCGAGTTACGGTGCAGTTTCCACTTCAAAGTGTAAATATTAATAGTCCTAGGGTTTCATAGCATCCCCTTACTGTTATAACCGAAA
The DNA here is from genome assembly GCA_030545055.2 of Neoaliturus tenellus. Taxonomy (NCBI): domain Eukaryota; kingdom Metazoa; phylum Arthropoda; class Insecta; order Hemiptera; family Cicadellidae; genus Neoaliturus; species Neoaliturus tenellus. The sequence goes on from CM061535.1 coordinate 107,607,102, forward strand.
AATAATTGTAATTAATTCCTTCTTGGGGAACATACCCATAAATAGGACTGAACGCTAAGAAGAAGACTATCTTAAATATAAGCATAGCTGAGGTGTTCATCAAATTATAATCTTCATTAGGCCTAGCGCCTAGTTGAATGAAATTCCAAAATCTTTATATCAAAAGGATAGTCAGTTCGAAAATGGCAGTGTTTCAGACCATTGAGTAAAAGTTCATTTTAGAAATTCAGTGAAGGGATGTTAATTATGCTAATAGTTAGATGTCAGGGAATTGAAGTCTAGTCATGGAAGCAGGCTAACAGTTCTGACAATATATACGTTGTTTTCCTCTGGCAGCTGGTGCAGATCGTTGCAGGGTCTGCATTATCCCATGTTGATAAACGGAGAATAAGCAAAAATTTGGCTCAATGGCCTCTTGCGGGATTTTTGTCTATGCCAGAGGCATTTAGTTAATAGGGGAATACTGTACCCTAAACGCTTTTAAAGGATGTGGTCCATACCCATCAAATTGTTGGAACCTAGTTGAAATTTTTCACTCATAAACTCAGCGTCAAATGCCTGACTTTGGAAACCTGTGTGCATATAGTTGTTACTATAGTCAGGGAACTCAGACCTTCGACCTAAAGGTAATTTTATTACGACTGGATCCCATATGTGAACAACAATGTTATTGCCAATGCAATTTGCTATTCCTTCTTAATCCTAAATAAAGTTCTATTTGTGGAATTTTAATAAATTGCTTGATAGAAGAAACTTCATAAACATATATAACTTGATGTGCACTAAACAACTTCATAATTTTGATGAGAAAAACCTAGTAAACTGTGTATGATGCCTGCCAGGAATTTGTTTTTCATAGTGACACATAAATCATTTTGATAAAGTACAATTTTTACAAATGAAATTATTACGATTTTATCCTAGTGCAAGGCAGCTGTTTCTAGCCTTTTTTTGTGTCTCCCACCCCTTGACATATTTTAAACAGAATGCTTACTATCAAAAAAACAAACTACGTTTTAAAAAATGCATAGCAGTGAGGGTAAGGATAGTTGGTATCAACATTAAATAAAAGCATCTTTGTCCTTTTTTATTTGTTAGCCAATCCATAGGATTTGAAGCATTTCTTTTCTTTTACAGAACCAGTTTACAACTGCTTATCTATGATTGTTAAACAGATTAAAATACATGAACAATAAAATACGCCAAGCAACAACAGCTTGCTGTATGCAAGCTGTTCAGTTTTGCATACGAGGAACCCACCTATTTTCTTCAATTTATATTTTCTAAAACCATCTAAGAAATGAACAATAACCAATAGTTAATGCTCTTCTAAGCGGTCACGGTATCTATATTGATCCCATTTCCAACTTAGTATGATCTGCTAATATCTATTAAAATGTAGTTTGCTCTAACATTCAGTGATAAAGATTTCTCTTTAATATTAGTTATGCAATGATTCTATTATGAAGGCCTTGTAAGCTTGCACGAGTGTTCTATACAGGGTGTTTCAGAACTCCCTACCAATATTTTAGGTATTTTCCTGGGTTGGAAACATATCTAAATATCATATTTAAATTGTCCGGAAGTTTTTAGTTACTCACCCAGCCGCCATTTTTCACATGGTAATTTTTATTTCCGTAACAGTTAGATGTAACCAGTTCATATTTGGTACGAATCTTTATCATACCAATGTACATTTCCGACAAAAAAATTAATTTTTTCTACTGTCTATTTTCAAAATGGCGACCATTTTAAATTTTTAAACTTAAATATCTCAAAATCAGTAAATTTTATAAAAATTTTACTAGACACAAAAGAGTTGACAAATTTTATTCTTGGAAATGTACATTGGTATGACAAAGATTCATACCAAATATTAACTGAATCCAACTATCCGTTAAAACTAATCCGTTAAAAAAATTACTATGTGAAAAAAACAAAATGGTGGTTGTGTGAGTAACTAAAGACTTCCAAACAATTTAAATATGATATTTAGATATGTTTCTAACCTAGGGACAATGCCCTAAAATATTGGTAGGGAGTTCTGAAACACCCTGTATGTATGGTTGAGCGACCACGTCTGAACCCATGTTGTGAATCCGCAAGCAGGGAGTTGCGTTCCAAATAGTCCACAAGTTGCCTCTTAATAACGGTCTCGAACACCTTTGCAATGACTGGGATTATCGAGATGGGCTGATAACTGCTGACAGATGTCAGTTCACCCTTTTTGAAGACTGGAACCGTCCTTGACACTTTCAGTCATTTTTTAAAAACTCCACACTGCAGACATGCATTGATAGTTTTGGCTAGAGGTATGGCTATATCACTTATTAATTTTTTATATTCATTTTATTTTTACCATAACATATTATAATAACTATAGGAAAATATTGTAACTATGCATCTTTGTAAAAAAAACCATGAACAGTTTTTGTCGAGAAATCATGAGCATCCGTACAATACTCGAAATAGAGATCTTCTTCAATTCCCCATCCACAGAACTGCACTTTTTGAAAAATCCCCTTGGTATATAGGTAGGAAAGTATTCAATCACCTCCCTAATAAAATTATATTGGAATTAAGGATGACTATGTTCAAGAAAAAGCTTAAGGAATATTTACTGACATTGTGTCCGTACTCTGTAGAAGATTTTTTCTAGTTGACAAAGAATATTTTAAGTTTCATTGTGTTTTGTTTTATTTCGAACATTTAGCTTTCATTTTGTTTTAATTTGTTTTGTATTTTTTGTGATGAGAGAACCACAGTATCATTTAGTTTTTAGGCTAGACATAGATTAAGACTTTTATGTATGACGTGTCATATGTTTACGTGTGAAGAAATCGCAATTATGTAAACTTTGTGTGATGACTAAACCATTTCAATTAATTTCATTTCATTATTTAAACGGGTTGTTGCTTTTGCAATAAAGCTCAAATCAAATGACAAGTTTATAAACAAATCTTACAATAAAACTAAAGCTTCTTTGACAGTTGTTAAAAATGAATTAGGATTGAAAAAAAGTACTTCTGAGACTCCTATTGAAATAAAGGTAACAAGTGAAATTACTAAACAAGACGATGTAATTTCTGTTGCGAATAGTTTTAATAATTTTTTTGTAAATGTTTCTTACCCAGCAAATCGGATGATGGATAAACTTCAAAGGCTCTAAATTTATTCGACAAAAATTATAAAATAAAGAAGCAAATGAGACATGTTAGATTTAACACGTTGGCTACCGAAACGTCACACATGCGTGACGTAATGTTAAAAGAAAACCTTAAATATAGACCAGCGTCACATATATGTGTCGCTCAAGGTGTTTCCAGTGTACCGACGACACATATATGGAACGCAGTCACGGTTCAGTTAAATGACTCGCCACGCACATTTGGTCCACCAAATCGATCTAAAACCTGTTTATCGGTCTGTAGGAATGTATGACTTTGGTCTGAATGATTTTTGGTCTCTGGGTTAGTGTTTGTCACAATGACTCGGTCTGTGGTGAGAGTATTGAGTACTAGGATCGGTCTGCTGGAAACTCCCGGCGACCTGAATTTCCGACCGTCGGTAGCCAACGTGTTGAGTTCCAAAGAGTTACTGTTGCACAGCTTAGAAAGGTTTTAAACTCTCTAAAAAATAGAAAATCTTCTGGTCTCTTTGTTATAAAACAGGTTTTTAAATATTTTGAAATTAATTTTTGCAAAATGAATCGGTGTATACAAAAAGGTTCTAAGTCAAAAGTATATAACTTTCGGGAAATTAAAAAAACTGCATAAGTACACAAAAAATTAAGATAAAAATTCACCAAAAAGTTTTATTGCAGTTTTATATTATATAAATTATATCCCATAGTTACTATTGTAAAAACTTGCTGTATATACAAATTATATATGATTATATATAGCAGACTTAGAACGTTTTTGTATAAATCGGGTGTAAAAATCTGGTTTCTTAAAAAAACCAAGTTTTTTTCTGTTTTTATACAAGAAATTTAATGAATAACTTAATACTGAACAATATTGCATGAGTTATAGATAGTTTTAGCATTTTAAAACCAAACATAGTCTAAAATTCTAATCAATTTCGTGTTCAAATTTCGCCACTTAGAACGTAACCTATAGGCCAGTCGTAAAATTCATTAAGAAACTCCTGTTATTCCAAAGGAATGTATTGTTAAAGCTTCCTGCTGTCCTCAAGTTTTTCCTTTTTTATAGGAATATTTTAAGTTCATAACAGTCATTTTCAGGAAACTGGATATCTTGATCCGTATTGTGGGACAGTTTATAGCAATGAACAATGCGATTATCAATTACATGACTGGCCACATCAATGCCTTTAGCATTATCATAGGTAATATGCATGATGGAGCTTATTCCAAAATTCATTTCATCTTTTTCTTGAATGGCTCTCCCTTTTGTTTCCTCCGAAACACAACTTTTTTTGTAAAGCTTCGGCCACCAATTTTGGAAATCTTTAATTTCAGCAGTATCAACCTCAGCAACTTAGACCCATTTGCACAAATAAATTGTAAACCAGATTAAATTTAATCTACTTTAAAACAGTTCAAAACAGCTGAATTTGTAAGTTTAAACTATGCACGTGCAACTGAATTTTAGGTTAAATTTAGATTTTAACTGAAAATCAGGTTTAAACTAAAACGGTGCAAATGGCCCTTCAGGTAAACTAGCAAAATTAACTTAAAAATCACTTCACACCAACCAAGAAACATGAAACAAATAAAAACAACTGAAACTGACAATAACATCAACATCCCAATAAACAGCTGACAGAAAAAAGAGCAGGACAGCCAACAATGTAAACATAAATGTTCTAAGTCGTTGACTTAGAATCTTTTAGTTTGCATTCATCTTCCATGGATACCACTAACAATGCATTGGAGAGGTCTGACATAGAATGTTTTTGCATAAACTTGTGTATCTACCTTCAAATAACAAGATTCAATCTTCAACTGAAAATCGCAAAATTTTCGACTTAGAACCTTTTTGTATACACCGATTCAAATAGTGAACCAGTCTCTCGAACAGGGTCTTTTTCCAGCAAATATGCCGAAGTAATACCCCTTTTCAAGTAAGGGGATGTCAATAATCCTTCTAATTATCAACCGTTCTGCAAAAAAGAGCAGTCAGACTTACCCAAAGTACCTCAAATTACACATTGCAAGGGATTTTTTATTAAATTTAAAATCCTTACTTTATACAGCTCTTATATTTTTCACTTGTCCTTAATGGTAAAAAGTAATTATGATGCATTCATGGAGAGTCAGCATAGTCACAGCCATAACACGAGATTTATAGTTTGTCTAGCGTAACTTGGCGTCTGGGTACCTGGCTACCTGCGGCTGGCCCTTGTCGCTCCCTGTCTTTATGGTCCTCGCACAACTGTTTCAGGGATGAGTCACCTACTGGCATCACTGTTGCTCTCTTTAATATTTTTACATGTGCCGGAAAATCATATTTCTTTTAATATATTTGAAAAGTTTACATAAAAATAAGAAAAATGATACGAAACACGACACAATTAAGTTTCCAAACGATATTTATTTTAGGTATGTTTATTAACAAATCCTGATTTATCATAAACTTAATTGTGTTGTGTTTGGTATCATTTTTCTTATTTTTATGCGAACTTTTCAAATTTATTAAAATAAATATGATTTTCCGGCACACGTAAAAATATTAAAGAGAGCAACAGTGATGCCAGTAGGTGACTCGTCACTGAAACAGCTGCACGAGGACCATACAGACGGGGGGCGACCCGGGCCGGCCACAGGTAGCCAGGGGCCCAGACCCCAAGTTACGCTAGACACACTATAGGAATGAAATTAAACCAGTTCAACACAGACTTAAACTTTATCATTCATTTCCTCAATGTATGGGACCAAAAATTTATGAAAATATACCTTCTGCAATAAAGAAGATTGACAACTTTCCTAAATTCAAGACAAAGTTGAAAGAATGGTTATTGGATAAGGCTTTTTATTCAGTTGAAGAAAATTTTGAAGCTGAGTAAATTGCAAATAACTAATTAGCAGAACTTTTAGATGTAGATTTTAGTTTTTATATCTGGATGAATGATCTGTCAAAATATTGATGTAATGTGATTATTGTGATTTAAAAAAATAAAATAAATCATCCGATACAGGGGTGGATGATAGGGGGAGGGTGGGCATTGCCTAGGTACTGTGGGGGAGGGGGGCGGAAGGGGTGGAGGGGGTGGAGTATAAATTGCCGATCACTGGTGTGGTATTATTATTTTCCATTATAAATAATATTATTTTTCTACATGAAAGGGATATGGGGATGATAACCTACTTTGAAACAATTAGCTAAATCTAACTATATTTTAGCTATCTCTTTGAAACCTAACCTCAGTAAAAGAAGAGGAAAATTGACAGGAACTCCTCTCTGAATTTTAAAAACTATCAATTTTTATAAAGATTTATACTAGTAACTATTTTTTATAAGATTTTCTTATATAAAATCCAGTCTAACAATTTACTAATTTCAATGTTTGAGTGATTATGTAACTTCATAAATACATAACTAGTTTTTAAGGGAATTTTCTTAATGTGATGCGGAAAGAGAAAAGGGACCCAAAGTCGAAAATTTCACTATTTGAGTGTTTTATTCTTATAGAGGTCAGTTTTCTGGTACCAGATAAGACGTACTGTCAGGCCCGGGCAGGCAAAGTTTGTGAGAAGTCCAACCCAGAATTTGTTGCCGATTTGGGCGTTTTTCTCTTCTAAGGTTAATTAAGAAATGAATTCTAAATTTGTTTAAAAACATCACCAAAGTGTCACTTAGAAAAATATGTATTTTCGTTATTAATTAGTAATTTTCATTTACAAGTTGTAGGGTGTGCACTTTCAATTCCAAAGTAATAAACTAAAAGGTCCCGTCCGTTTCCTTTACATGTCCTTTCCTTCTATGTGTAGCCGCACCTTTACTAAGACTTAAGTTACAGTGGATGCTCTGCTCTTAACCATCCGTTTTCTAGGAATATGAAAACGTTCACCTTGCCAGTCTATGTTGCGATAATGATTTTAAAATAACTGATGTTACAAGTCGTTCATATGTTTCTGTAGCAAGTCAAATTCAGTCAGTTGCTCTTAATATTTTGTGCAGGCAGTTTTTACTGTTCCGTGTTACCAAATTTTTTTTATTTAACAGTTTTTTATAGCATAACTCTCTGTTTACTTTATAAACTAATTGACTGTGTTAGGAACAATGGATTGCTTTGTTACAACTTTTACATTTTTCACCTGTTTTATATTGATTTTAACACATTTCTGGTATTAATTGGTTCAACCGACCTTTTTCGTTATGCAATCACAGTCCGGTCCTGTAGGAGTTGGTTAAGAAATCTTCTACTGTAACTTAAGTGTTAAGGCAGCAAAAACACATATTTGAGCCTAATCGTGTATGCATAAATTATTAGCTGTTGTTTTATTTATTTATTTGGTCGCCCTTAATTACCTACGCCAGAAATTATTCATATACTGAACTTATAGTAAGACATAGGTTGCCTTAATGTTGTAGGATTCCTTTGTTATTGTGTATAGTACAAACACTCATTGGTAAAAACTTTGTTTTATTCTAAATAGTTTAGTTTGTTTCAAATTTTGTTCATTTGATATTTTCTGAAAACTTTTATTGTATAAATTTTCCAAACTGAAATGTGATTGAAACTGAAATGTGATTTTAGAAGAAATTTAAAGAATAGAACCTTTAATTAGATACTCTTTGCAGTCAAGGGGCATTTAGTCTCCACTAAACCATCATCGCCAATAAGACCATCAGTAGAAGCCCCGAGGAGTGCGGGAAGAAGCCTTATATTGAGTGCAGAAGCTACTTGTTGCCTGACAATTGGGTTGTGTTGTCTCCCATAGAATAGAAAAGAATATTTCTTTATTGTCACAAACATCTTTTTACACAGAGTATATGATAGGCCATTGCTTCTCGAAACTAGATGGAGCTAACTAAATTTGGCTAATTCTGCTTCTTATGGGACCCCGTTTGACATGAGAAACCATAATTAACCTTGACGGAAATGAAGGATTATTACAAAATTGTGTTCAATATTAAAGTATTACCGGTAGTTTGTTTTAACTCTGCAATGCTAAAAGTTTTACCAATGGCTACCTTTATAAACAAGATAGCATTGTGTGGGTTAGGTTAACAGTAACAGACTTTTTTTTAAATATTAACTTAAATTCTCTGTAAAATATTTGTTAAATATTGTTCTGATAATGGCCTTTGATGATTATACTTTATAAATTCGATACACAAAATTTCACAGGTTGACTGGAGCTCCGTACTTAATAGTTTTGTTGTTAATTGTTGTTCAACCTTGTTTTGTAACAAACTAACAGAATGCATTTCTGCATCTAAAAAAGTAATTGACAGTCGATCATCAAGATTTACACAAATAAAGCCTTGACTTTGAGAAATTTCTGCCAGGATCCTCAACAGATAATGAAATTCAAATTCAAATGAATTTAATAATTTGTTTACTAAAGTTGGGTCTAACTTAGCAAGTTAAATTAATTATGGAGGGGCTCCAGTTATCGATGCGGAATACTCACTCGATTCCACATTCACTTTTACTCCTGTTACAGAACGCGACATTGTACATTACGTCTGGGATCTACGCGGCAGGTCGGTGCCTGGGCATGATCTCATCTCGGACTCAGTCCTGAAGGATAATATCCATTTCGTTTCAGCTCCTCTTCATCATATTGCAAATCTCAGTTGGATCCTAGGGGGGTTTTTCCTGATGTATTAAAATTAGCTTTGGAAAATTTTGATTTTAATTCCAAGTCAATTTGAACAGTTGTTTTCTGCTCCAGCTGTCCATTTTGAGACAAGGTTTGTGCCATAGCAATCTTTCAGGATCTCTACTTTAATATGGATTTCAAACATCCATCATTTTAAGCTCTTTTTATAGGTTTTCTTCTGACTCCTGGTGGGTTTAAGCACGGGGGTTTAACAGTCATAGTGGGTGTACCACAAAATGTAATACTTAACACTCAAAACCTATGAGTTAAAATTCCCATAATTCATTTTGTGTAAAAAAGCCTCAATTTAAAAACCTCTAACTGATATTTCAGACTCGAATATGTCTGGTTAAAATCTTCAAATATCATTGGCACTGATTCAGATGTTAGGCCTATAGTTCAGGTAAAAGAGAAAATAGCAATTAATTTCAAATAACTATACTGCATAGAGCTTCAACTGAAGGTCGTGATATAAAATGCTCAAATGCAGAACAGGTAAACTATAAGTCTTTAATTAATTATAAACTACTATAATTTAAAATATAAAAAAACAACAGGAATGGTTAATAAAAATTCATGAGCTTAATAAAACAATATTTAATGTCTGTTATTGCCAAATACAATAATATATTGTGTGGTAACAGTTTCACAGGTACATTCAGTCTATAAATGGGATATGATATGAATGTTCAGTAACTACTTTTCCAAGTAATGAAAATACTTTTGCAAGAGGCAGGGATAACTAATAAGATATTTAAATTAAATTCTACTAATCTCAATGATGGCAGCACAAAATTCATTACTCTTAATGACAAAGCTTGTATCTGGGCGTAGGTGTATTATGATTTAGACCTAATTCTGTTTCTCCATAGCTGAAAAGTCTTGAGATGGTAAATCATCTTCTAAATATTAATATCAAATTAAATCATTACAGGAAATTGTACATCATAAGGTTGACTTATAATATATGGCAATCACTTAATCTGGAAGTGCCTATAACTTGAAGCTTGTATGCTTGAAAGGAAAATCTAAGTATGATGATTGAAAGGAAAGCATTAAACAATAGAAATGGGTCATCACTTTATGATCATTGATCTAACCAACATAGTGGACACCCTTGAATGTGTATTGGTAATAGACATATAAATCAATTATTTATAGTTTGGAGGACATAATTTTTAAAATAGCTGAATGTACTTTCCCTGTTAGCATGCTAAGCTCACATATTATAGTGATGACCACATATTAGAGGTATTGCATGTAAACATTTTTGTAAGTACAGTAGACTCCTGATGACGCTCGTTGAATATTTTAACCTCTTTATGACTATAAATAATTCTGAATGTCCTATGTCCCTGTATATTCATAAAACATATAGTTTAAGAGAATTACATGTGAGTGTAGGGTCCTGTAAGACCCTAATTTTAAAATAATTTTGTTTATCCAAGGTTTTTGTTATACGAGATAGCCTTGGTCCTGAAGACCTCGGATAGTCGGGAGAGTACTGGGAGGTAGAACTATAGGGGGATCTACCTGAACCTGACAAGGAAACATTCAACTGCAGAACATTTGTGTTTATTATCAGTGATTTGCTGGTATTTTCAATGCAAAATGGTTTGTTGAGGAATTCATGATTGCCCATTAAATATCTTCAGGAAGAGTAACCAGACACAACGTATTTCACTCTTTCCTGGAGTACAGTAGGAGCCCTGTTATGTGTCCATAAGATGGGATGGATAACCCAAGGAAATAAAAGAACGATAAAAAAGATACTAAATCATTAATTTCTGAAGTCATAATATACAATAACAGAACAATATCAAAATCTAGTTTTATATCATGTATGATATAAAAACCCTTATGATCTCCAAATATCTCATTATTTTTAAGATACTTAATCAAATGAATTAAAGAATTTAAATTTATATATAACAACAGTATCGTATCTCTAACAAAATATTCAGAGCAAAAACTTTATAAACACTAATAAATCAAGGCATAACGTATTGGGACATTATTTTTATTTTAAGCCAGAAAAATAAAAATAATATTAACATCAATTAACACTATTATTCTAATATAGAATTTGCTACTGAGCTAGCTTACATAAGAGTACGATCTGTCTATGAATAAAAATACTTATTGTGTATTTCAGTTCAAGGCACAACAATCCTTGTCACAGTCTATTGACGGAGCTGTTCAGGTAGTTCTGTTTGAAGGCTGTATTTGGAATGAAAGTGTTATGCCTCCTTGATAAATCTTCAACAATTTTTTCTTCAATTTCTTTACCATTTGCAATCTCCTCTTCTGACATTGTTATATCGTAATGTAATTTCTGTTCAACCATGGTCACACTGTACTTCCTTGTATTCAGAATATTACCGATAACTAGCTGGAAAAGTTTAAAAAACGAAGTAAGTGAAATTACAGTCATGTTATTTAAACAATTTTCAAATAAATAAAATGTACCAAAGTGTAGTACTTTTGCACTATTTGCAACATAACTTTCTATACCAAGCATTTCTTAAAGGTGATTTTACAAAAAATTCAGTTTCAATTGCTACTGATGAATTTATAGCCATTGACAAACATAAAATTGTAAAAGAAACCTTACACAGCAGTAAAAAATAAAATCCAAGTAAATTGGCTCAGAGATAAATTCAAGTGTTAAAACATATTTTCTAAAAAAGTCTGCTAGAGATCCTATAAAATGGCAATTCAGGATCCAAACTCAAGCCATCTTTTAAAAATTTTTAATATTAATTTGACTTTATCCCCATACCTTAGTATAATGAGAAAGTATTGTTTTCATCAAAATTTTCGAATTTGAGTTGTTGGTGGATTTATTTAATTTAACTCCATGTTGTGTCGCATCCGTCAATTTAACTCCATGTTGTGTCGCATCCGTCATCCCATCTGCTGCGTGTTCGGTAACCTTCCATGTCTTGGCCGGCTAACCTCAAATGAACTATTAAATGTGCATTTGTTATGTGTCGTGTTATTAAATGTAAAGTATGACAGTGTTTTAAAATTATGACGAAGTTCTACTGATTTGATAATGGGACAACAGTCCCGAAACTAGTTATCAGAAAAACTATATGGATTGACGACGGCACAAGGTATGTAACCTAACCATCAGTCATTTCATTTTGCTTTCTATCCCTAACAAATCACAAAATTGTAACAAAAATTGTTAGAGTTTTTGAAAAGTTTTGTTTTTTTTCGTTTTTGGGGAAGCCCTTAAAAATAAAAAATTCAAGAAAATGAAAAAAAATTAGAATTCATTATTGTTGATTGAGCGTAGGCCTACATCAAGCGGTAATTCCGAACATTGTAGCCTAGGTATGGTACCTAGTACCACACGCTGGTCCTAGTGTGTGAAAATGAAAAAACCATGTTTTTTATCATAAGTTTAGGGTACATTTATTTGAGAAATAAGGGTTTAAATACATATCAAATTTCAAAACGTACTTTTTATTGTCCTGCATGTGAGTTGTATGGCACATGGGACATTGTAATAACAAATTAATTGCAAGAATGAAATTTTTGAACTATGACACACACAGACTTTACTCCGAAAACATTTGTTTTGGACTCTGGGGGTACCAAAACGGATAAATCCACCAACCACTTAAATTCAAACATTTTTACAAAAAACAATACTTTCTCCATATACAATGGTATAAAGAGGGAGAAAGTAAAACAAAGTGTGAAGCACATATGAAGCATTTATTGAAAAAAATCACACAAAACATAAAGGTATCTTATTATTAAAATATTACATCATTCAATTCCTGTACGATTCTCATCACATCCTCAAGCCTTGCTCAAAAACTGTTGAATGCTTTCTCTAAAATTTCAATAGTGATTGAACCCATCCCTTATGCTATGGCTTCCTTAATGTCTACTTGTGTTCAAGGGTTGTTCACGGACTCCTTTGACTTGAGGTAACCATAAAGGAAAAAGGCATAATAATAATAATAATAATAATAATAATAATAATTTGAATTAAATAATAAGATGCCTTTATCTTTTGTTAGGTTTTCCTCAATAAAGGCTTTATAAGTACACAGGCTTTAAACTGTGTTTTTCATTGATTGCCTTCTTGTTATTCATAAGTTATTCATAAGTACCTTTTGTTATTCATAACAAGTATAAAACATGTAAAATCTTACAACACGCAAGTTGCTGCCAATGGAAAACCACCAGTTATTTTTACCACTCCCTGTACAATTTATATTGCTTTATGGTAATATAAATTTTTGAATTTGAGTTTTTTGAAAGGAAAAAATATGACAACTCATAAAAATCAAGTTACCCTGTGCTTATAAGTGCTGAGGGCCTTTCTGGCTTTCGAGATGAGGATGTCAGGGTCAGTCTCAAGTTTGAAGGACACGACAAAAGCTTCAGGCACCCAAAGAGACACGAGTGGTGCCAACATCTTGGGTACCAAGTGAAGTTGGATGGTTGGCGCCCCTGCCCCCGACTGAATCTTGTGCTCAGGCTGCAACACAAACAATCAAACTTGAACCTCTCTAATGAGATTGCACGTAACCAACTTGACCTCGCAGCTGCTATGGCGGCGTTTACACATTTCAAGTGATCAATAAAATAGTGATTACCGTCACTATCTAATTAGACACTTTAGTGCGTAATCTTTAATACGTACAGTAGAAGTTTGATTATCATGGGCAGATTTATAGGAATGCTACACACCCCAAATGTTTGGGAAGGTATTTTAACGATTGTAATAAGCAGTAACATAAACTATCGAAAAGATTATTGTTATATAACAGAAATAGGTTACCTTTTCAGGCCTAAAAACAAACAATGTAAATTGGGTTTTGATACTTTATGTATTCTGTAGTGAAATATCTCAAACACTCGGCAAGCTCCAGGTACCTCCAGATATCAAAACCTCGATCCGGCCAGGATGCCGATTATTCAAGTTCTAACTTGGTTAAACAGAAATTACCACTCAGAAACTCATTAACTAGGTTAACTGAGGTAAATTTCAAAATAATAAGTAGCCTACAAGATTTTTTGCCAAGATTTGAAATGATTTTACGATCTGAATGTTCATTAAATTTAGCACTGCTGAGAATAAAGCAGTTGCTTTAACTTTCTGTTGCTAGGTTGGGTTTGATTTACACTTTACTGGCTGTCAAGGATGTTTCATTTATTACTCCGTTCACGGCAGTCTGTTTCTCACTCTCCATCAACATCCTGGGGCGCCCAATCACTAAGCAGTACGTTTGAGTATCGGTATCACATTTAGGTCAGTCTTGTCTTACATCGTACAGCAAGATTTGTGGTAAAAATCGAGTTGTAATATCTTGGGTGAAAATTTAACAGCAATAATGAGATTGAATAGGGGAAAGTATTACAGCGAATTACAGTATTATTTATTAATTACAAGTATTACAGTACTATTATTACAATGAAAGTACTAAAAGTAAAGGAAAGTAAGGTTAGAAACACAGGAACAAGAATGAGGCAGAAAATAGTTTGAGACTTTCATGAATAAAGTGTGTGTGATATCAAAACATATAGAATTTTATTCTTTAAACATTGCTTTTACTGTGTTAATAAAATGTATCGTTTAGTTTCAATACTTTTTATAAGTGATTTGTATCTCTTTCCTTATCTTTCCTTGTATTATATGAATTTTCTGTTATCCGAGGGCATCCTGATTTCGTTTAGCTCGTATTGTCAGACTTCTACTGTATAATAGAGTATGAGTTGTTTGTTGGATGTTAAAATGAAAGCAAATAGATTTTTACCGATTTATAGTTCAGTAACGTAATCGATAAAAATCGTATTATCAGATTTCTACTGTATGTATAATAGAGTATTAGTTGTTTGTTAAATGTTAGAATAGAAGCAAATTTTTACCGATTTATACTTTAGTAACTTAATCGATAAAAAAATACTTGATCAGAATAAACATGAGTGAGTCTCATTATGTAGATATCAGCTGACATTTCAATTAATTACTCCTACAACTGAAAATTATTATTATTATTACAACTGAGAAAACCTATCAGGCTTATACAGTAGAGTTCTACTAATCCGAACCCTAATATTCTGAAAATCTATCTACATTCCTACATGTAACATAGTTCTATCACTAGTGAATGTTTTCTGCAGTCCAATTATCATAGAGTTCAAGTACCATACGCTGTGTTTGAGTAATTACCAGGAGCAATCGCTAGTAAACGCTTCCCTCAGTCCAATCGTCATGGAGTTCAAGTACCATACGCTGTGTTTGAGTAATTACCAGGAGCAATCGCTAGTAAACGCTTCCCTCAGTCCAATCGTCATAGGGTTCCAGTACCATACGCTGTGTTTGAGTAATTACCAGGAGCAATCGCTAGTAAACGCTTCCCTCAGTCCAATCGTCATAGGGTTCCAGTACCATACGCTGTGTTTGAGTAATTACCAGGAGCAATTGCTAGCTAGTAAACGCTTCCCTCAGTCCAATCGTCATAGGGTTCCCGTACCATACGCTGTGTTTGAGTAATTACCAGGAGCAATCGCTAGTAAACGCTTCCCTCAGTCCAATCCTCATAGGGTTCCAGTACCATACGCTGTGTTTGAGTAATTAGCGGGAGCAATTGCTAGTAAATGCTTTCCGCAGTCCAATCGTCATTGGGTTCTAATACCATACGCTGTGTTTGAGTAATTAGCGGGAGCAATTGCTAGTAAATGCTTTCCGCAGTCCAATCGTCATTGGGTTCTAATACCGTACGCTGTGTTTGAGTAATTAGCAGGAGTAAACAAGTAAAAATATATTGCATAATTTATGTATGAATTCTGAATTACGCCTATTCCTGAAACTTGGGTAAACCAAAAAGGGTCTGGTCCTCATTTACAATAGTTATTTGGCCTCTCCCACCTCCAGGATATGATGATATTGCCATTTTGTCTGTCCTTTACCCTTGAAAACGAGAAATGCTTTTATTGGTTTCCCAAAATCCCGGTTCGTTATGTGATATGGTTTTTTTTGCTGTGTGTGTTTTATTTGTAAAAGATTTCACGAGTGCGAAGATCACCCCACAAAAAACGGACAAAGCCATCATATCCTAGAGGGAGAGCTCAAATAAGGTAGAATAATTATTAAAATAATAATTTAAATTACCTCGCCCAAAAACATGTCTTTTAAAGAACTATTTACAGTAGTTTAGATCAGCTGGACTATGCTCTACACTTTTCTAATATTAACTGTAAACTCACAATCTTATCGGCAGGTATGTAGAAATCGGACACAGCAGCAGCCAGGTAGAGCATGGCTTTGGTCCGATGGCCAGCGAGCTGTTGGCAAGCCTCTCGCAGCAACCACAAGTAGTCAGAGAGGGAAGTGAAGTCGATGCACAACAACCGTTGAGTCTCAGTCGCAACCACCTCCTTGTAGCGGGTTAGGATGGGCAGCATCTTGGGGGTGTACTCAGCCGACACTAAAAGAATCAAAGTATGGGAAATTAAATAAAACATTCAAATTTTATTAACTCTCCAACAATGAAAGGTTGAAAATAAAGAGATTGTGTTTATTATTCAGGTGTTACTAGTATCCAGATATAATATCAGTGACCTTTTGTGTTAAAGTCTTAAAAAAAACTAGTGCCCTTTTTTAAATTGTTTTAGTAAAATCCATGAAACATCATAATTTCATTTGAGCCAGATCACTTTATATAGTGATCTTGTATATAAAAAATAAAATATCTATTAAAGTAAAACCCCCTCCATCAAGTTAACGAACGAATTTTCAAAGTAAGTGACGCAAAGCACTGATGGACTTTCAAAATGAAAAAAAGGCTTGTGTTTGTATCTTGTCATAAGTGTCATATACTATCTTCAGTCCTACAAAATTTATTTTATGATAATCACTTCTCTGTAGTCAAAGCCTGATAAATCAACTAACTATTGTTTATAATTACAGTAGACTCCCTCTTAACTGGTTATCTTGGGACCAGACTACGGCTGTATATTGAACTGGCCGGCTAACCCGACATACCTTTGAGAAAATTAAGTACAGTTTTCTATGGACTAAATGTAATTAATAAGATGTAAAATAACATTAAACATTTTAATGTATGAATTTTATAGTTATCTACCATCCCCTAGAAACTTAGTTTTCTGGTGTAACAAAGTCAAAATACATCTTAACACAGATTGATAAGACTAACATTGTAAAAATTATGTATTATGATCTACTGGAAAAAAGGTAAACAAATGCAATCACATCTGGTGACTTTCACTTCCATCCAGGGGAGTTCACTTAAATTTTTTGATAGGAACAACTATAATATGATATAAAATAGATTTTAAAGATAAATAAAAAAAAACGTTCCCTGCAAGATATGAAAACAAGACCCGTTAAAGCAATGTTACATGGCCAGTTAAAACATTTTTTTGTTTTTTTTTCACTATGTAGTCCAGTTAAAGGGGAAGCCGGATAACAGGTAGCCAGTTAAGAGGGAGTCTACTGTAGGTGACAATTATAATTAGTTAGGACATATACCGATTGTACAAATGAGGCTAATCATTCATATTACTGCAAATTACATAAGAGAGAAATTGATAAGTAGGTTGTCGAGTCGAGTCGAGCCCATGTTGTTAAGCCGCTTTTGTGAAAGCCTGATAAATTATACCTGACCAACATAAAACAGCATTGGCACATTATAGTAGACCCTCTTCTATCTGACTCTCATCGGACTGCCTAGGATGGATAACATAAAAGGTCGGTTAAAGAGGCAACTACATTAACGGTGTAATAGCCTGATTTTATGGGGGGTAAATCTGTACATTTTATTGAATTCATTATATCATCACGAGTTTATCTTAAGCTTTATAATAAAAAAAAAACGCAAAAACGTTGCCACTCCACAGAGTCTACTCATTGGCCGGGCGCATATCCAGCCCTTTCTATCTAGTAAAGGGTAAAGAGCCAGTTAGTCATTCATTGCATTCTGTTTAAAAGGAACATCATGGATTTTCAAGGTGTGATAGGTTATATTTGTGAGTAAAGGCTTTTTCTGAATTTGTGTAACATAAAACATCTCATAGAATTGATCATCGATAATTTAGTTTTATAATTTTGTGAACTATTCTGTCTGGGTTTTCTGATTTGTTTTATAATTATTATTTTATTGTTACATTTCAAATACTTTTGGCAGATTGTAATTTTGAATGTAAGATCCAGCTACCTCTCCTCTAAGGTTAATTATAGTTAGGAACCTAATCTTGAATTTCGTCTTTACGTTTCATTAGGTTATTTGACTTGTGTCTGCAAGGGGTTCAGCTGACAAAGGCAACAGTTAAACTATCAATTAACTTTAATTAAGCTTTATGAATGAAATTTATTGGACTTTACACCTAATTATCTATATATTAATAGGCAAGCATTTTTCTTTTCCTCCTTTTTTTCTAAGATTGTGTGCATCGTAGGAGAAATTCGTGCATACCATTAGAAAGGTAGTGTACTGTAGATGAGCAGAATCTCATGATTATTCATATCCCCCCTCCCCCCCAGGGCTACGCCCTAAAGGCTTTCAAATTTACAAGATATGTTTTAGTTATAAATCATTTTAAAAATAATTGGCTCAATGTCAACTGAATTTTTTGTCAAATTTCAACCAGTGGGTGATCCCTAGTTTTTAATTATTAGATTATTTTACTCGGGTTAGCTAGGTGGTCAGCTGACAAGGACACTATTATATTATCAAACTATTATTTAATTTTCATTCATTTTTAATAATTTATATTACTACAGTTTATTAGTTTTAATTAGTTGATTTTGTCTACTATATAAATGTTTTAGCCACTGAAGGTATATAAGTTGGGATGTATTGGATTAGGATAGACTTGTGGACTCAGTTTTGAAATATTTTTATGTTATCGCAGCGTAGCGCAGACATTTAATTACCGTACTTTATTGTATTTTATATTAGAATTTATTTTAGGCCTCAAGTCATTTCAAATACCCGCACGCCGACACAGGAATTGGGTAAAAAGAAGAACCCAATCCCTTCTTTTTACCCAATTCCTGTGTCGGCGTGCGGGTATAAAAAAAAAATTAAAAACATGATTATTGTAGATGAGAACGTAGATGTAAAATTTCTTTTTTAACACTTGGAGTGGTTTAGATCTCATTTCCACTCTCCCCGTGTGAACAATTATGAGTGGCTCTTATCTCAGGTATGCATAAAATGCCAAAGAAGATAAGACAACACTGAGTATAAACGGTGTAAAATAAGTGATGATCATGAGCCTTCTTAAGAATCCAATACAGCAATCCGCAGGATACCTTGGGTACTGTAGCCCACACCCCAGCGTCACTTCACAACATGTAGGTTATTTCAAAATGCTTGTATTGTATTACATATTTTAAAACGAAAATACCCTATCAATTACAGAAATAGGTTGTACAACCGTGCAGCAAAAAATTAAAAAATAATTGCTGTTAGGTAATGTTTCACAATATTGTGTTTCCTGTGTGATTCATATTAGAGATTTAACTTATCGGATGCTTTTCTATTTTAGGAAAGCGGAGAAGAACTATCTAGATTCATGAAAAATGTCTGTTAAACAGACATGTTTTTAATTATCAGGGCTGTTAAACCCAAGGTGACTGTAGGCCAGGGCCAGGTGAGTCGCATCCCGTAAGAGCAATGGTGTCACTTTCTGCGACATCCATGGATGTCGCCTACCGGCAAGTGTTGCCAACAAAACAGCAAACAACAATCGTTCTCGTTTGCGTTGGGAATTTTTTGTCTCAACAATTACTAAAATAAGGAATTTCAAAGCAAAATAGGGTAGAATTTATGGTTTTAGATTTACCTTGATTGATAATTTGTTATTTGGTCACAATCTAATGGTTTGTTATCAACTAATAATCCAAATTTAAAATAGAGTAATATGGTGTCGTTTGGATAAATATCGTACCCATGGCAAGACTGCTTCATTCTCTTTCTTAATCAGCTGTGTAATGGTAAATATTATAACGTAACTTGACTTCCGTTTTAGTTTAGACACTTCATATCCGGAACACAAAAAAAGCTATACGGCTGACCTGGGAAGAAGTTATGCTTCTTCCTTTACAGATCTTATGTTAAACCAACTTTTTCATGAAAGCGCAAAGGTTGTTAATGCGAGCAGCGGTTGACCCAGTATTGGTTAAAATAGGGTCTACTATAGAGGTGGGAATTCCAGCTACTTTTTGGTAATAGGTTGCAACGTTACACAGAGCTTTAGTAATAGGTGACAAAAAGCTATTAATTTTGTAACCTATTACCAGCCCTAGCCTATCCTGCCGGGGCGTAATTTTAACAAGCTAATTAATGGTTTTTTCATTAAAGGTACAAGAAAAATGTCTTCCTTAAATTCATTTAATTATTATTAGTCCCATAAACAATTTACGGCTAGTGCTAAAAAAATATTATTATTTCTAGGTCTAAGAAATAAATAAAATAGACTTATAGTACAATATTAGTAAAAAATTCTAGGCCTATTGTTATAAAACACACAAAAAGAAATTCAAATAAAAAGAAAACATAAGTTTTAGTTATATGAAATAAAGTAGAAACATTACTGACTGAGTTTAGTGAGGTTGAATTCGATTGTTTCATACTAACGAGTTTTACGATTGTTAAACGTTTTCTCTAAAGTAAATTCAATTAAATGAGTCAGCATTTAAAAACAAGTTTTTCCACATTTCTTGAGCCAAACGTGATCGACGTTCTATGATGAAATTATCTATCTACCCTCTCCGTCCCCACCCCCTCAACCCCACCCCCCCCCACGCTGCCAAAATAAACAAACAAACGTAGAGTTCAGTGAGCGCAACGATCGGCCGCGACTGGACAATCGGGCATGGGGTCGTTTCGATTCGTTCCGCGGTAAACAGTTAATTTTGTATCGTCGGCGCTAAACGCATACTGGGAACGTTCCATGGAGGCTATCGTTTCGCAGCTTCCACTGTTAAACAACGAATTCAGAAACGTAGAAGCTAAACGAATACGTTTTACGTTCCAAGAAAGCCGAGTCAAAATAGTTACATTTGTCATTTCCTTCTCAAACTAATGCTGATATCGTTCCGCTGTGTCCACTATTAAATGGTGAATTAAGCAACCTTCTCCACAAACGAATACAGACTACGTTCCATGAAAACCACACCAAGCAGTGACACTAATACTTTCCATTTTAAACTAATACTGTTATCGTTCCGTTGTGACCACTATTCATTGGTGACTTGAGTCAACTATTCCACGAACGAATACAGATAACGTTCCGTGAAAACCACACAGAATAGTGACAGTTGTAGTTTCTATTTTAAAGGAATACTGATAACGTTCCGCTGCGACCAAACTAAACTACATGGGCCTTGTTTTGAATTAATATCCAGTCTGCTGAGTTAGTTTTTGAAACGTTTTGAGATTGCAAGGTCTAAATCTTTTAATTCTTTTAGCAAAAACTTTAAAAAATAATTGGCTTTGATCTAAAAAAAAAAACTATTAAAAAATTAATAGGATAAACCGTGTAACCTAATAATCGATTAATAGGCTGCAATTTGGTAATAGTGTTAATTATCCTATTACGTTAAATAACGCACACCTCTAGTCTACAATGGTATGGCAAATAATCATTGCATCAAAAACACTACTGAATTAATTGATAAGATCAAATATAGGTATATAAAATCTCATTACATGTTAGCTTCTTTAGTTATTATTTTGTATAGGCATGTACCCCAAGATGAACGTATACAATAACACTTTATTATCTGCAGACCTAAAATTTTTAACCTGCAGTTGCCAATAAGTTGATAATTTCAAAAAGAGGAATGCAGAACAAAACAGACCACTTATACTTTGGAGGGAAAATTCTAGTCAGCCTGATGATAGTCGCAGGGCCGTCCAGAGCTAAACGGGCCCCCTCCCCCTCCCCATTCCAATTAAAAGAAGATTTGGGAAAAATTGGTCATTTACAAACTGGGATATGTAATGTTGGGCGACCATGAAAGTCCGCATCAAAACCTGTACACATCTACAAAAATTATCGAAGCGTTATTCATGCCACAATGAAACTCCGCACCAGAGAGGTTTGGCAGTGGGTACAGGTAGTATCCCCTCCCCATCACCATTTTACCCCTCAATCTCTTTTCCTTTCCCCCTAGCTAACTCTCTCTCACCACTCTCAGCTCATGGCATGGTTCAGCTCCACCGATAGCCTGCACATTAATAGGACCATTGATCCTCGGAAGGCCGTATTTAGCTCAGCCGATGGTCACTTGTCTCTGCTCCCCATTTTTAAATCACACTCGGCCACTCATCCTGTCAGGCCCATTAATTTTTCATAGCAGATTCTAACGATGTTTTAGGTATTTTCTTTTTTTTCTTTTTTATCAGATAGGTTATAAATCCAGGTACTAGATCATTGAGAGCTCTGTATTTGACGAAAGTTATGTTTAATAGAAACCACGCAATTCGCACATCAGCTGATGTTCCATTACCAGTGTTGGGGAGTCTACTTTTTAAAAGTAGCTAGCTACAGCTACAGCTACTTTTTCAAAAAAGTAGCTTAGCTACAGCTACAGCTACATTTTCAAAAAAGTAGCTAGCTACAGCTACAGCTACAATTAAAAAGTAGCTCGCTACAATTAAAGCTACTTTGCTACTTTCGCAATCTGGTCCTGTTTTTTTCTTGTTATGTATAACCAAACAATTTTCCCACTTAAAAGTAAAATTAAGTTTTTTTTAATATAGGCCTATACCTTTTTTGGTATTGTTTTTAGACATAATTTCATTGTAATATAATAATTTGTGACTCTTATGGAGCCCAGATAATGTAAACAGAATAGTGGCATGAAAATATAAATTGTCGAATGAAAAACTTACATCAAAGACGTATTTACAACAATATTTATTAAGTTATCTTCAGTTTATAACATTTTTCTTAGACCGGCCAAGGTAGCGTTAATGCTTGCGTATGCACACAAGAAGGGCCAGCTTCTTCAGTTTTGTCACTAATCTCGCCTTTAGGCCTACTAACTTAATTGCCATGATGTCGATTGTTAGATTAGATACTACAGAAACAGAATATAAGTATGAAGCACTCTGTAAAGTTTAAGTGCAAATTTACAGAGTTCGGGAAGTACGGTAAACGTCCACATCAACATCTAACATCAATCAAGGTGGTTGAGGTTATGTTGAGTCGTCATTCCAGTAGTCTCTTACAGTAACAATTGGCTATTTATTTGAATTCGTTGACGTCACGTCGGTTCTCATGGCCTATTATAAATATTCCTTTCCTTAATTCATGACCTGAGCGATACTGGCGGTGCGCAAGCATAAACTTAGTTCAGCACTTTAATTTCTATTTTATTCTATTCTATGATAGGCGCATAGTAATAGCATTGACTATATACTACTAGCGCATCTAGTGGTCAGCAAACACAAAAGAGAACAAGACTGGTGATTGTCATTTTGTGGTTATGGTACTCAATTGGAGCGTATGGTGGTGGCAGTGGATTGAAAGTAATCTTCAATTCCAACGAGCGAAAAACATAACAGCTGACTAACCTTCTCTCTTGTTTTGGAAGCCATGAATGATTAATGTGAACACAATTATTATGTTTTATTGAAACCAAAGTAGCGAGAAAAATAGCTAAATAATCCGCTACATCTACTCTAAAAATGTAGCTCGCTACAGCTACAAGCTACTTATTTTCAAAAATAGCGGAGCTACACTGACGCTACTAAAAAAGTAGCGCGCTACTCCCCAACACTGTCCATTACGTATCATGTTCTAGTTTCTTTATGAGTCTAACCTCAAAAGAGTATAATCATATGTGAAAGAGAAAAACAGTTCGGTCAAGCGACATCTGTGTGATTACATTTTGGATAGATGACTGCCTATAACCTATAATTTTTCAACATGTTTATTAAAGAGATTTGCCAACTTTAAGTTGGTTGTAGATAAAGTATATACAACGATTGTATTCACCTCTACAATGCAATCGTGTGTAAACTAGCCTACTATCATTCATATACAGGGTGTTCGGAAAAAACATTTCAATAATTCAGGAGGTTATCCTAAACATTATAATAAGCAAAAATGTTGGCATGAACCTTTAACACACCAATAAATGTTCATTTTGAAGAATGTATTTTCAAAATGGCAGCCCTTTTAATTTTTTAAATTAAAATTTCTCAAAAACGGTACATTTTATAAAAATGTTACAACTAAGAAAAATTTGACAAATTAAATTATCTAAATAATGATACCAACAAATGACTGAGTTATTGAGATTTTTCTGCAGAAAAACATTGATTTTGCATTATAATTTATGCAAATTTGGATTATTTTCACAGAAAAA
This sequence comes from Neoaliturus tenellus, assembly GCA_030545055.2. Classification (NCBI taxonomy): domain Eukaryota; kingdom Metazoa; phylum Arthropoda; class Insecta; order Hemiptera; family Cicadellidae; genus Neoaliturus; species Neoaliturus tenellus. The sequence continues at coordinate 107,631,275 of CM061535.1, forward strand.
TCACAAAACTCCATATTTATTGTTAGATCTTTACAAACTTGATACCATTGTTTTGATAATTTAATTTGTCAACTTTTTTCTATTGTAAAATTTTTTAAAAAATTATGGTTTTTGAAGTATTTGAGTTCAACAATTTTAAATCGCCACCAAGTAGGAAATACAGATAAAAAAATTCTTTATCATGGAAATGAACATTGACGCGATTAAGGTTCATACCAAATTTGAACTTGATATAACCATCAAGTAAAAATTATTAATTTTTAAAAACAAAATGGCGGTTAGCAGATTAACGAAGCGTTTTAGGATATATGTTTTTTGGAACTTTTAACTTATTTTAATGTTTAGAATAACCTCCTGGATTATTAGAAATTTTTTTTACAAACACCCTGTATAAAATTCACTCTACCATCCCTCTTTGCGCTCCCACATGCAATTCCTTCCCGATTCATTTTCATTAACTGTATTTGCAAAGAAATAATGTTTTACAAATTTCCTTTTCCAATTGAATTGGTACAAATTTTTTAAAAAGGACTTTTTTGTACTGTAATTTGTATAACATTGCACCTATAGAACGTGGCCGGGCCCCCATGGGCCCCCGGGATTTTCCACCCCTGACTCCACTCTGGTCGGGCAACACTGATTATGGTTCTGCCTTCTCTGGCATTTTATCTGACAAAAGCCTAAATAAACCACATTGAAAACAGAAATATTCATTGAACCCTTTATACCCAGCATATTGTCAGGCCGGTCCTCCATCAGTTTGATGCTTTTCAGACGTCGCTAATCACTCTTAACGATGTTTATTTTCAAGGTATACGTTATAATGACTTTCCCCCCTAATCCGGCACCGCATTATTCTGATTTACTATGTCTGATTAGAGAGAGGATGCTGTAATAAAGTTAAAAATTTATTTTAATAAAAAATTATACTAGATTTGAGGTAAGTGGATGAAACACTTATACATTTTAATGATTCAGCAGCTTACATGAGAAAATTGTGTTCAAGCAGCATAACTTTCATAATTAGCAACATATTTTCTCCGGTAAGCTGGCTAAATTCTTTCTTCCTTTTTGCAAACCTAATCAGCCTAAGGGATTTTCCTGCATGCAAGATAACTAATACGTACTTTAATGGATTCACAAGATCTTCTCTTAAACCAACCAAACAAACTAGCACCAAAATTTGAATTAATATTATATATTCAAGATAGATACTAACCTAAGGTCCTAGATTCAACCCTGAAGTTATAGATGTGAACTTAGGGTACGGTAGAGAAAATCATAAATGCTATTCAAACTACGTACTTCCCCCTCCCACCCTAAGTATAGGTCACCCCAACTCACAAAGATGCGAGCTTACAATTCAGTGATGGTACGATTATTAAAGACATTGTTGGACTAGAAACAATATCTTAAAGCAGTACAACAATAAACCCATAGGCCTTGGGCTATCAATTTCTACCCAAACAAAATGGTCAACAGTTTTTCATCTCAACACAAAAATAATATAGGCCTACACTTTATAATTAAATTACCATCAAGCATCTGACAACTTTGACTCCACGTAGGATTCCCCCAGGTAATGCAACATTGTCTACATCAAGGAATTTTAAAAAATCAATCAAAAAATTGATTTTGCCTAATTAAAGACAGACAAATAACCTTTGATTTGAGCATTAGGTTCCTCATGTTCACCGTTGGAAGATGCCGGTGCTTGTTCCACAACAAGTTTGTCTAGGAAACTACGGCCCATGAAATGGCGAACAAATGGTTCCAAACTCTTCAACCTGGAAAAAGATTTTTTATTAGATGTTTACCAGAAACTGCATCATCATAATTTTAGAAGCAAAGTTCAACAGAATAGTGGTTTAAGATGATTATGACCATAGTTTAGAGTTTAATCAATAACAAAGAGGTAACACCCCCGTGTTTTTACATTTTATTAGGCCACAACAACAGTTCTGAAAAGGTTAGTATCGAAATACAATAGCTATTGTGTAATAAGAGCGTAAAGTACGTCATTGCCACTCGAGAATAGTAGATGTAAACAATTCGAGTAAACAATTCGAGAGCGGCAATGACTATTTACGCTCGTAATACACACAAGATTTTTCCTACCAACATAATTGCTACAGATTACATGTTTTATTTTATACAAATGTCATTTAGATTACTTTTGATTTGTTTCTGTTGGAACACACTCTTAACTATTAAACATAACCTCAAACTAAAAAAGAAGCAATTACTAAACGACAACAATGAATAACAGCTGTAGCGTGGCTTGTAATAACAGCTGACTTAAAATTGCTGTTTGATCTAGCGTGCGGAAAAGAATCATTGCCGCTCTAGAGCGGGAAAGAAACGGAAACCGGATATGAACTGTTTTGCATAGGGGTTACAGGTGTGGCTATGCGATTACTTCCATGTAGTGGTAGGAAAAGTAATTTACATTTACACTCACAAAATTATGGAAAATCTGGTCTTAGATTGCTTTTATAATATCAGATTAGTTATACTTACGGAATGAAGCAATTGTATTTGGGTTTGTGACGCATTTCACAGTTTATGGCATCATAAGACTTCACAAACACACTTTAACTAACTGTACATTACATAGACACAAATATCATCTTGCAAATCCTTCAGTCTTCAGTGAAAACGTTAGTTGAGATTGACTCAAAAAGATAAATCTATACATATTTAATATGTGACATGGATTTTCGTAAAAGGAACTCCTCCTACAGTTTTCAACAGATTTTAATTATTTTGGTGTCATTGGATAGAGCTCAGCGTGAAGTTGTTTCTAAAGTAAATATTCATCCAAAAGGAAAGACCCTGTAAGCCCATAAAATTTGTAAGTTCCCCATTTAATTAACATTGGTAAGGAAATTATTGATTGTCAAGTTTAACAGCTGCGACAGATTAATAACAGAACACCATCGAAGGCATCTATCAATTCTTACAAAATAGGTTATTTTAAACCACTGGTTAACGAACTGTAGCGAAAAAAATGGAGGGACATTGTGAGCGTTTCATAAATTATAGAGTGACGGGAGTATGGTCTCAAATCAAAGGTCTTAGTCTCAGTGACTTGGAAAGGAAAACGGCGTGTCCAAAATGTTACAAGGAAATGAGTTGCAATTAAATTATTATTTTACTGAATTAAAATAATTAAAACTAAAAATAATTGTCTAAACAAAATGCATTTCTTTACACATACTACAGTAATATATAGTAATCGTTAAAAATAAATGAGACATGGAATAACAAAACTTTTCTTAAGCCAGAATTCTAGGGTGTTTCTTAATTTTTTTAATTGGTTGGATTTTATTGCAGTACCTACCAACATTTTTATATTATCCTTAAACATATTTAATAAATTCTTGCAAAAATACAATAGTCAAAACTTATGATTTATTAATTTCTGTTTTTTTTTTTAAATTGCAATTTTGCCCACTTAAGTGGTTGTATTACTTTATGACCACTTTCAGATAAAATATAAGGGCAGTATTATAGTTGGATAAACATTTAATATTTATAAGTTTTCTTGCAATGACTAACTGGTCTATTTAAAAAACATTAATGTGTAAAAGGCAGAATGTAGGGCTCAGCCTAATTTTAAATGGTAACCTAGAGTTGTTTCATGATTACTATCTAAAATAACCCGAAAAACCGACAACTGACAACCAATGCCAGTGAAAAACCTAAACTGAACCAAAAAATTTTGCAACCGACCCATAACTAGTTAAAATCCACTACAGTTATAAAGTGTCCACTGTGTAGATACTTTCAATTCATGGAATGGGAACCCACCTGTACAGAAATATGACATTGTAGCCTGCATCTATAAAATACTCGGCCGAGGCAGAGCCACGTGTTCCTGCACTGAAATTGTCCACGAACCTCACGGTGTTGTGTTCCAGAGGTACGGTTGTTCCACCAGACTGCAACAAATGATAAAGACAACAACATGCTTTCAATGAGCTCAAGCTAAACTTCACACCGCAGATCAAACTACCAAAACCCAAACCCAAACACCTGGTTGGACAAGGCCAAATTTGGCTGCCTACATTATGACGGGTCCCATGCCTCATCGGGTCTCTACGGGACAAACTGCGGAGGTAACAGGTAACAAATCAAGCTGAAATTTCTCACAGAACACAATTATTTTTAAAAAAGGCTTAGATTTTAACCTTCAGTTACATGAAATTGGCCTAAATTACCATGTTATTGACAAAGATAAATTTTGTGTGGAAACAGACCTAGAAGTTGAATGTGTAAAAGTGTGTTTTGATAGGCTTACCTTGAAGTTTTTGTCGTCTCTCTTTATAGAATACCCAGTGGGAATGGTGACGTTTTTCTCGAAGGTTTGCATGGACTGGTAATAAAATTACTCGCCTAGATAGCTAAGATATATTAAAGCTAAGTCAAACTATAAAAAAGCCCTTACCCAAGCTAAGCTAAACTTTAATGCTAACTCCATTGCTGCTGGGTCTACAGGCCATGTCAGTCAGGTGGGGGGGGGGGAGGTGTAAAACAAGCCTTTTGTATATGACTTTTCAGTAAAAAAAATTATTTAACTGCAAGTATAATTTAATTTTGGGGTTGTTTACCGTCTGGCGGTAAATATCGCCCTCTAATCGACCTGCTGATTGTCCAATAATTTGAACTGAATAGTAATGCAAATTCTTTTGTCAAGTTACATGGTGAGACTTATAGACCTGGGCCTAGGCCTATTTCAATCTAATCATATGAACTCATGACGGCAGTCCAACAGAACGTTCACGTTTTAGTTGACTTTGGTGGGATGGTGTACAGGGGACGGCTCACTGTTGGTGTGCACCATTACCTGAGCTCAAAATCACGCCAAGGCAACTGAAGGTATCCTGAATGGAGATTCTCGTATATAGCTTAAGCGACAGCAAAACACAACCTATTGGTTAATTGGCGAACAGACTGAAATTTAGACTGTGTGTTGCGATTGCAGGGTTAAAGGGCGTAAAGGGGTTACCTAGGCCTACATCTAGTAACTTAGGCCTAGATATATGAATCTAGTCACCAAGACATATATACACTGAAGGTTGATAATGTACGGTACTCAGAACTTTGTCCTGACCCAGAGTCTGATGTAGGCCTACTTAGGCTACCAGACTAAGTTAAAGCTTGGAAATACAAAAAAAGATTCACATACCATCACAAATAAAACCGAATAGCAAAAACTGTTTGTCCTAGGCCTAATAGGCCTATTCGATGGTAGATTCGCCTTGCATTTAACTAAGGACTGCCAGAACCATTGGATAATAAGTTAAAACTTACCGTGATTAACACAATCTTCTCATCTTTATGTAGTTTACAGAAGTAGTTGAGCTTCATTTGGGATGCCTCAAAATTTATTGGAGGGTCATTTGAAGCGTAGAATTCCTCCCAATTTGACATTATTACTTATTTTTCAACTAAATTAATTATTGCAAAAATTCACTGTTCGAATTCCACAGTTCACTAATAAGAGAATCAGAATGGGAAATTATTAACAAAACAATATTAACGAAAACGAACAACATAACCTAAAAGTTTATTATGTTTTTTTCTAGTTCACCAAACTTTGGCCGACTTTGAGTTTTTCCATGCAACTGCGAAGTTAGAAATTTATTTATTTTTCACTGATTGTCTCCTTATTTTGTTAGTTTTCTCCTGTAATAAAACGTGTTTTGTTAGACACACATAGAGACATAGTTAGTTACATTTTGTGATTTATGTAATTTTTGTTTAGTAATAAGTTACAGCTTTACATACTTTGTAAACACCTATAAATCTTTTAAAACCGGTGTCCAAGCTCCAGATACCCTTAAATTGTTGCAGGCAGATTTTTGGCCCCTAGGTACCTTGGTTAAGGAATTTGTTGACCGTAGGCCTACAGGAACAAGGCCCAAACCTCAACTCAACCTAACTTTGTAAAGTCCCAAACTTTTTTAGGGAAAACCGGACCTCTAGTGAATGCGAGTTATTAGGCCCGAATCTTTCGGAATTTTCAAATCCGTTGGTCAAAAGAACTTTAAACATTTGTGCGATAAATGTGCAGAGCACTAGAAATAAACTTCCTGAACTTGAAATATTATGCGGTAGTAACAATATTGACGTATTGTATGGGTATCAGAACAGAACATTCGTTGTTAAGGCCGCCTCACACCGCACGTCCATCCAACCGGTGGATGGACGTCCAGCCTTGGACGTCCACGGCGTGCCACCTCACACCGCAACGTCCCATCCGACACCGGACGCGGACGCATGACTGTGGGAAAGTTGTCAGTATAGTCTCGGTTCCCGCTGTTGATATGTCTGTGCCGTGGTGCAACCGCGACTTTGCTCAAAGCATTCCATGGATTGATGACGATGATTCCAGTAGTGATGACGACTTATTAACTGTTCTTCCTCTAATAACTGTTCTTCCTCTAATAAGTAACTGTACTTCCTCTAACTGTTCCATAATTAATTATTAGAGAAACGATCAACGGAAACATATAAAAAATATATGGTAATGTCACTTGTCACGTGAACGCACACAAACAGTACAGAGACCACGTGGAGCAGGTGCAGCGGTTGGTGGCGGGAGTTGTATGCCGACTAGTGCTCCCACGCGCATGCGCAGATCAAAACGTCCAGTGGACGCTTGGGAAAAATCGCTCTCCGAGCGATTTCGAAACGTCCGTCCGCGGACGGATGCGTCCATCCGCGGATGGATGGACGCCGGTGTGAGGCGTCCCATTGGACAAGCAGGGGAGCGATCTTTTTTATAACAATCGTCCATCCATCCACTGGTTGGATGGACATGCGGTGTGAGGCGGCCTTTAGATTGTGAGACCAATTTGCTATTCTACTATAGCTCACTTAAACCTTGTAGGCCCTATCAAGTTTTTGCCGTGCAACTCCTTGGGGTGGAACTGCTATTTACCTCCAAAGTAGGTGGAATTTGAAGTCTTTAGACCTGAGTAATTAATTACTGTGAAGAACTCCATGCTGAGTTTACAGGTATAATTATTTCTGATCTGAACATCATCATAATTACAATGTACCATTCTTCAAATGGCAGTTTAGAGAGATTTTTCTATTTATTAGAACTGTGTTTAGGGTACCTTGTTACCATAGGTCTGGCCATTGTTATTGGATTGACGGCACAAGGTATTGTAACCTTATTATTAATTTTGATAGTTGGAATTACTAGCACTAAATAATAGTGCTAGTATTAGTGCAGATCAAGTCTCTGATCACAAGCATTTTTTTTTAGTCTTGGTCTTGGCCAGATTGGTGACAGTAACTTGGACAATATCTTGTTACCTAAGCCCAGGCCAATTCTCTTTAAAATTTTTAATGACAATAACCGCCATCGGTTTTTGGAATGCCTATCCTACCAGGCTGTTCACTGGTTTAATGACATTCAGCAGCTACCTGCAAATAAATCCTTTAACAGCTTTTTTTATAAATATAAACAAACCTTTGACTACTTTTTTCCTCTTGTTGCGAAGACTCAGAAAGTTAGGCCTGGGTGCGCAAGAAAAGTCTGGCCCGAGGTTAAATGACTGTTATACGCCTGAGCTAACTCACCTGAAAAATTTTGTTTTAGTTGTAAGTGACCTTGTGAAAAGTAGGAATCACTTACTCCCGGTCCTGCAGAGGCTGAGACGAGTCTATAAAGCCTAAGTGAAGGAGGCAAAACAACTTGCTGTGGTCGCCTCCATATTGGCGTCTTACAACCCCTGCAAGGCTGCTTGGGACCACATCAAAGACCGTGCGGGCCCTGTTACCTTGCCTGTTACAGATTTGTGTACAGCTGATGATTTCAATATGTATTTTTTAGAATCCGCAAATGATCTGGTCCAAGGTTGTAATCCAGTCCCATCTGTTCACAGTGACCTAATTCCTGACATTCTTGACTCTGTCCCTCTGGCTCAGTCTTCCTTCTCCCGGAGTCCTGTCAGCCCTGATGATGTAATAAACCATTTGGTTTTTCACGATTTTCTCATAGATCTTTGCAAATGTGGATATCAAGGATATAGGTCTGTAGCTTGAACAAAGTGAAGGTGAACCAGCTTTATATATAGGAATTACCACAACATATTTAAATTTGTCAGGAAAAACTCCTGTACAAAAACTTAAATTTAACTAAAAGTACTAAAACATCTAATATTGTTGAATAAATACGCTTAATCAGCATGGAGTTAATATACCATCAAGTCCAGGGGAATTCCCTGACTTTAATACGTTTTCTTTATACGTTTATAAAGATATATGTTATATATTACCTATATATGTTTATACGTTAAAAGACTTTATACGTTTTCTACATCCTCAGGCAAAACTGGACCAAGCATAATTGAACATCTTTTGTTATAGGTAATCCTGAAAATTGTGTTTATGTTGCAGTTTCTCGTACATTAGAGTTGCCTACAAACTCCTTAACTATAGAAAGAAAATATTTATTAAATATTCGTTAGCCTATCTGCATTTTAGGACTCTTCAATCCTGATAAAAATTTATCACATGGCCCTTTGACAAGAGTGTTCTTGAACTGAAATCGAATTGCTCCAGCTCACAGATTGTTGATGGATTCATTTAATAGATTCAAGATTCATATATATTAAATCAATAGACGCACAAACCTTGTCAGTTTTTCACTCAAATTTCAACAGTCAATTGACATTCCACGTAACACTGGTGCACTTTGTGAGATAGAAGCAGGCAGACAGTTTACGAAGTGGATGTTTACATGCTGTCCCCCTCTTAATGTTTCCGTGTTAATCCTTACATGGCCTCGCAAATCACGTCATGAGATGCAGATAATGAAGAACGCCTAGTAAAAATTTACTTAAAAATTATTTTTTACAAAAAAACTTTTTAATATAATCAAGATCATCAGTTCCGATGAAGCAGAGTTCCGATATCACTGAGTTAGATGAACGAGAGTGCACTGTATGCTTTAAATTGTTGAGGAAAATTTTAAATTAATTAAACTCGACTTATACAGGCCTATTGAATTTTGAGTTATGGAAGTAAAATGACCATAAAATTATTAGTTAGGCAGGTTTTTCCAAGGGGTTTAAAATAATATATGTTCCCGAGGATTCCTAGTTATCAAGGTTTTAGTTAGCGGCTGTAATACTCAAGTTTTTTTTTGCTTCAAATTCGTCAAACTTAAATGTATCAAATCTTAAGTAATTTTTGTTTATCAACTAATTGTGACTAGCCCAATGGATCTCGTCCTTGCAGTGGGTGCCATTTGACATTATTGACTCAAATAATAGCTAAAATAATGAGTAAGGAAACTTTATTGATTATTATATCAAAAGCTAAGATACATGTAAACAAAAGGATTATTTACAACAAAATGTGTGTAATATAAAATAATGTGTCATTACAGTAAACTATATAACAACTAGCCTATTTATATTACAATAAATTTTAATTTTTAATAGATCAGATGTTATATCCTAACTAAAGTGGGTACTGAATGAAATTTAATTCTAAATTAATTAATTTTGACAGTATTCACAAATGAGATAAAATATTATCAAGACTGAATCCAGAATAAATTACAAAAGTCAAAATTGTTTCCATCCAATATTAATGTTTACTTTGTTTCATTTACCATTCAGGGACTCAGTCATTCAACCAGACCATCAGCATTAAGCCCTGTTTACACACAACGATATATCACAGCGATCTGATGGGTAACAACCATATCGTTGTGATGATCGGATCGTGTAAACGGAAGATCACTGCAATATATCGGGGTTGGACAAAAAACTAAAAAATTGATTTTTTGGCTTCGATTAAGCACAATATCGTAAGGTTGGAGCGACATGTTAGAACTTGTAGACAGCGCTTCAACTTATTGCTGCTATCAAAACAGTAAACAAACAGCGCTCCCCTGGTCAGAGTGAAGTAAGGAGTTCTTCATGTGTGACTTAGCATCCCTGTAGCCAAGATATGTGAATGTGGCGGTTAGTCGTTCATGGGGAGAGATTGATTTTCGCATAATTGATTCCTGTTTCTTTATCAGAGGAGTAACTAAGTTTACTAATTCCACGTATGAGTCTTCTGTCATTCTCAAATAGTTGCACCAGTCGTTCGGTTCATCCCTCAACTCTCTCAGTAGTCTCACATACGAAAATTTGTCTCTCTTGAGAAGCCAAGAACGACACCACTTACTTCTTGGTTTGAGTCGTCTCTATCTAGCTACTCTTGTCAAACAAATTATATACATAGACCAAAACAGTGTATCTCTTCCATGTTGATCACAACTGAGAGAAAGCCTACAAATTGTGAAGGAAGTTGGGGTAAAAAATTGATACGTATAAACAGAACATCAATGTCTAATCCATCACAACGATTTGTTCATGCAATCAGATCGCTGAGATATATCGTTACGTGTAAACAGGGCTTTAGCTTTAAGTCTGTGTGCTAAACCGCAGTGTATGAATTCAAAATGTTTTCAAGCCACTGATTTTTTATTTCTTTGCTTCAGTAGACAGTCAATTATCCAGAACCCTGAATAGCTTACTAATTGAGTGTACAGTATTAAAAAATCCTATTGTGACCGGCAAAGTTAGTGCAAGGGTTTACAAATATGAAGAAGTGTGTTCTATTTTTTGTGTTGATCTCTTTTTTATCATAGCATATGGATTATTTGTAAGTATTTTTTGTTGGAAAGCAGACAATAAACTGTTTGGTGGTTATAAACGGCAAATATGTATGTATGATTATTCAAACTACCCCGATTCCAATTAGTTCAGATAATCAACTCTCTATTGTAAGTTACCCACTTTAAGGTTGGACGAGGGCCTTATAGGCCTCAAAATATAAGCCCCAGAGAATTAAAGATCAAACGTGAAACAGAATCCAAAATCGACTTACCTGTACCTCGTCTATACTGTGATAAGAAGTTTTACCGTAATTTACCGGTGATCATTGAAGTAAAACACGATGAGACTTCTCTTGGCACGTCGCTTAAAGAATTCTGAGAAAACTTCATTGGCCGGCCTATATCATCACACATAATTTTGAAGGTCTTTGGATTTTGAGCAATGTGCCATAAAACCAACCTCAAAAGGTTGATTCATCTTGAGTTATTATTGTATTTTTTTATTTCAGTAATTCTACTGTATATATTAATACACAGTTAAAACACTACGTTCTCAGTAATTACTGACCCGATCTTGTCACACAGTCAAAAATTAAGGAGAGTATGATGACTTGACTTGGAGACTTTTCTTCAAATTCATGTGTTCGTTCTGAGGGTTACAAACTACATAGTAGCCCTTCAAAAGTTTGAGGCAGTAAAATTCTTATAGAAGACTGTATTTCAATTAAAATTTTACCAGCTTTTTAATAGTCAGCTATGAGAAGTTTGTTATTGATTCATTTAATCACTTTTGGCTACCATATATTTTATCATATAGGAGATTCATGTTTGTATTTAAAATTTCTACAGAAGATATAGTTTTAAATTAAGTATGAATGTTTTTATTAGCCTATTAAAATTATCATCTTGTAGCAGAGCTAAATCTTGTAAGCTTTTAATGCAAAGTTTGGTCACCTGCCATTTCGATCAGCTCGGTCACTATTTTGAGGCTAGATTTATGACATTTTACTCTTTAGTATAAGATATTTAATTCAATGTGTCACATATCTACTATCCGTAGGTTTAAGATTTTCTTTTCACTCCTTGTGTACTGTTCTCCACAGGAGGACATCCGATCAGCAGATGAACGGAAATGTAGATCACTGTCACCATCAATGAAACCTAAACTTTGTTTTCTGTTAGACAGTAGTTTAAAAGTTATAAAAAGGGGTCCCAGACTTAATTGTCATAACAACGTTTTTGTTAATATGATTTAAAAGTGTTTCATATCTATACAAGATAAAAAATGGATCACAAGGATATATTTAAAAAATAACACTTCCTCATTTTAGAGGTTGCCCAGTGGGACAAAAATTAATGTAATGAAAGAAAACATAGGTATCGCACAAATTTGGAAAGCCTAGGTTCTTTAGGTGGTTTTGTTGGCAAATAATATATGGCATGTAATCTTACTAAATGTGCTTACAAAACTACAGTACTTTCCTGAGTCTGTGTGTATTACTTTCATAAACACTAATATATTAAATTTCTTACAGTTGAAATTAATTCATGAGTTTAATTTCTATTTCTGAAAACACACTGTAGGAGGTATATGAATTTATAGATTTTTTTAATCTTTTGTGTCCAAAATTTAAGTTTTTGCTAATTAACTTACTTATATTTGAAGATTTTTCATATGAACTGTGTTCATTTATCTTAGTAAGTACATGGAACAAGTAAATAAAAAAAGAGCATACATATAAGAAACTTTTATTTTAATAATAAATATTAGCTTACATTAATAGTAATGTACTTATCATTTTACTTATCATAAATACTGGTATCACAGCTAGAAAGTTGTTCTTGAATCAATCAAGTACTGAAGAAACTTTTATTTTAATAATAAACATTAGCTTACATTAATAGTAATGTACTTATCATTTTACTTATCATAAATACTGGTATCACAGCTAGAAAGTTATTCTTGAATCAATAACTATTGACCGAAGAAGTAGTTTTTAGAGGAAAAAACAATACCTTAGCTCACTAATTTCCTAGGTCTGTGTTTACAGTTTGACACACACTATTTAAATTGCTTACAATATTGTTATTCGATTAAGTTATTTTTAGTAAATATCACTAAGTTTCCTTACTTATCACTATAGTCCTTTCCTTGTCTGTGTGTATTAGTTTGACAAACAGTAATATTTCAATTACTTACAATATTGTTACTTGATTAAGTGATTCTTATTAAACATCGCTAAGTTTCCTTACTTAAGATTACAAGTGTACTCAGACTTAGACTCCTCATTATAACAAATTATTTGTATTTAAACTCATCCTATAACTAGGTTTCAAACATTAAAATATTTTATTATTCTTATTTGGGATTTAATGTCATGCACCTTATTACTAGACTTCTTATTTTACATGGTCTTTTTTAAATGCCACTTTTTACAAAAAATAATATATAAGTTACAAGTTTTACTTCATTAAGAGATTTTTTGTTTATTTCACTAAGTTTGCTTACTTAACTCTACAATATTCAGTCTGTATTAAAATACTCTCATTTTGACTGTTGATTTTAACTTCTCTTGAGTATATAAGTCCAACGATTAAAATATAATGTCATTATTTGCTTGGTTTGAATGTAACACACTCAAATACGTGCTCTTGATTGCTTTTAACAATGGGCCTCCCAATGATATATCTGTTGGGGATCTGATCCATTAACTTCTGGAAGTCATTCTTTCGCATAAGTGTTGGTGAGGGGATATTTGTAATGAGATCTGATTGATTAACCTCTCTTAGGTTCATCCCAGTGTTTCTCGCACAGCTTTTATCAGATGTAAAAGACTTAGATCTTTTTAGAACAGGCTCTATATTTATCTGACTGTTCCCGATGCCTAAAGAACAAGAGATTGCTATGTCAGACATTGATTTTGACTTTTTCAGAGTACTTAGGGTTTTGTCGCTATATTTTGGTACATAAGGTGAACTCAAATTAATTTGTTGGGCTCTAAAAGAACCATTGCGGGGATTGTCACTTGCTACTGAAGATGGTATTTGGGAAACAGGATTTAGGAGTATCTCAGGGTTGCCCTTTTGACTAGTTCTTGCAAGAGTAGGACTTGTTCTAACGATGTTTTGTAATACTTCTGACCATCTTGGTGGAGAGGTTGGTTTTTTAGGAATACGCTTTGCTTTCTGTAGATGCTGTCCACGCTTCAAAATTGGTCTTCCTCTGAAGGCTTTGGGACTTTTTTCCACAATCTTTTTGAAATCTGCTTTCCACATCAATGTTGGTGACGGGGGGTTTGTGATTAGATTTATTGGGGAAGCATCTCTTGTGTTTATTTGAGTGTCTGTTATAGATGTTAAAGATTTTGATCTTTCCAGTACTGAATTAGGAAGTTGTGTGTCTCCTTTCGAAATGTAAATGTGAAGATCTGCCAAAGATTTCACTCTTCGCATACCAGAGTCATAGCTCATTTGATTGTCTTGAAATGGTGAATGCTTTGCATCTTCTACACTGCTTGATTCTAATTTTGGCTCCATGCCATCAATAATTGGATTATTTACTGACTGCCGTTCACGCTTCAGAATTGGTCTTCCTCGGAAGGCTTTGGGACTTTTTTCCACAATCTTTTGGAAATCTGCTTTCCACATCAATGTTGGTGATGGGGGGTTTGTGATGAGATTTATTGGAGCCGCAGCTCTTTTGTTTTTTTTATTGTCTCTTATAGATGTTAAAGAAGACGATCTTTTCAAGTCTGGATTAGCAAGTTTTGGTGAGTCTTTCTTCGAAATGTGTATGTGACGATCTAAAGATTTCACTCTTCGCATACAAGAGTCACAGCTTATTTGATTGTTTTCACGTAGTGACCTCATTTTAATGGTAAACAAGTATTTACTATTTTGGAAATCCTTAATGTATGATTAAAAGGGCTCTTTTTCTTTCAAAATGTATCTTCTATGGTGTGTTAATTTTTTATTAATTTATATCCTGTTTTATTTTTTTCCGAGACTTTAAACTTAAAAACAGTCTCTTTTAAAACTTTCTACACTTGAAGTGACTTTTGTGGTATCCAGGGGGTGTCCTGTAAGCAAAGACATAAGGTTTATAAGAAACACCTATGCTCGAGAACATAATCTAATGTTGAAAATAAAAGTTTACCTGATGAACAAATTTTGTTACACATAAAAACTATAGTTGAATCCCTCTAATCCGGACACCTCGGGACCGGACCCTTGTCCAGATAAAAAGATTTCCGTATCACCCCAAAGTTTTTCAGTTACATACATTAAAACCTTTAATAATGTGTATATAATTATAAATTACATTTTAATATAACTTTATAACCTAAACATTATGGGGTTTTTGCTCCCAGCTCGTTGGAACCTCATTTTTTGTGACATTGATAAAAACAAACTAGAAATCAGACAATAGGAAATAACACAAAATTATAAACCACAACAAATAAAATTGAGAGTGAGCATGCTATAAATTTAGAATGTAATTGTATTATCTGAAATGCTGATCACGATTTGACAGTTAAAAACTTAGGTTTTAAGTGGCCTGTGTATAGGCCTAAGAACGCATTTAAAAATAAAATAAATTAATTGGCTTATGCATGTTAATATTTTAATTGGGGTGTTGTAGGTAAAATTGATGATCTCAATAAATAATTAATGAAGTCAAATATTTTAATTGCATGCTCTAATGAACACTGGCTTACAGAAAACAACATATATTTACGTAACTATTCCTGGTTATACACTGGCTTCATTTTATTGCAGAGATTTATTAATTCTGAAGTGTCTTGGATCAAATCATATTTGTCATCCCGTTATCAGAGAACAATAGTGTATAAGGATAACTTGAAATATATTTCAGATTGGTGTGAAATAAAATTTGGAGTACCTCAAGATTCAATTTAGGTCCATTACTATTTTTGTTGTTTATGAATTATTTACAGATAATGTATCGCAAAAACTTATTCTTTATGCAGATGTTACCTGAGCAATTATGAATGCAAACTCAAACCATGATTTAAAATTGATATTGCAACATGCTTTTAGAGAATTACATAATTGGTTCTCAGTAAATGGGTTCTAATATTTTTAAAACAACAGTTTTAAAACTCATATAGTTAAATCCCAAACTGCTGAAATTAGGGATATCTCTGAATTCAGTACAATTTTTCTTTTCAAGGAAGTTCTTTCTTAACTGAAAACTCTGTCCATTTCTTAGTATTATAAATTGATTCAAATTTAAGTTGGAAAGCCTGTGCTTGTAAAATAATTAGAAGGTTAAATTTAATCTGTTTTCAAATCATTATTCTGTGTGAAGTAATTGATACTCCAACAAAATTTATGGTTTATTATGGTCTTTTTCTTTGTTATAAGTTATGGCATAGAATTACGGGTGGCATCTTCTCTCAAGTTATAATCAAGTTAAAAAAATTTCATTTGAATCATGACTTTTATTCAAAAATAAAATCTTGTAAATACTTTTTTTAAGATTTTGGTTTATTAACTGTTATCTCACTACATATTTTTAAATGTTTGATGTTATTAAAATCAAATCAAATCAAATCATTTGAGAAATAATTTGAAAAGTTTGGAAAATACCCAACACGGTTTTGCAAGGATTTCTAGTATCTGAGACACCACTTAACGGTATTAAAGCTGTATATGGGAAGGAAGCTTTTTAACCATTTGCCGAGCACTTTGAAAACAATTGTTAGGGAAGAAAAGTTTAAAAGAGAATTGAAATCATTTTTAATAAATAAAATGTTATATTCAATTGGGGAATTTATTGTGTACAAAGACACTTTTCTTGTTAATATTATTTTACTTTCAATTTATGTCTACGAAAGTGTTTTGTGTAATGTACTTGATGTTAGTTTTAAGGTTTTTTGTAAGATTTTGACAATTTCTTATGTTCTGTGCTAGCTCTGCTAGCTTTGTAAGAATGAATTTTACAGACAATAAAGTGATTCTTAAAAATGTTATAGATTTAGTTTTCGTAGAAATGGGCTATACAGTTTGATATTCATAAAATTATTACTGTATGTAGTTACTGTATACAATTTCACCTGACAAAGAAACTCGTAATAATAGACTATTTAACTCACATTTAAAATTACTGAAACACTCAACCATATACAGCACAGTAACTAGTAATATCAGCTATGACAATCTGGGACAAAAACAATAGTAAGCCGAACTAAGGTTCTATGTTTACATGTAGGCTACAATTAAAACACATATGCTCAATCCTGTAGATTTTGGCTGGGAGAAACCTGGCACCCCACATTTAACATTAAAATCCCAGTAACGGGTACTCTAACTCGCGGTGTGCGTGCACACATTTTGTCAAAGCCGGCCCGACAAAATGTGTGCACGCATTGTGAGTTATAGTGATTTTAATGTTAAATGTGTAATTATTTATCCGTGTTTGTGTGTTTTATTGTTTGACAAACCTTTTTGGAGATAACTTGAAGATGTGGCTGTTGCCACAAAACATGTAGTATCGTCCTAAAACAAGTATATTGAAAAGGTAAAAAATTGTATTTTTATTAGCTTTAAAGTGTGCGCCGATCAGCAGTATCAATCAGCGGTCAAAATTGCCTCCTCTTGACACTGATTTTTCTTTTTGTCTAAATACAGTAGAGTCCCACAAACCTGTACTAATGCGGACTGAATAGCGTCTAGGTTTGTAGAAATTCCTGGCTATCTTGAAAGTAAACATATAAGTAACATATTAAAGTAAACATAAGAAAATAAGTGTAAATAATTTACATTATCCTATAACAAACATTTATTTTTTTCATGAGGTACATTTAGTATTTTATGCACTTTACTGCTCTAGCAGGCTTAACATAGGTTATCCAGAATTCCGGGTTATTGCAGTCCAGGTTTGCGAAACTCTACTGTAACTTGAATCTTAGCAATAAATAAATAATTGTGCAAATTTGTTGACAGTAAGTGTGTAAAAGTTTTAAATAGTATGTACATTGCAAGTGCTTTATCCTTTTATAAATTGGTAATAAAAATATGTATTAATTTAAAACATAACTCCTTTATAATAACAGATGAAAAAATTTGGGGGTATTGGGAATGCTGGAGGGGGTAGGAGGAGTGGTTGGGGGCGCCTATCAACACTTGCCTAGGGAGCCAGAAAACCTAGAGCCGGCCCTGTATAGTTCTGTAACCAATACAGGCCTAAAAACAACATACTAATAATTAATGTTTGGATTTGAAATTTTAAAAACTTAAGGTTTTTTATATGTTCTACGGTAGGCTTCTTGAAACCTCAAGTTCATAAGATTGCTCATATAGAGCAACCAGAGAAGGTAATTTATAAATGAACTCTTTGATAATTAATTTTAAATCAATTATGACGTTTAACAATTAATTTACATATAATTTGGGATACAGGAGAGAGGGATGAACGAGGTTGTTTTATGAAAACAAAGTTGGATGACTAATTGTGAAATAAAACTGTGATGTATTTTTCATGTAATCTACTCCACTGTAGTGATATACGTGTAACATTATTTACCATTTGTTAAAAATATTATTACCATTAATATATCATTTAATTGAAGTTCGGATAATCGCCTTTTTTTGTACTCGTTTGTGGATGCCATATTATACTAACCAGAAATGAATAGTTTGAAGTAAATATGTTACGATAAGTTTTCACTCAAGTGAAAATTTAAATATGATATCTTTCAGTGATAGGTGGGTCCTTTTCTTACATATTACACAATTATTTCTGTATTGCAATGCCACCATAGTTTTTATTTATCAAAAGCCTATTAGCAGCCTCAGGGCCAGCTCTACTATATAGGTGAACTAGGCGACCGCCTAGGGCGCCGAGGGGCGCCATCGCTGCGGAAATGAGCGCCCCTGATCTGCATTAAAGAGTGTCCCTAATCAGCGGTAAAGAGCGATCTTGATAGACCGCAAAGTGCGCCCCTGATCCCAGGTAATGAACGCCCACAAAAGATAGTTAATGACCTCTTGATCGGCTGTAAAAAGTGCCCCCGATAGTCACAATTAAAAGAGTGTGAGACAGTGCTTCTGATGGAAAAATACACCTGATCAGAGTTGAATTGTGCCCCCAACCGACGGTTAAAAGCGCCCCTGATCAACGGTAAATAGTGCTACTAATCTGAGTCAAACCACGCCTCCAACCACTCAGGGCCGGATTTAGGAATATATAAGTTCTAGCCTATAAGTTTAATTGTAGGGCGAAACTTTGTTATCCTACTCCACCGTTATTATCAATCGTCAAAATTTTGATAATGCGGTTGAAATTGTTTGACGAAAATCATCAAATTAACAACGATAATGATGTAAGAAATGTATTGTGATGGTAATCTTACATAACGATGTACATACCAACAAAATCAATGGTTTATGGGAACATGCAAAACACATATTCCCTCACTACAATGGGAAAAATACCTACTTCAGTTAGGCCTGGACCTACTAGCTTTCAATTTATTTTCGAAAAATATTTTTACTTATTTTAGAAAAAAACAAAATCAGGTGTTAAATCATAGGCTAATAGTATCGTTCAACTACTATCGATATTAGCAATAATCGCAAAATCAAAATTTTAACCATCAATAATAAAGATGGAGTAGGATAATGAAGTTTCGCCAATTGGAATCCTCCTTTATAATATGATTTAGCAAATAAGTTACTGGCTAGACCTACATATAACACTTGAGTACAACTCATAACGTTCAGAGAATAAAGATTAAAAGGCTTTATTCGGCATTCAGTATGAATGCAATACAATAGGCTATCTTAGGGTTTTCTTACTTGCAGTCCAAATAAATATAAAAATCTCAATCAACCCAGCCCTGCAAGTCCACACTTCAAACCATGCAGGAGCATAACCCAGCCCTGCAAGTCCACACTTCAAACCATGCAGGAGCATAACCCAGTCCTGCAAGTCCACACTTCAAACCATGCAGGAGCATTTTAAATAATACGTGCTAGGCCTAGGCTACATACCTTTGTTAGCCAAATGCTCTAGGCTAGGGCCCACAGGGTTATTAAAATCATGTGCAAAATAAAAATTGTCACTACAAATCCACATAGCAAGACATGCATTGAAAAAGCAAATTTACAGACATACCTTATGCAAATATCAAAGTGCTCAAATTAGGCTATGCTTATCCCTCTTCCTTTCCAAAATGATGAATAGATTGTTTAATATCTATCAATTGTAGGTACGTAGACAACTTCGGCTGAGCTGCCTGCTGGAATAGAACAATTTGTCAGGAAAATTATACTTGAAACATTCTAAATAAACATGCAAAAATCAAAAATTAAAATCAATGGTTTATGGGAACATGCAAAACACGTACTCCCTCACTACAATGGAAAAAATACCTACTTCAGTTAGGCCTAGGCCTACTTGTTTTTAATTTATTTTCAAAAGATATTTTTACTTATTTTAGAAAAAAACAAAATCAGGTGTTAAATCGTAGGCTAATAGTATCGTTCAACTGTACTATCGATATTAGCAATAATCGTAAAATCGAAATTTTAACCATCGATAATAAAGATGGAGTAGGATAATGAAGTTTCGCCAATGGGAATCCTCCTTTATAATATGATTTAGCAAATAATTTACTGGCTAGACCTACATATAACACTTGAGTACAACTCATAACCTTCAGAGAATAAAGATTAAAAGGCTTTATTCGGCTTTCAGTATGAATGCAATACAATAGGCTATCTTAGGCTTTTCTTACTTGCAGTCCAAATAAACATGAAAATCTCAATCAACCCAGCCATGCAAGTCCACACTTCAAACCATGCAGAAGCATTTTAAATAATACTTGCTAGGCCTAGGCTACATACCTTTGTTAGCCAAATGCTCTAGGCTAGGGCCCACAAGGTTATTGAAATCATGGGCAAAATAAAAATTGTTACTACAAATCCACTCAGCAAGACATGCATTGAAAAAGAAAATTTACAGACATACCTTATACAAATATCAAAGTGCTCAAATTGGGCTATGTTTATCCCTCTTCCTTTCCAAAATGATGAATAGATCGTTTAATATCTATCAATTGTAGGTAGGCTACGTAGACAACTTCGGCTAAGCTTCCTGCTGGAATAGAACAATTTGTCAGGAAAATTATACTTGAAACATTCTAAATAAACATGCAAAAATCAAAAATTAAAATCAATGGTTTATGGGAACATGCAAAACACGTACTCCCTCACTACAATGGAAAAAATACCTACTTCAGTTAGGCCTAGGCCTACTTGTTTTTAATTTATTTTCAAAAGATATTTTTACTTATTTTAGAAAAAAACAAAATCAGGTGTTAAATCGTAGGCTAATAGTATCGTTCAACTGTACTATCGATATTAGCAATAATCGTAAAATCGAAATTTTAACCATCGATAATAAAGATGGAGTAGGATAATGAAGTTTCGCCAATGGGAATCCTCCTTTATAATATGATTTAGCAAATAATTTACTGGCTAGACCTACATATAACACTTGAGTACAACTCATAACCTTCAGAGAATAAAGATTAAAAGGCTTTATTCGGCTTTCAGTATGAATGCAATACAATAGGCTATCTTAGGCTTTTCTTACTTGCAGTCCAAATAAACATGAAAATCTCAATCAACCCAGCCATGCAAGTCCACACTTCAAACCATGCAGGAGCATTTTAAATAATACGTGCTAGGCCTAGGCTACATACCTTTGTTAGCCAAATGCTCTAGGCTAGGGCCCACAAGGTTATTGAAATCATGGGCAAAATAAAAATTGTTACTACAAATCCACTCAGCAAGACATGCATTGAAAAAGAAAATTTACAGACATACCTTATACAAATATCAAAGTGCTCGAATTGGGCTATGTTTATCCCTCTTCCTTTCCAAAATGATGAATAGATCGTTTAATATCTATCAATTGTAGGTAGGCTACGTAGACAACTTCGGCTAAGCTTCCTGCTGGAATAGAACAAATTGTCAGGAAAATTATACTTGAAACATTCTAAATAAACCAAATCAAGAGTTTCTTAAACAACTAATCATTATTTAATTAAATGTAGCTTACCTAAAACACATGCAAATTGATTTCTCTCTCCTTGAAGCAGGCTATGACTCCAACTACAAGCCATTCAGCGGAAAAGGAAATGGAAGTGGTTGCAGTAGTGGTGCGCGTCGCCGAATGAAAATAACCGAACCAATCGGTTATTGCTGCCAAACAGACTAATTCAGTTGAATTAATTAGTCTATCCAGGTTATTCGGTGATTTTTTATTTGAATGGAATTAATGTTTGGAATAATTCTAAAAGCACAACGACGGCTAATGGATAATCACAGAAAATTCGTTTCTATATTACATATTTTTGTGTTTCACATCTGAATTCGGGTGATTCGGTGATTTTTTTTAAATTGGAATAGAATCCAGTATTTCAATGTTTAGAATAATCCCATTGTAAATAATTCATTGAACTTGAACTGCTAACCGAATAACGGTGAAAATAAGCGACCGATTATTCAGTTATGAAAACCATTCGGTTATCCCATCACTAGGTTGCAGTAAAAAATTAATTGTATGTATGAGAAAAACCACGGCCATCTCTAGTACAGAGCTGGCCGTGGAAAACAGACCAAGTTCATTTGTTCATTACCTGAGGAAGAATAACAGAATGGAGTTATTTTGGTTCGTAAGATGCGGGCGGATTTTCAAAATCCCGGTTAGCAGGCAACAAAATGCACTAATTATCGGGATTGACCAAATTAAAGTACAAACAAAAGAAGAATCCCGATCCATCCAAATCTTGACGGTGCTGTGGATTCTGGCCAATGATTCAAACTGATTGTTTTTACTTAGACTGTTTTAATGTTATATGCCTAAGAATTTGCGTAACTTACCTCATAAGTGCTTATAAAGAAAGCTATATGTTAGAATTTATTACCAAAAAAGAATTTATTCTTTATATTATTGAAAAATCATTATTGATCATTGGTGAATACTTTCTGACGTACGGTACTTGATAAATTATATTTTTAGGATAATTATTTTACTGTTTCGTTGTTTTTCGTCTATTATTTATGTTTTATATTTATTATTGTCAATTAAATAGTTTATATGCGTATTTTTATGCTATTTGACGTTAATTTTAAAAATCTGTTAATACTTGTTTTCAATGTCTTCATAAGTTATTTTCGGTTATTTTGCGATATTTTACTCAATGCGTAATTTTATGTTAATATAAGCCGGTTGGATCTATAAATTGATATATTTCATACCCTGTAACTTATTAGTAATGGCAATAAAATGGTTTGTTTTAAAATATTTTAATGTGATCAATTTTATGTATTATGTGATAATGTATTTAAAATATTAAAAACTAACAAATTACACAAAACTAGGATTAAGCCTATGTTATAATTAATTTTTAAGCCTATAATATAAAAAGTTTTAAAAATATTTCACACCTTAATTCTTTGATAAAATTGGTACAGATGATTTTTTTTTAACTTTCATCGATAATTTCAAATTAATCACTGACGAGTCTTTGATTATATACTGTTGTTTTTTATAGAAAATTTTAAGGAGAGCCTGTAAATGTTGTAAGATTTTCATCACAGAAGGTCCTTTATTCTATTACTGAGCTATTTTAGTATTATTTACAGAAAGAAACAAGTAAACAAAATAAGTTGTTATAATATGCAATCACGTTAGTGCCTTCTGTTTTAGATAGGCTACGCACAAAGGTGTTGAGTGAAGCACTGGGAATTTGAAGGCGCTTTAAAGAATAATTCCAATTCAATCATCAGAAATGACTGGAAACATCTACATCGGACAGTGTTCCTTACGCACTTTCCATTCTAGTAATGTCTGTCTGCCTGTTGAGCCTTTAAATATAATGGACTTTCTGCAATGTTACAATGTAACTACTATACAAGGTCTGTAGAGGAAAAAGCATAACTGCTTCCAGGTCTACTGAATAGCTGAATTTTTTGTGTTCCGGATATGAAGCGTCAAAACTAAAACGGAAGTCAAGTTACGTTATAATATTTACCATTACGCAGCTGATTGAAAAAGAGAATGAAGCAGTCTTGCCACGGGTACGATATTTTTTAACGACACCATATTACTCTATTTTACATTTCGATTATTAACAAACCATTAGGTAATGACCAAATTAACAATTATCAATCAAGGGAAATATAAAACCATAAGTTTTACCCTAGTTTGATTTGAAATTTCTTATTTTAGTAATAGTTGAGATAAAAAATCTCCAACGCAAACGAGAACGATTGTTGTTTCCTGCAGAGTTGGCAACACTTGTAGGTAACAAAGAGTAAAATGTTGGTTTTTAACACTTTTTAACCAACAAAAATTCTGTGGCGACATCCACGGATGTCGCTGAAATTAACACCATTATGGGATGTAGTTCACCTGTGGCACTACAGTCATCTTGACGAAATGATTTAAATTCATTGTATCTAAATCGAGTGAACCATTGTAACAATCTTATAACTTTTACAACTACCGTATACTGTAACCTCGATTATTCTATTATACTGGGAGAGGCTAATAGATTTGCCTTGTTGTTTTTGGGAGTTTTCAATAAAATATTTTATTGACAAATTTGTAAAAGGATGAGAAAAATGAACTATTCTACTATCATTTCATTTGAAAAAGTACCACAGGAATAAATCATATTAGGTTACTGATAATCATAAATTTTACATTAAGATCTAGAGTTTTAGTATTTAAATATGGTCTTCGCTGGCTTAGGAATACACGAAACTGTGAAAGTACATAGTCTCAATAACGGTAAAAGATAGCAGTAAGCAGAGTATGACCCATTCCTAAATACCCAAAAGACTTATTTGATGCATGCATGTAGCTGGAAAATACTTCTAAGTAAAATTCGTTGTGTATTTAAAAAAATTTTGGAAATGCCTTAAACTTACATTAATAAACTTGTATATAAGTTTTATTTTTTTATAAACATATAAGTTTTTATTGGCTTTTATAATTCTGTGTGGAATACAAAATTCATTGCGGAATACAGTGGTTTCATTTCAAGGAAGGATAACCTATAAAATTATACATTATTATTTTTAAGTATAGTATTACAAAATAGCTTAGTGTTATATTTTAAGGATTGGGATTAAAATTAAACAAATTTCCATAAGTAAATACAAACGACTATATATATATATATATATATATATATATATATATATATATATATATATATAATCCTAGCTTGTATTACCGGCTTGGTCACCTCCATCCTCAGATCGACCTCGTCTTTCTTCTTTCCGGATTTGGACAATGATCCGGCGTCACCAGCAGCCTTGAAACTCACCGGCGGAGGAGAGGTTTTAAGTCCCCTCGTCGGCGAGGCAGTTGTCAAGGTTGGAGACCTCTGCACCAGAGAGCTCTGCTTAAAAGCGGCCTTCTCAATCTCTTTTCCATTATTCGTGTTTACGGTTTCATTGTCCATGCTTTTATGTTACCAGCGCATTGTGCGACAATTGGAGGCCCGTTCATTTTTTGAGGGAGGGTGTACCCTCGGAGGTCCTCCTCACGAGGAGAGAAGACGCTCCTACCCCAGTTTCCCGGGGCCCGAACCTCTGTTTGCCCAGCACCGATACACACATACAAAGTGCCGTATTCAGTCCCTGGCACATACAGGCACACATCAGTCCCTGCAGCACGACAGGGATACTCCTAGGACCCTCCAGTATGCGCTGGTCGAAAGAGGGTGGTAAAAAGACATCTGTAATGCGTGGAAAAAAAGAAGAAGAGCTAAGACCTGAAAGGTGGGAAGAAAGTCCTTGGCTCTGGAAGGACTGCGAGGAGGGTCTCACAGCTTGGCTCAGGTACCCCGGTAAAAAAAAAAAAAAAAAAAAAATGGAAAGTCCACTGCCCCTGAGGGGAGATTACGGAACCTTAGTTAGTTCCATAAGTTGTATAGTTGATTAGGAATTTTGATCTGTTTTTTGTTTTTGCGAAATGTGGAAATATAACTATGTCCAATTTCTTACTAGAAATAAGCGTGCTCAGGATTTAAGTTTCCCACAATCTTCTATAAAAGAGGTTTCCAATATTAAGTTTCTTGGAGTGAGGATGGATTCCCAATTAGCATGGAACCCCCACATTTCTGATATTTGTAAGAAGCTTAGTAGGGTAAACTTTGCTTTGAGGACATTGTTTCCATTGCTGGAGCGTGAGGATCTGTTGGCAGTGTACCACGGTTGTTTTCAATCAATTATGTCATACGGGATTGAAGTTTGGGGTGGTTCTGCTCATACCAATAAGGCATTTTTGGAACAAAAAAGGGCAGTTCGTATAATTTCTGGACTTCCGCCATCCCACTCCTGTAGAGGGGTTTTCAGACAACTCAACATTCTGACCCTTTCCTCACTGTACATTCTCAAAGTAACCTTATTGGTAAAACAAAATCTTAGTTCCCTCCAAACTGTAGGGGAAAATCATCGGTACCCCACCCGACATGGTGCTAATCTCCTCCCTGCCCAAATTCACCTATCCTTATCTGAAAGAGAGGCGCTTCATTCCGGCATAAAATTTTACAATAATCTCCCCAGTAATTTGAGAGGTTGCAAAAGTTTTGTTACATTTAAAAATAAGACTAAACAATTTCTTATAAATAAAGAGCTTTACACTGTTAATGAATTCCTGTCTGCTTGAATAAATATTTTTAATTTTGTATTGTATGATCCATTTTAGTTTATTTATTCATTTGTAAATAATTTTGTATACATAAATTTTGTAAAATTGACGACTGAGATATGCCATATTGTTAATTGTATCTATTCAGAAAATAAATGACTATGACTATTCTACTTCTAATATAGTTGTTTGCGGTTAGTCAGATTGTTTTCAACCCATTTGGAAGTATTTTTTATGTTAAATTGTTTAAATTTTTAAAGATTTTTTTTTTATGTAAGCTTTTAAAGGCCTTTTGTAGGTAAAGGAATATTCCTGCAGCCTGTTGTTTAGTTTCCCAGATATGGTTATTGCATTACAGAGCTGAGATAATGCTGTTTTAATTGATTTATTTTCTCTTAAACCATATTTTAAAGGAATTATGAAACTATTTCAATCCAAATTATGAATTATTATTTGATTATGTTTTTTTAAGGTATTTTGAAAAAAAGTAGGAAGTTAGATATTGGTTTACAGTTTTCCATAAAATGTGGAGCATCCTCATAATGAAAAATGTGGTACACGACTGCATGTTTTATTTCTTCTGGGACTGTTGATTGTTAGGTCGAATAATGACACTAAGTAGAGGGAGAATAAGTTGAGGTTTGAAGTTTTATAATTTTGTTTGGGATATGATCAATGGCAGCTAAGTTTTTGGGTTGAAGTTATTCAAAGATTTCCTCCATATCATTTTTAATTGCTATAAGTTAGTTTTAAGGGTGTGAAAAGTTTTATCGTTATTATGTCTTCTGTCTTGTAAAGGGCCGCACTTTATTAGGTTCTGTGACTAATCTGTTGTGTCAGATCCGATTTTGAGGAAAAAGTTTTAACAGATCCTTCTTGGTTTAGTGATGTTTCGATTTTTGTTTTATTTGATGTTTAATTTTCTTGGAGATGTACTTTTGCGTTCTCTGTTTATGGTGCTCTAGATTTCTTTGTTGATATAATGAGGGGTTTATATTTTTTACGGTATGTTCAGGTCTGTATCCCTAATATTTTTATCATACTTTTTTTAATTTGATTTAGATTTATTTGTTCGGGTCTTTGTTTGTGAGTAGGTATTTTCATTGGCTATTGTCACCTATAAGTAGTTATGACTTTTTATATAAAGTACAAAATTGGAAATAGCTACGGTAGTCCCTATGAATAAATGAATCAGCACCTACTTGATTATTAATACTGATTGTGAGTGATTAGATAATGCTGTGTTGTACGTCTACAATAAAAGTAGGTTGTTTTCAGCGATATTTTAATAGATTTAATTCTTTGCATATGGCACCAATGTGTGGATATTATTGAGAACTTCTTAGTTGTATGGTTGCATGTTTTTAAAGAAACTGGCCTTTTAGGATATAGAAAAATGGCAAATGTAAAAAAGAGTCAAAACAAAATGGCGTTTGCATTATTGCATTTCAATTTCAAAATTTGTATTTGTTTGTATACAGTATTTGTATAGTTAAGAAGATCACTAGTCTGTGGTGTGGTTGGTTAGGAGAATTGATAAGTAATAAAGTTTAAACCTGTTTTAGTTAACAAAATTTTTGTCCTAATAGTAGCTATTCAAGGTAGTTTAATCAGTTCTACCTTGGTGTTAAAAACTATTGATGTTTAAAAAGTGAAACTAAAAACACTAGGCCCTACTGAGAGTGAGTTCAGGTAACCCAACTTTTTAATTTCTTATTTCTCTAGTTTATGGCTTTACCTTTCATGGGATTAGGCTTACATATTTTCTACGAATACGAAATAAACTGTGAGAGCTTATCAATTAATTGAAAAACTACATCTCGTTACCTAGGTAATCAAAAATAAAGAATATCCCACCAAAAATTATATTGATGAATAATAGTAAGCTTATGTTCTTGTTTGACCTAGATAGGAGCAGGACTAATGTAGGCCTACAGTAAACCATCTTATGCCTAGGCCTATTTTTAATTTTACAGCTAATAATCTCAGTCTAACCTGAACTGAAACTTCTTGAGCACCGTAGGCCCTAGGTTTTTAAATGTTTAGTTTAGGCCTATGTTTGTTTGATTTTATGGTTTTTGATTTCACAATAGGCCTAGCTCAAATTAAGGATGAGCATAGATGGCTGATGTTTGGGGTCGTCCATAAATTACGTCATTTGAAAACAGGGGGGGAGGGTCCAGATTGAAAATGACGGTAGGTGATGTGTAGGGGGGAGGGGTCGGCTTTGATATGACGTCATTTTAAATATGACGTTTTATATAAAATTTTAACAGTAAAATAATGATAAATTCTAACACAACTCAACTATTATAAAATTATTATCTATAAAATACATTAGACTATTTCAAGGCCTTGTTTAATAGTTTATTTTTCCATTGAGAAAGTCATTTTGGCTTTATTTCTGAAGGTAAATTCTTATTTGATTGATAATTTTTTTAGTTTATCATGTAGCGTTTAAAAAGTGTTATTTTTACTTAAAACGGAGGTTTGTTAAAAATGACGTCATTTTTCCGATGGGGGGGGGGGTCAGACAAATTATGATGGTAGGATGATTTTAGGGAGGGGGGGTCCAAAAATGGCCTAAAAGCGATGACGTAATTTATGGACGGCCCCTTTACAAAACTTGGATTTTTTTATGTTCAAAGATTTTTCTATCGATGGTGAGCTAACTAGGCCCTATATTTATTGTATACATCGATGGTTTAGAATTTACTGTAGCCTACTGCGGTTATGATTTTTCAGCTTTTTATTCTTACCGGTAATCGTATAAAACAGAATTGTTAGAAATAGTTTTATTTTTACAAAGTTTTTTTTTTTTTTTAATAAACACATTACCTTTAAATGAAATAAAATAAAAACTTATGGCTCGGTAGCTGATACATAGAGCTCACCTTTGAATATGAAGGTTGCCGGTTCGATCCTGAGAAAAGTTAGTGCTTTATGAGTGTATGATACTGGACCCAGCTGCCTTGGGTCATTGGGCTATCAATTTATTATCCTGACAAATGAAACAGCTACTATTTGTCACTTTGTCAGTAACAAAGCTAACTTACACCTCATCTGGCCCATCACAATCATCACACTCATCCTTCAGTCATACTTTAATTAAAATACCCACCACAGAGTACGTCGGTGTTTGAAATAAAGTATTAAAGTATCAAATTACCAAAACAAAACTAATTTTCAAAACAGAAATTAATTTTGTTAGTACGCTACTGGAATAGAGATTCTTGTAGGACCCGACTGTACTGTACTCAGGCGCTCAACGAGCGAGTGAGTTGTGTACGCCACTGTACTATGTTCCCGATTTTCGCTGTCTTCTACTATTTTTAGTCATTTTAGATTTGTTACGGTATGTGTTTAATTAATTGTGGGTTACGTTACCTATCCTACTATACAAAACCATGGAATTTTTTACTGAAGAACGTTAATGTTTGGATACAATGTTCTTTTTTTACAAAATTAGGCTTACAGAATTTTTATTAAAAAACCAATGTTTTTGTGTGATGCTCATCGATGTTTAAAGGTCGACGTTTTCGGTGTTTTCCACACATCAATGTTATGGTTCAATGTTTATTTATTAAATCAATATATACAGGAATACACCATTTTACAGTAGTTGACAATTACATTAGATGCAGAAATCAGAAATCAGAAATCAGAAATCAGTCATTTATTTGCCATTGACATAGGCCTACTGTACATATGTATTAGCAATTGTCAGGTACTACAATTAATAGCAGAGAGGCTACGGTCAGGAGTAGGCTACACTCAGTTAGCTAAGAATCATAAAAAATCATAAAAATCATAAAAAATCTAAAATTCATAAAAAATCTTAACAAGAGTCAAAAGAGAGAAATGTAATGCAGTGATATAAATTATTTTACCAAATAACAGACCATAAAATTCAACATTAAATTTTTAACAAATAAAAAAACAATAAAAAATTCAACATTAAAGTTAAACTATTTTACCAAACAACAAACAATAAAATTTAACATTAAAATTACAGAAAACAATTTATAAAATCTTACACAAGTCAAAAGAGAAATTAACTCGGTAATATAACATTTAAATACATAACAGAGGTAACAAAATATAAATATAGGCTATAACAAACATATAAGAATTATTAGGCGAAAATTATTATTAGGCGAAAAGCTGGAAGAGACTTCGAGACGTCGTTGACTCTGACCTTTGGGGACTGGGTTACAAACTTGTAACACAGAAACTTGGCAGCCCCACAATGTGATAAGATAACATAACTTGAATAATTAATTGACAATATGACAAAAAAAAGTTAACATCGATATTTTCTTATCGATGCTCTATTAGCATAAACACCAACATTATGGGAGCTACAAAAAATTGTATTTCCCATCATTCTCCTAAATTTTATTTCACTCAAATTAGCTACTTGTATTTTTTTGCGATTGATCCATAAAATTTCAAACAGTGGAAACAGGACTTGTTAGCCTAATTCTAGCGCAAAAGATAAATTTTTAAATGGAAAACAACCTGTCTTAGGCCTACAAAAAGTCTGACATAAAATATTTTCAAAACACAACGTAGGCTAAAAAATAATGAACTCCTCTAAATACAGCTAGAGGAATTAAACTAGGCCTAAGTTTATATATGAAAAGTACAAAGTTTAAATACGTTGCTAATTTAGGAACTGTACAGGTAACATACCGTATTCATGAACAAGAGCGGTAAACAAATGAACCAAAGAGTACCGGGGTACATATTTAACTAAGCCACTTTTTTAAATACACATAGAGGCCTTATGTCCATTGTTTGCTGTACGTTCTACAAAAAGTGTAAGATTTAAATCAATTGATTTTACAAAATCACAGACATGTTTTCGTGGTAACATAATCTCAACCTTTTCACTGCTGGAAAATATTTACATAGGCTAGTCTAGATTTTGAAAAGTGCTGGGGTATTATTCATAAGCCTTATAACTCCTGGAAAGAGCTGTGGTTTAAAAGAGGGCTGACACATGAGCAAAAAAAAAAAAAATAATAATAATAATAATAATAAATAAATAAATAAAATCAATTAATAAATAAAAAACAATAATAATGATGAAATTTCATCCCAAAAGTGCAAAGTGGACCTCCCATTTTGATCAAATTTGGTATGAAGGTATAAGACCAGGTCTATTTTCATGAGTTCACGAACCAGCATGATCGGGTTATGGGAACGGGGTTTTATGGGGTTTCAAAGGGGTCAAAAATGGGTTGTCGGCATTTTTGGAGCACAATTTTCAAATTTTAACAATTTTAAGTAAAACCATTCAAAAGAGCTTAAAAAAACAAACAATTTAGTATTTTTAATTTTTAACTTGGCTTAACAGGTTACGGAGAAAAGCCAAAAATAAGTTTTCCATGTTAATCTTATAGGATATTTGCTGATATTTGCTTACAACACCCATATGGCGGCAAACCTTCATACTCACCCCATGGGGTTTATGGGGAAAATTAAAAATTGCTGAATATTTATACAGTTTGATGTTTACCTTATGTAACTATTACATTTCCTAACAAAACTAACATTTTATAACAACATCCCATGACAGCAAACCTACATACCCATTCCCCATACCCATTATGGTGTTTATGGGGAAAATACGATATCTCAAGATCGTTTGGAAATTCGCTCAGTACGCAGGTCTGCTGCGACGGGGGTATTATAGTCAAGTTCCATGATAAACCCACTATAGCTTTACCTAGGTTTTACTTGCTTATTTTCCTTGTGCGTTCTTGCTCTGAGCTCTGTTAAAGAAGACAAGAAATGAGGTGTCACCGGTATACACGCAATTCATGACAAGTACAAAATGGGAAAATCAAGGGGTTCCAGGTTTATGGTGCAGTTCAGATGATGTAAATTTCTCGCCTTAATTTTGTAGGGGTGCTGACATAATTTTATCTCATTTGCTCAATGGCTTTGTTACATTTGATTGCAATAGGTCACCCGAGATTTTCTTATGTTATACAAAATAGCTTATCTTGTTTCCTCAACATGTATTTGTAAATTATAGATCTACTGGAAAGATTTTTGTTATAATCATGTCATAGATCATGTTGGAGCTCTGCTGACCTTATTTCTTTCAAACCAAAAGACACAGGTTTGAAGGAAACTATGGCAGCCATCTTTGAAAAAATTGTTGTTAGCACTTTTTAAAATGTGAATCAGTAGTCCTACTATCAATCAAGCTAATACTGCCAACTTTCTAATTAAAAGCTAAGTATGTCAATTTGGTTTCATCAAATGAAAATTGTATTTACTGATCAGTTACGGATGGGTTATATCTGGATCACATCTATCTAAATATCTACCATGTTGAATAGTAGTGGTGGTAGCATTTTAGCTAAAATAATGGTAAGTACAAAGTTCTGCTCTGATAAAACTCCATAGTATTTATACATATTTAATAATATTTGTTGGGTTGTGTTGGATGTTTTTTTTTTATTGTAGCTATTTTAAATAACCTACCCATATTTCTTCATAATTTTAGATGAAAGTATTATATTATGTGAGTTTTTATGGTTGTCTCTTTGTTTTTAGATTCAGACGCATGGAATTTTGACAATATTACACCTCTTAACTGACAAGATTTTCTTTGTGTAAACGTCAAGTTAGCCTAAGGAAACAAACATTGCCATTAAAACTTGTGACTGATCCCATCTGTGTGAGTCCTTGCGACCACTTCCGGGTGGTTTGGAAAATTATAGAAATTCATAAAAGGCCTGGCTAAAATATACCCTAAATGGTAAGTAATTATTCAAAAAAATTAACATTGGTAATATTGTCATTGACTTAACGTAATACTCTATGAGATTAATCATAATAATTAATTAAACTGTTACTCTAGAAAATAAGTGGATAGAAGGTCACTGAAGACAATTGTATTGGCTAGGCCTAATTTTAATTAGCCTAGTAAAATCATAAATAGTTTTCTTTTGAATGTTATTATCTTAACCCTCCAGAGGTCGCTTAAAATTTAAAACGCCGTCTCTCGCTCAAGGAGGTTTCCTCCGGGTTTTAAATAAATGCACAAAATGTATTCTAAATACTTTTATTGTTTGAAAAAAAAACAGAAAACGATTGTAAAATAGATTTCACGCAATATCCTTGCAAGACAGAGCAAGAATGGTAAAGTTAATTTAACAAATAAAATAATTATAACTATTATGGATTATACAAAACATATTTCACTTTTTTTACTTAAAACTTAATATTTTTCAATGACAGTTTTGTAAAATAGTATGAAAATAGTAAAAATAACGTTTTGGGGTTAAAAATAAAAAAGATTTTGTATAAAACTGAACTATCAGATTATATAAAACATACTATGACGTGTTCCTGCATAAACCATAAATTAAATGGTATAACAAAGATACTACAGTCAATTCAAATAGTTATACATGGAAAAATAAAAAGTTACTTCAATTGAAAACAAATCTAAAATGGCAACTGTAACCTAAACAATTACAAATAACCAAATAAAAAACGATCGCACACGGACTCTTCCTCCGGGTAACCAAATAAAAAACGATCGCACACGGACTCTTCCTCCGGGTTCTCAAAACACACAAGGACGCTCACGAAGAATCGTCCAGCACCTCAGGACAGCGCTCTCCAAACTGACCCTGGACCCTGAAAGCGGGATAAGGGTACGTCAAATACATGGTGAGGAGGGGGGCTACAGCTACACAAAAGGACAGTGCTGTCAAAAAAAAGATAAATATTTCCCACAACAAAAAATATTGACCCGGAGGATTCCTCCGCTTAGCGTCCTCTCGAGGGTTAACAAGCTCTCACTGCCTAGGTTAGAAAGATTTGAATCACTCTTGTGAGTTATTTTCTGGACCCATTGTTCGTTTCTGAGCTGTAGAAACAATAGTATTATTAACACTATATTATTGTAATATAACCCTAAATACACTGAAAATGAAATCACAATTACGTAAAATATAACATCAATACGCGTTAAGATGTTTGGGAATGGATTGCGCAATGAGACAGCCCGAGTCGTTTATAATCTCACCGGTGCGTGCATCGGAAAGGAACTAGACCACTCACCGGTGAGTGCAACGCAGCGAACGTGTTGAGCTAGCCTATGTCCCTAATATTATTCTCATTTAAACCTCACATTTAAGTTACCAACTAGGCAAGATTTTGCTGTAAGTGACATCTTGTATAAAAGTATTTTTTCCCTTCCCCTAAGTGTTTTCTTTATACAAGAACCTTGATTTATTGTCAAAGAATGCCTAAACAACTCATTATTTTTTAAATTAGTGTTAAGTTATGATTTTGCAAAACCAAGGTCAATATGAACACTTTTTGCAGTGTTCATATTGATATTCATATTGTATATTAGGGACATAGGCTAGCTCAACACGTTTGCTGCGTTGCACTCACCGGTGAGTGGTCTAGTTCCTTTCTGATGCACGCACCGGTGAGTTTATAAACGACTCGGGCTGTCTCATTGCCCAATCCATTCCCGAATATCTTAACGCGTATTGATGTTATATTTTACGTAATTGTGATTTCATTTTCAGTGTATTTAGGGTTATATTACAATAATATAGTGTTAATAAAATTATTGTTTCTACAGCTCAGAAACGAACAATGGGTCCAGAAAATAACTCACAAGAGTGATTCAAATCTTTCTAATTTAGGCAGTGAGAGCTTGTTAAGATAATAACATTTAAAATGGAAATCTCATTCAAAGTCCTTATTTTGGGCACTACTAATTTATTACTATTATTTATTTATTATTTTTTTTTGGCTGGAGAAGATGTCTATTTATCAGATGGGCATCCAACATTATCGCAACTTTATACATGAATATCTCTTCACATAATACATCTCGCTATAAAATTATATGGAAC
Source organism: Neoaliturus tenellus (assembly GCA_030545055.2). Classification (NCBI taxonomy): domain Eukaryota; kingdom Metazoa; phylum Arthropoda; class Insecta; order Hemiptera; family Cicadellidae; genus Neoaliturus; species Neoaliturus tenellus. Next base: position 107,666,514 of record CM061535.1, read on the forward strand.
CAAATACCTTTATTTGAAATAAGTCATGAGAAGAATATTTAAGTACGGTACATTCAATTCAAATTAAAATCTCTTTTATTTACAAACGGGTATTTGTAATGGTGTCAGATGTTAGCATTTTCAGACGTTTCTTCAGGGTTGTTGTGCAGGAACTCATCTAAGAACTTGGTCACGAACCAGTTAGTACTAAAGGGGTTGTCTTCATCAGTGTTCCCCTTTGGGTTCTAAAATCCTTCAAGATTTAAGAACTTCTTCCTGTTTTGGAGGGTCCTTTCGTTTTAAAATTCACTGTAGAAGCTGATACCTGGAAGCCATGGAAACAGTTCTTAGGCCTTTGACATATCATACATTTCATAGGTCACATTGTATTTTCCTATTTTCATATCATATACACTACTACTAATGCTACTGTATAGCAAAAGGAAAACTGGATCATAATAAAATTAAGAATATGAAGCATGAGGTAGAACAAATGAAGATTCATGTGTCATGAATAACTACCCATGTTGCTAGGCACGCTCCGGCCGACCTGAATGGATGGTGGTGGAAGACATGAACCAGTTGCAAAAACAAAAATGCCAAGACAATTTGGAGGCCGAAAAAATGAAGATGGACAAAAAAGCTGAACAGCGTAATTTAGAGAGGAGGCTTAAGGCAGAGCAGGCGGAAACTGAGATGGAGGAACGGTTGGCAAGGGTAAGAGAGACTAACCTCGGATCGTATGGCTTCCCCATTGGTGGCACAAACTGTTACAGAATCATTGAATTGTTAAGGGGGCCGTTCGGCACCGAAAATCTACCCGAAAACATGCAATCGTATTTCCAGCCTTCGGTTGGAACTGTTCATCGTAGACTTAGGCTGTTTGTTTTATATGGTAGTTGAAGAGTGGTTCTAGTGGAAAGCTACCTGCTTTTTTCTAAAAAAAATTTATAATAACTTCTATTTGATGCTGAAATTCACTAACTTTGACTTACATTTTCACGTCATAATATCACATATTATTGAAAAAAACAGGTAGCCTTCCACTAGAACCACGCTTTAACTTCAAATAAATCGCAAAATAAAATATTTTGGTCGGTAAACACTAACCGAAGACGGGAAATACGATTGCATGTTTTGCCCTCGCGCGGGAAAAAGGCCACTGTTTCGGGTAAACCTAGCGGCGCAGCAACGAACTACGTGAAGGAAACTACTACCAGTCCTGTTTAATTTTTCTGTTTCCTTTATACTATCCATCTTACAAATTTCTTCAACAAAAGTAGTTTTCAAGTAATAAACAAACCCAACCTTTCACTCCAACGATCTGTCGTCGATTTCCTAGCCACTGTGGCAGCCGGCCACGCACGGCACACCGCCGCTCCGGCCAGTCGTTCTTACTTCTCATACGTGCGGCTGATGCATTTAATAGCTCGGCGTGAAGTTGTTTTTGGTAAATAGCAATCCGAAAAGAAGGGCCTTGCAAGCTCTCAAAGTTTGTAATTTCCCCATTTGATTAAGGCCGGTATTGCACTATTATAGTAGGCCTACTGTGCAACATATATCTATTATCACACATATTATATTAACTATGATAGAAACAAAATATTATTATAACTGTTTGTAAAATACACTCTATTATAATTTTTTCCCATTATCTTCTATATATTAATACGCAAGCGTGTTTCATTTCCTCCTTTTTTCTCAGCTCGTGTGCATCGTAGGATAAATCTGCGCATACCGTTAGAAAGGTATAGTCATGTAGATGAGCAGAATCACATTCTAATTCGCATCGGACTCCAGGGCTGCGCCCCACAGGCTTTCAAAGTTCCAACGTTAATCTTATGGAGAAAGGAGGATTGAATGAATCATTAGACAGCTGTTGTAAAAACAAGTGCTAGAATATTTTACTTGTCTTGTCACTGCTATTGCGAATTAAAAGTGTATTCTGGAGGAGCCTCCCAACAGGCGTTGCCTTGGAGGCCAAAGCAACTTTCCAAAATCAGTCAGTTTGGCTTCTTTATAATTGTATGATATTTTGTATTTGATCAGTATTTTTAAGCCTATAAGATATTTATTGTAATTATTGTATCTATTTTGGAAATAAAATTATTATTATTATTAAAATTAGGACGAACAGATGTTTTAGTTCCAAAATGTTTTAAGCTTCTTGGGTCCAGATCAACCGAAATTTTGATCGAATTTCGATTAGGAGGCGATCTCTAGTTGTAATAAATTGAATAAAACAAACTGTTTGTTTGTGTTTATTATTTACGGGGTTTACAAAAGAGAATGTACCAAATATATCCAGGGTGTTCAGAAGGTAAAAACAGTACACCAAAATGGCAATACACTTTGGATAACCGAGAGAGAGACACGTGATCTAACTTCGGTGCCGTGATTAAAAGAAAATCTTCAATTAAAGTCTCTCCTCTTATAAAATACCATTATACTCGACATTCTACGCAAACTTGGCAGCGGACCACAAGGTTGAAGATTTCGGAAGGAATCCCTGGCTTGAAGAGTTGTGGAAGACGGTTCAGGAATAAAAGTTTCCACCAGTCTCTTTTTTAAAAGCATAATAATACTGTATCAGTTTTTACTCCCGAGTCCTGATGGTCTCTTAGAATATGGGAAATCAAATGTCCATTTAACTCATCGTCTTTGACTTTCCAGGAAGCAGTTGTACCAAAAAAATTAAGTTTTGCACTTTTTATGGAGATGAAAATATTATACTAAAGAAGACCCATAATTATTATATTCAACTACAAGTATAAGCAGGGGAAATTATTGTATTATTGTTGTTTGGACACTAAAGGGAGTTGCAGAATGTACAACTGTCAGAGATGACCAAGAATAGATAAAGCGATACGTCCAAAACTTCCAAGATTTAACATGGAGCATTTGAGCATTTGCTTCCAGTTTGATTGAATCTCCGAGTACCAAGTTTAATTCCCATCCGCGAGCAAATTCAGCATGCCAATTGAAAACATAAACTAAACAACCCCGTAGCAGCATGATGCATAGGCTACTCAGCGTATTTCCAAAAGTTTTATTTTCCCCATAAACACTGTAGGAATGAGTATGAAGGTTACTGCCATGGGATGTTAAAACATGTAAGTTGACAGGAAATGTAATGGCTAGGCAAGGTAAAATATAAAAAATTATCAATATTTGGCAATTTTTTCCCCATAAAACCCCATTGGGGTGAGTATGAGGGTTTGTCGACATGTGAGTGTTGTAAGTAAATATTATTTACACCCTACCTCGGGAATGTAAATAGAAAATTTTACCGACTTATCTAAAAAAATAAGCTATATACAGTGTTTTGTTGTATCCCATAAGAATAACGTGAGAAACCTACTCTGGGATATTCTCCGGAATCGGTTGAGCCAAGTTAAATATTTAAAATACTAAATTGTTTGTTTTTAAGTTCTCTTAAATGGTTTCAGTTCAAATCATTGGATTTTGAAAATTAAGGTCCAAAAATGCGATATACCCATTTTGACCCCTTTGAAACTCTATAAAACCTTCATCCCATAAACCGATTATGCTGGTTTGCGTTATCATGATAATAGGCCTTGGTCTTCATACAGAATTCATATGGCAATTCATACAGAATTTCATCAAAATCGGAGGTCCCCTTTAAAAGTTAATACCACGGACACACAGTATATATACATACACAATAAAATGAACGAATGGTGTTTTTGGGTTCTGGGAGCCTCACAATGTAAACGTAACATGGTACCGGGCTTAGGTCTTACTGTAGCTACTACCGTAATAGAGTATTCCCTATAGGATAATTAACTAAAATTATGTGGTTGTATGATTTTATGTATACATCTTCTAAACTGCTATAAAACCTATTATTTTGTCGGTCAGTAAAAAAATCATATGCCGTTTTTTTATGTTTTCATATACTTATAGGAAGTATTTTTATTCATGAGTTTTGGTGGAACTCTAAGATTAATTCACTTTTAATAATATAGGCTATTTTTAAAAAGTTCGTGTATTGAAATAAAAATAATAACATACGGTGAACTTGTCTTCCTAAAACTATAACCATTGACTTTATACACTAACGTGAATAGACTCCTCATAGCATAGGGGTGTTTGAAACCTAATTGACGGTGGTGCGATCTTCTGCGGCGTACATGAAGTACAAGTGACATATGATAGATAAATCAGTATTATCACTCTTCTCAACCAAGGATGGAATATACATATCTATCTATCTTTATGTATAATACGTGAAGCCGTTTTTTGTAAACACAACTCCTCCCTTATTTTTGAACCAATTTTAATGTTTGAGGTGTCAAAAGAATGGTCTCAGTTCGTAGTTTTGCGATACGGTTTTTGATTTTTGATATTTTAATTCTGAAGCCCACGGGAAGCCCTTTAAGTTCGATTTTTGCCCATAAGATTTAACATGGGGAACAGTAAATTGAATTGCAAAATAAAACAGCTGTTGATAGTAAAACAAATACACACATGTTAAAAACAAGCTGAATAGAAGCAATTGCACCAATATAAGCACCAAATCTCAACACTATCACATTGGGAAGTTGGAGAATTATTTATGAAGATCGATTGATGCCAATCTAAATACCAATATGGTGTAATCTGATTTTCACTACAATTCACTACAATTTTCATTCAAGGTAACTTGGTAAATTACCTTAGAGCAAGGTTTGACCACCAGGTACTTGTGATAATTGCAGCGCATAGCGCTGCACGGGCCCCCTAGTATATATTGTATAACACGTGAAGCAGTTTTTTGTAAAAACAAAAACTACTCTTCCCTTATTTCTGGGCCAATTTCAACGTTGGAGGTGTCAAAAGATTCGTCTTAGTTCGTAGTTTTGCAGTTAGATTTTAGATTTTTTAGATTTTAATTCTGAAGCCCACAGGAAGCCCTTAAAGTTCGTTTTTAGTCCACTAACATAAGGAATAATTTTTATTGAATTTCAAAATAAAACAGCTGTTGATAGTATAACAGACAAACACTTGTTAAAAGCTAAATAGAACCATTGACTATGTACACAGTGTAAATAGTCAATGATATAACTTTGAATTTTTTATGCAAAGGGGCGAGGTTTTGATTTCCAGGTACACTGGTAAATGCAGCGCAATAGCAGCGCTGCACAGCTACCCCTAGTATGGTAAGAATTTTATAACTGAGGGTTATGTTTGTGTTGTGATAAGTGTTTTTGCATAAATCCAGCTGAATAATTACAACATCGACTGCAACGCCTATGGCGCGGCGTACACGAACATATTAAATTTCTATGTTTAATATTTCATTAAGCAAAACTTATATTAAATAAGACATGGGCAACATTTTTCCTTTATAAAATTCTTTTTTATTTCTGTATAAAAAAGAATTGACTGAGAAGTCCATTCTGGTTGGTGTGTCTAAATATAATGCTAACGGTATAACGATATGTTTTGAAACTATCTAAACAAAAAATAACAATTCCCGATACTTCTAAGTAATGTAATTATGATATATAATAATTTTGTTTAGCGATAATTAATGGATATTGTGGAAACTTAGACAATTCGAAAAATAAACTGTACAATATATCCGGCCCTAGTAGCGTGTTGGATACCCAATGCCTTGTAGAGGTTCGCCCGTACGGTTCGGGCCAGTGTGCAGTGATGCGCGCAAAGTTTTACAACCCTACAAACTGGCTCTGAGCTGGCCACTCTATTGTTCGGGCGTGCCGCCAGTGTCATTCAATGGGAAATCTTTCGGGGTCGGTGGGGGAGGAGGTGGCCAGGAACGCAACGACCGCTCCTGATTTTCCATTTTTTGTGCCTCCCGATATCTTGGCTCGGGCGTCGGTAACTCAGGCAATCTTCCTGCACAATTACCGACATTTCGACGAGCACATTTCGTTTTGCCGAACGGCCCCCTTAAGACTATAAATACATTCTTTGTCTATTTTTATGATTTAGGTCTCAATATTCTAACCGGAGACCACTTATGGGATTCGACTGCATTCCTAAGAAGTGTCTAAGTAATAGTCCAACTCTAAAATATTCCCCCAGTGCATTAAAAAAATCATTGTTTTAGGCTTCTCAAAAGTTTAGAAATTTCCAACACTCAGTTAATTTATTCCATTCCTCATTAAGGTACCAGACGAGCCGAGGAATTGAGTTGAATACTTAGCTACTTTTTGAGAATCAAGTGTTTTCACGCTTTTATTTTCATTATTTTAAACTAATTTAGCAAATAAGAATGGAAAAACATTAATTAGTATTTTACTTAATATTTCAGTTTCAAAGTTTTGGGCCTGAGTTACATTAGTTAGTTAATATTACATTGAGGCGCCAAAATATTTGTTTATTGATTGGATATTTATTCCATCCCATTGGTTAATCTATACATTTTTGTAATGAAACATTGCACAGACAGTTTATTTACAATGTTGGTCTAATTTGAGTGATAATGAAATGCTCTGCAATTTGTGGAATGCTTTATAACTCATTTAATTTAGAACGAACCTTGTGGACAGTAAAATGTGGTTTAAATCAGGATTGAAATGCATTTAAGAAGGTCCATTGGTATGGCAGCTAATTTTACTAGTATTGGTTGTCATTAATAACCCATAAAATACTTTCTGATTGTTATTTACAGCCATGTAAAAAAGCCTAATTTTCAATGGTCAATCCAGAAACTATAGTAAGATTCACGAAAATAGTCCGATGAGAGTCGTTACATTGTTGCCAAATTTACTCTGAAACACATTTGTATACTGAATTACACATGGTAAACATAACCACAAATGACAACATTGCAGGGCGAGAGGGGGTGAGGGGGGAAACAGCTGTTAAAATTTCCATCGGACTATTTTCGTGCATCTTACTATAATAGGATCAATATATGGTGGTTTGGCTAGAAAAACTCACATTGATGAGCTTGAGTGGTAAATGCTCGAGTGAAAGTGCTAAACAATTTGGATGCTTCAAGACAGTACATGTGCTGCATAAATAATTATTTTGATTAAGATTACCACTTGTGTAGCTGCAACCGATGCCCAGAATCCTTGATAGGTCTTGTCAGTTCATAAACTAAACTGTTCATTAAGTTAAAAGTTAAAACATTTAAAATACGGTATATACACTATTTACATGACTTATTGGCGGCCGGGTTGAGACGACTTTGAACCTAATTGACATGTCCAGCTGAAGGAGATTGAAGTATTCTTCAATTGAGTAACTTAATTATAAGCTGTTTGACAGGAGCCACTTCTTGATTTTGTTCTTGAAGATGTTTGCTTAAATTTTCATTATTTCTAACAGAAGTTTATTAAATAGCCTATACCCCAGCACTGGATAACTATCCCTTGGTTTTACTCAGCCTACACCATGATTGATATAGATTTTGTATGGACCTCAGGTTGCAGTAGTGACACTCTTCTCTGGTTATAAGCAGAGGGATGTACTTACTTACTTTGTACTTATTCTGCTTTCCCCTAGACTCGTGAGTTTTGGGTATCATCCTCTTCTCCTTCTTAGGGGAAGGGTAGGGTTAGGCCTAAGGTGAGGTTGGGTTTACCTATTGGCTCTTAATATGTTATTAATACTTGTTAACGAGCTAAACATTTACTGCACATCAGTGGTGTCTTGGCAATTTTTGCAGTGGCGGAACGGTGTACCTTCGGATGGGGTCTGAGGTATAGGGCAACTGCCGCCGAAGAAAACAAAGAAAAACCATTTGTTTACCCAGTGAAAAGAACATTTAAATATTATATTTACTTTATTTGTATGCCATAAGAATTGTAGAGGAAAAATTAAGAACCGAGAGTGCATATTTTCTAAGCGAGATCATAATATCTTAGCGCAAGGGGTCATTAAAGAGCTTTAAAGAGAAGCTGGGAGAACTCAGCACTACGTTGATTTGTCACGGTAGCGATCCACGAGTCGGCGCAAAGGAACCATCCGCCACCTCGCCGCCCCCTCTTTCTCCCCCGGATATATATCCGCCACCGCCGAGCTGCACCAGTGCATTCAGGATGGGTGATTTGAGGTTGCGCCAGGTTATGTGGCAGTGATAATTGATACTGCTATTGACACTATTAGTTACTTCAAACTTTAATGGGAAAACACATAAATAGCCGTAATTTAGCTATTGCACTTGATATAAAACTTCATTTTGAATACTGTAGTAGGCCTATATGGTTTTGTATCTAGGATAAAATTAAAATCACTATGCCAATTTATTATTGCTACATTCAGACGTGTCTAACAAACCTAAAAAATCTACTGGGACTGAAAACTAAGGTCACAGTATTCCGCCCTATTCCAGCGCCCGTGAACTACACAAAGGCTAGTTTCCGACTGTTCGCAACGGTTATATTGTCTCGGATTGGTCAAAGAACCAGTCAAACACTAATAGCCATGCTTTGAGCCACACTTTGGTAGTTCTTGCATCGCAACGCAAAATCTTTGATTTCATTTTAAGCTCCGTATAATCACTATTTCAGCTTTTTATGTCCCCTGCCGTCGAAATAGCATAGGAATTGGGTCAATAATTGTGTATATAAATTAGGAAATTATGGGCGAGGAGGGGGCGGCACTTTTTGAATAGCCCAGGGGCGGAAAATTTCCAAATCCGCCTCTGGACAAATGGCATACAAATAAGGTAAATATGAAGAAAACCCATTTCTTTAAAAATATATTGTGAATAAAAAAAGGCTTAATTTCATATATTGTAGTTCATGAAATGGCGTTCTTAATCAAACTAATTATTAAATTATTTCATACTGTTTACTCTAGTGGTTTAGATTCTAGACCACAGTCTACTATAGGATATTGGGAGACAGTCGTCAGTCACGACACTCGTATCGATGCTGCATGTTTAAGTGTTGTCCGTGGGGCAACTAGCGCTTTTAGCGGATGGAAAAGGCGCCAGCGTGACTGATGGAGTCCCCGGCCGTTCTCGCTAAGGCGGAAACTTTTAATGTAACTATAGTGAGCGGCAACAAATTCGGAAATACATTTCGGCCCTTATCAATCGATTGGGATTTAATTTGACAATTTTGATTGTTACCAGCATTGTAGGCCTATAGTCAATGGCATTAATGTCAGCTGTGTCCGTGTTGCGCTGATAGCTGCGATCACCATAGATAGTGATAGTGTTGTCATATAGGACGCCAACCACTACGAGCGCTATTAAATAAATACTAGCGAGATTTTAGAGATTTTTTGCAACATACAGTAAATCTTACGGTAAACGCCAGACACTATTTTTAAGATAGCAAATTTACGTATATTACGTTACACATGATAGTTCAACTGTATGAATGGTGTTTATTGGTTATTCAACGAGCTTTTGTACCTTCAAACAGCAAAAGTACCTGAATCCGTCATTATTTAAATTGCGTTTAGCGTTTACCCTATTCATTTACCGTATGTGCAAAAACTCTTTTAGCAACTTTTATGTTGTGTTCATTCTTATTATATGCCTACGGTAACTACTTTTGTGTTACCATACACAAAATTAATTTTAGTTCTTTTTTGTACAATGTACAACCTTATTTAGTCTGCACAGAAAAATGTTTTTTTTTTATTTAGAACTCAATAAATTTGTTATAACAATTTTATCAAATTTTTTTGTCTAAATCCAGTGCCGGAACGGCGTTCCGGCGCGTTCCGGCACCATGACACCCCTGCTGCACATGTACTGTTAGAATACCTAGCTGTGAGAAAAGGGGTCTGTAGTCGCCTTGAAAACCAATAGAAGTTTGAATCCAACAAAAGATTTCTGAGATAGCAATATTCTTTTGGTGCTAGGTGCCTGGCCCAATAAAATTAGCCTGTAGTTCAAGTCACAGTGAAACAAGCAGAAATACCTGAGGTAATCTGGATTAACCTCTATCATTTTTCCCAGAAGTTAACATACTCTTGAGAGCCTTTTACTTATTTCGTCAATATTCAAGCCTGTTGTAAATGTGAACTCTCAGCAATTTAACTGAGTTATGGTCTGCCACTAGCCTAGTTTCCAGCTTAGTCCATAAGCTATACGACAACTTCTGAGTTTTTTTATTAAGTTTCATCCCATTTGTCAAACCAGACTTTGGCCTGCTCTAGACAGAAGGAAAATGACAACTCCAAAATATTTAGATTATCGCCTTGACTGATGATAGTTGTATCATTTGTTTAGAGCAGTGCCTTATTGCTAACCTCAAAATCGTTAACAGCAATAGCATTCCAGCCAGGTCCCCCCAAAAACCCCTCTGCTGCCCTGTGGCCCTGGGGAACTCCTGAAAATCTTCGGCTGTTTTGGAATAGGCTCCATGAACAGTAGTGCCTGTTTTTGATCAGCAAGATACGATTCTAATGTACACAGCACGGCAGCGTTAACTCCATACCGTACTTTTTTTTAACTTTTTAAGGAGGATTAACTTCTAAGGAGGATTTAACTTCTTAAGGACACGTTATGGAATGCTTCAGTAAGATCCAAAAGGGTCAATTACCAATTCTTCGACTTCACAAGCATCGTGTAAGAATCTGAGCAGTGAGGTCAATTAGCTCTTTGGCTGTTTTGATAATTGACCTATTCGGTCGGAAAATGTGCTGGGCATCACTAAATAATGAATTTGTTTCAAAGAATACCATTAGCTTATTGTATACTTATTAATTATAGCTTCATTAAAGACAGGAAGTATTGTAATTGGCCGATAACTATTTCTAAGTTTAACGGCACCCATTATATACTAGAACGACCGTGGCTAATTTTAACTCCTCAGGAAAGTTTCCTTGTCGGAGACACAGGTGGAGGTACTTAAGCTTGAGGTGCAGCATTAAATTAGCACTGATAATTGATTTTAACACCTCAGTTGTCATACCGTACATGTCCTTACTAACCGGATTGTTAAAACCAGCCAACGTTTTCAGTATGTCATCTTGAGTGATAATCCTTCACAACCCATTTTACCTGTGAGCTGCATTTAACCTAGGCCTACTGCCTTGCCTTTATTATCCAGAAAGTAGTAATTTGGTCTGGGCTACGCACACATTGGGGATGATTGCTTCCTAATGTTATTCATAACACTCCTTGCATGGATTGAGCGAACCAAGGATATAGTTAGCAGTTGCGGTTCTTTTGGCGGTATCCAATTGAGCTCTAAACTGTGTTTTTATTTGTAAGTACAATATTTGAATATTCTATCGTACTCCTTACCTCCAACTGCTACCTTACACCTATAATGCAGTGAGAGAACCCAGGCTATTTAGAGTTCTTATCTTCTGAGTTACATTTGGGCCTATGTTTCCTAGTTCTGATTTTTTTTATGTTTGGGTAAAGTTTCAACATTTGATTCAAAACACAGACTTTTGCCAGATTTTAATGACTTGGAGAATATGGAGTAAAAATTATCTATACTCTAATCTTATCAAGGAATACTTTTAAGACAGTCTTAGCATCTACACCATCAATTTATTCCTCCAAGTAATTTATTAAAATATTCAAACAGCGACTTATCTAGCTTTCTATAAGAAATATATAGCTTTTTAAATGTTCAGAAATCAGAAATATCTTTATTGCCAAAAATGTTTTCATATGTCTCCTAAGGTATGGTAACTGGTAGATAACCTAAGGTAGATTCACTGGTCACATTGAAATCTAGGTCAATTAACACTGTCAGGTGATCAGCAACTACAGCGTTGATGACGTCTATTCTTGCTTCCCATGCTCTGCAATTTAAAGCCCCCGAGTCCAGGCAGTTTGGTTCCTTGTTGCCAGCAGCTGTTTCCAGTATGACCATAGCTTATTAAGTCCTTTAGCCTTTTGTTTTGGCAATCACTGTCGTTGTTTAGTGGAACATTGAAATGGCCACCTCACCTACGTACAGACTTGCGTTTCCAAAGCAAGTTCTTAGATAATTTCAGCACTCATCAATACACTAATTACATTTTCTGATTAACACGTTGGCTACCGAATGTCACACATATGTGACGTAATGTTAAAAAAAAAACTTTAAATATAGACCACCGTCACATATATGTTGCTTAAGGTGTTTCCAGTGTACCGACAACACATATATTGGACGCAGTCACGATTCAGTTAAATGACTCGCCACGCCCATTTGGTCCACTGAATCAATCTAAAACCTGTTTATCAGTCTATAGGAATGTGTGACACACATGTGTGTCGCTTGGTCTCTGGGTACGACTTCAATTTTTATTTTTACAGATTTTCAAAGTTGACCATCTTATCTGTTCACATGATGCCATTAGTGTTTGTTTACTACACATTCCACATAGAGTTTTTTATTGTGTGACACATTGTCCTGTATATTTTTAGTATTTTTTTAGTGTAGTAAAACTATTTTTCATTTATTTCCCAGTCATCCAACTCATGACACATATGTGAGACAGTCGGTCTATAGCAAACAAACATAATACAAAATATTACTATAGACCGACGTCAAACATATGTGACGCAATAGAAATGCTAAAATAGTACTGAAATAAATTTGTTTTCCAGCTTTTATGAGCAAATATATATATTATACATCAAATTATATAAAAATAGCGAAAATATTTTTTGGTCTCTGGGTTAGTATTTGTCACAATTACTTGGTCTGTGGTGAGAGTATCGAGTACTAGGATCGGTCTGCTGGGAACTCCCGGCGACCCGAATTTCCGACCGTAGGTAGCCAACGTGTTATTGTGATAAAATGAGTTACATTTTGAGATGAAAAGAGAGTTACCGTGGACATTGTTAGATAATGTTGGTTATTTTTATTTACTTAAAACAAATCAAACTTGAGCTGACCAGGGAACTTTGTTTGGATTCATTTGGTATCACTGAGTGTTTCACTGTTTGAACAGGAAAGAGAAGAGGCCCTTTCTGTGGCAGCTAGGAGAGAAGAAGCGGAGAGAACAATCACAGAGATGAACCGTCTCCGCAGTGAAGAGCTGAGGGAACGCAAAATTCGGTTAGTCACAGAATTCAGTTCAAAATCATTCTTAGTTATCATAGACAAAGTTATTGTTGTTTCATTTATGCATATGCGTATGTATTCGGACCATAAAAAGTGGGTGAACTTTTCTTGAAAGTTCTTATGAAAATAGATTCAATTATTTTAAGTTGGTAGATGGCTATGTTAGCCATATGATATATATACATATATGTATATACTTACTTACTTAGCGCGGATGGACCCCAGAAGGATCACACATAGCATTCTGACATCGTTTCTTCCATACTGCTTTCATCCTTTCTCCATGTTTTCTTTTTCTTTCTTCTGTCCACTTCGTTCCTGGCTTCTTTGGTAGCGCTTCCTTCTCTGACAATACTTTCCACTTATTTACTTTATTTCTAAAGATTGCTCTTCCCCTGACATCTTTTGGTTCTACTTTTGTTTTTCGTAAATCAAGTCTAACTTGGCTAATCCACGGTGTAGTTAGTTTTACTTCTTCTATAAATCTAAGAATTTTATTGTTTTATTTATTTTATTTTCTTATGTCTGCTGCTAAATTTGATATATTTTCAGTGGTTCTTATTGATTGCATTCGGTAACCTTCTGTTAATCTTGGTCCTAAAATTTTTCTCAAAATTTTGCGTTCTTCTTTAAGTATCTTTTCTTTGTCTCATTTTGTATGGAGAGTCAATGTTTCGCTGGCATAAAATGCTGCTGGTTTAATTACAGTACAGTAGTGCCTGATTTTTGTGTTGGAGGACAAGCATTTCTTGTTGTAAATGTTGTGCGTCAAGCCATATGCTTTTTTTCATTTTCTGCTGTCTTATCTTCTGTGCTACTTTTTCCCCTCCTGTTGGTTCCAAAATTTCGCCTAGGTATTTAAAATGGTTAACTCTATTAATTTTTCCATATTCTGTGTTTAAGCTTTTAATGTTGAATTTAGTGCAGAAAATTTCAGTCTTTTTAAATGAAATTTGTAAACCTACTTTTTCGGCGCATTCCTTAAGAATTTTTATTTGTTTGATTGCGGTTTCTTCTCTATCTGCAAGAATGACCAAGTCATCCGCAAAAGCTAAGCAAGATACTTCTAATTTGTCTTTAGTTCTACCGAGATGAATTGGTTTCCAGTGAGATAGATTTTTCAATTGTTTTTCCCTATTTTTATACATATCATTATTTTATGTGTGCTTCCTTTGTTATATTGTCCTTTTTTATTTTGGGTTCAAAGTTACCAACAAATTAACTGTTTTTAATTTTCTTTATTTTTTTCTCTTAAATTTGGGTTTTATTTTAGAATACAATATGATTTATCAAATCATGGGCTCCCCTTTTAAATTAAAATTAAAACTGAGCCAGAGATTAAAGACAGTCAAACTTTGTATTTTTAAATCATATTACGAAAATTTCAAAATCCAATAACTTCCGACACATTCAACCCTTTAGAGTCGGGTCTATAGCGTATAGCTGTAAATTAAATAAATTTAACCCTTCCCGAGCGTTTGACATATATATACGCCAATGACGCTAATGACTTGCGAGCGTTTGCTGTATATATACGCAACTCAATCTGAAGTTCATGAGCGTTTGACATATACGTCATACGTCAAATAATTAAATCGTCATTTAGGTATTTTAAAATAGTTTTTTGGCTGACTATAGTTACATTAGGCCATTAATGAATATTATTGTTTTCATAATTTTTTTATTTCAATGGTAAATTTCTGTTTGATGGGTTGGCATCACTGATGTCGAAACATCTGTTCTACCGGCCGGCTGAGTCATTCTCGTGTTATTGTTTCGCACCCTCAGACAGTATTTGTTCACCTCTTGTGAGATTCAGTGGATTAGACTGTGCTGTGCTGTGATGTTTAGTAAAAAGGACTTTTAGGTTGACTGATCCGAATTTTGAAGAGGACATAATAGAACTACTGTATGGTCGTAAAACATGTAAAAAAATTATTTTTACGAAAAAAGTGTGCATAATCAACTTCAACTATCAGATGGAAACGGAAAAAGATCAAAATTTCAAAATCTATTTTTTGACTCCAACCAAAATATTTTTCGCGTAGTGAGTGCGGCCGCGCTTAGTGGCCGCCGCTCGGGAAGGGTTAAAAATAATGTACAGTATGATATAGGTCAATCAAATTTCATCTGGGATTTAAGGATGACCTCCCATCTCAAGGTCATCCTTAAAGAAACTAAAGTGGTCCCGGGCTTAGGTCTTACCATGGCTACTACCGTAATAGCGTATTCCCTATAGGGAAATTAGCTAAAAACAGCAGCATCATCATCACTATTGCATAATCCGCTTAGAGCCAGACTATGACTTGAGATGGAGTATCTGTTGCCATTTTGGCATTTTTCTTTATTCCCATTGGTTATTGATGACATCATACCCCTCCTCCAAGCAAACTTCCCTCACAAGCTATGAAAATAGATCCTTCCTTCTTCAAATATTGATTAATTAATTTATTTTAAAATTTAAATATATACTTTCTAAGTTTTTTTTTTTTTTTTTAATTGAGCGATCTAATTAATTATTTGACAGGCCTCAAGATTTTTACCCGTTCCATATGTATATTGGTTGTAATAAACTAAACTCATGCTATAACATATGGTCCTATATTTGGCTTGGTTCTTTGTCCGCCTGTGATGTTAAAAAATAATATTTCATCATACTGCATGCAAAACAGGGAGGTTTTCCGTCCTGTTATTACTCCACGAGCAAATTTGCAATTTTTGTCGTCGTCTGAAAAGTACATGGCCAAAAGGTCTGTCCAGGACTTCTATGTGGAAAAAACAACAACTGTAGCAAAATAAACTTCTGAGTTATTTGTTTGACTTAAATTTATGTTTGAATTAAATTATTCATGAAAGTTTGTCTGTTATTAGAATTCTCTCTAATTTAATAACAAACTGTATAGATTAAAGAAGAAGTATTATAAACTAACCTAAAAATAAAACTAGTTTATTCTAGTGTAGCAGTAAGCTAAATTATAATAAAGAATTAAGATTTAAACCCTTCCTGCTCAATAACAAAATATTTCTCTGTTAACATTTTACAAAATAAAATCCCGAATGCAAGTTTGAAACTGTCACCGAGATTGCTTGTTTAGGCTACTTACAGAGTGAGCTAATGAGTAAAACCTCAACGTCTATAAAGCAATCCTTTATGTTCAGATTTAAAGGATCATCTGAACATAACGGATTGCTGGATTAGACGGAGAGTTTTACTACCTAATTGTATTAGCAATTCCTGGTCCCGAGTCACCACAATATGAGCTAATAATCTCGGCAATTTCAAACTGTTATCAGTTTTGCCTTTCCGCACACCACGCAAGATTGGACATATTGGACATACCGTAAAAGGGTTGTAGGTTTGAATAACTATAACATTTTAATTAGGGCTCTTTTTTAATTTATTTAATCTTTGTTATATTGTTTTAAATTCAATTCAGAGTCAACATACTATTATTCTATTTTAAAAATATGGGAATACTATTTCTCTTCATTCCCCCCAAATTAAAAAAAAAAAATCCCCGCATAATCACAAAAATCTCCCTCCCCCAAATTTTGGCTCTATAGCGCAAACTGCGCTATCAACCCCCCCCCCCCCCCCCCCACCCACGTGGGCACCCCTGTTTGTAAGTTACAGTAGAACCTCGATAGTTCGACTCTCGATAGTTCGACACTCCTGATAGTTAGACATGGTCCATGACAACTTAACATGTTTCTAATGACCGATTGTGGCAATGTTGGAGCCTGACAAAGGTGAAAATGTAATCAAATTGGCGAATGATTTGAATGTTATTTATCAGGGGCGGCTTTAGAGGGTAGGCAGGGTAGGCATCTGCCTACCCAAAAATAAAAATAAATTAGTATTTATTTGTTTAATGCTTGAATTGCAGTACCTATCCTTTTTGATAGCCGGAACTTTTACAGAAAAGTAATGTTCGACCATAAGCTTCAACAGTATTAAAAGTAGTTAATATAGTCCAGAATTGCTATCCTGACTAAGTCTACGCAAAACCTGCGAGGATACAAGCGCACTAATATCATTTGACAACGCTGTAAAGATTTGGCAGCAGAGCGCGGCACTGGCAAGGACGAGATGAGAGGCCGAAGAAGTCTAATACTTGACTTCTCTTTTTCGACTCCGTCCGTCATTCGACAGACTGAACAGACCTCACCTCACTTTGTTTAGTGTTCCGTGTTGTGATGGTTATGTTACAATATGGAAAGATATATAGTTAAGTTGAAGAGAGGAAGTACTGGGAGTAAACCTAGCGATCAGGACAATAAAAGCCCTAAGTAAAAGGAGCAATATACAAGTGGAAGACTAATTCTAGCTATGACTCGTCACCTTTCACTTAAAGTTGTTAATGTCCCAAACGAAATTAATACGTCTACAATAATCACAGATATCAGCTAACGTAATGCCGGGCCCACACAGCCAAGAATAAACTTTCCTAAACGGGTTGTTAGGGAAATTTTAGATCGTTTAAAAGTCCCGTTATGGTAAGGTAAATGTTTTTCTATCGGTTCTATTGAAAAGAGAGAGCTTAGCTACAACCTCCTGAGTCATCCTGGTGTTTTGTTGTTTAATTTCTCAAAATAATAAATTAGATTTCATTAAACAAACGTTTAAGGTATTTATGAGATGGTTTGTTTAAAACAATTGGTTACCTTAATACAATAATGAGAAAATGAGCCATGGCTTTAAAATGACTTAGGCCAATGATTAATTTGAATAAACGCCAATTTTCTTCAAGACATAGCTCTTTTACTGATCCTCATGAGAGTCCTTAGATAGCTTAAAACTCTTTTAAAAGTAATAGTTTTTTTTAAATTTTCTAGGTACTCCATACCCCCCGGAAAGTTGCCTACCCAATATATAAAACCTAGAGCCGCCCCTGTTATTTATGTTAAATTTCAATTAGGTTATGGTTTCACTAAAATTTAGTATTTCCTAAATTCAAATTATGATTTTTATACTCCCAGTGTTAAAATTTCCCATATACTCCCTATAGTTCGACATTTCGATAGTTCGACACTCCCTAAGTCCACAAAGTGTCGAACTATCGAGGTTCTACTGTATAAGCATTTATACAATGGCTAGACTACTCTCGAAAATTTTTGTAAGGCGTTTGGGGAGAACCAAGACGTTTGAAAGTTGGTACACAGGGCTTGTAACAGGTTATTTTTTTATTTTTTGTTATTTTTTTTGCTCTTGGTTATTTTTTGTTATTTTTTGGGAATTTGGTTATTTTTGTTATTTTTTTTTTTTTTGGGGTATTTTGTTACTTTTTAAATTTTTTTTGGGACAATTAGATTTTTATTGATCAATTTGGATGAAGCTCGTAAAAACTAAATCAATGTTAAAAAAAGGGGAAAAAATAACAAAAGTAAAAAATGGATCGGGAAGGATTTTTTTTCTATTATTTTAATTATCATTATTGCCACATCATTAGTAGATGATTACTTACCTAGTTCAAAATTATTCTACATAATTTTTATTGCCTTCATATTTTTAATATCCCGATAAAACGCTATTTTTTTTAGATTTTTAGCGACATTTTGGGTTTATCAAGGTTATTTTTTGCTTTTTTTATCATTTTGGTTATTTTTTAAATTTTTATTTTTAAAATTTTTTAGAACTGTTACAAGCCCTGGTACATTATTGTTTTTTACTGTTTGCATTGTATGCAAAAATCCAGCTTTCTCCTAATTGGTCGCATTCAACCTTCATTAACTAGGCTACATACTGTGAAGATTATCTTGATGAGACTATTGCTTCTGCACTTAAATATGTGTCTAGCATTAATAATTTATATAGGTGTCATATGTCAGTAACAAAGCTCCACAGCTGCCCATCCATGATTACCTACCCCAGAATGCGGGCCGATTGAGGTCAAGAAAACCACTTCTGCGGACAGCCTCCCATTTGATGGACACAAACTTACGATCCTTACAAACTGGATCTCCTCCTGAGATGCTTTCCAAGGTTAGAACCACTTCTTGACTGCTGACGCGACCGTAGCGGTAGGTGGTATGAATCTATCTTGGAAGCAGTGGACTTACTCAATCGTTCCCGCACTGGAATGGGAAGATGTAATTATTGGAATTACAAATAGGGAATGGCACATGACCAGTCATGCTACTGTGGAGCGAAGTATCGAACTATGGAGCACATAGTCGCAGAGTGCCCATTGAGTGCAAATACAAAATATCATTGGCAAGAAGACAACAACCAGATAAATCCTTTTCGAATTGTAAAAATGTAAACTATGTTGAATTTTCATAAAATGCATCTTTTTCACATGGTAATGAAGTTAATTTAAGTCTTGTTTCTAGCAATGAGTTACTACAAATTTTAAATAATGAACCTTTCTTTTCAACCTCTCAATTGAAAACTCAAAACCTGTCCAACATTATAATATTCTATCAAAACATTCAACATTAATCATCTCATTTATTGTCCTTAGAAATTACTCTTGATGAAATAAAACCAGATTTGTGGTTCTCAGTGAGCATAAACTGAATAATTAAAAAATTAACCATGTAAAAATCTCTGATTACAATTTAAAAACTATTATTGCAGACAACTATTCTTTGGTGCAGGGGTCATAATACTAGCTAGAAATTGTACAGAATAATAAAAACTAAAAAATTACAATTACTAAAACTGAAAACATTTTAACCAATAAATTCTTTGAATGTTGCTTGATTGAAGTTAAGTTAACAGAAACTTTATTTTCTTTAGTAGGAGCATATAAAACGCCTGGCTCTACTCTTTAAAATTTTTTTCTTGACAAGTTAAGTTTTACGCTAAATGTTGTCACAAAATTGGATCAAAAATGTGGTAGTAGCTGGGGATATAAATATTGACATATTGAAATGTTCAAAGAGTTATCAGGCGTTTTGTAATACTTAAAAAATATAACATGAATTATCTAGTAAATTTTCCTACTAGGGTAACTTTATATGGTGAAAGTGGTATAGACGACATATTTACAATTTCTCTAAAAAAAAACTTTTAATATCAGGGATAATAACTGAACTTTCAGGTCACGATACACAGTTGTTAGAGTTGCCTCAGAGGTGAAGCAAAAAGTAGAACTAACTCAAGAATGTAGAAAATATACCGTTGAAAGTATTAAAAATTTTAAAAACTGTCTCAAATATGAAACCTGGCTAGAAATTCTTTCCTCGTCAGTAGAAGAGTAATGTGATGTTTTTTTCTTTATATTTTATTTTGACTTTTGTTTCCCAAAAGAAAAAATCCCATCTTTATCAAAGCAAGAGGAATTGGGTTACTCAAGAATTAAAGATAATAAAGATAATATAATTAATTCAAGTCAGACTATTAGAGTTACAAAATAAGTTCTAAAACAATTGCTTAAAAGCCTAAAAAAGCTATTTTGCACAAGTAAATTCAACTACAATGGAATATTTAGAAAGTAGCATAGAAAACTCAAGATAATTTTTCTAAAGCGATTCGGAATATAATCAACACTGAAATTAACAAAAACACATTATATTGGGTGTCCAGCTTCAACATTTACAAATGTTACCAGGTTATTCAGCAAGCGAAAATAAACAAAAAAGTCTGTAGCCTATGTATAAACATATGCCCCAAAATGCTTAATTAAGCCGCTAGCCGCCATTTTGTTTTTTTACACTTAGT
The DNA here is from genome assembly GCA_030545055.2 of Neoaliturus tenellus. Classification (NCBI taxonomy): domain Eukaryota; kingdom Metazoa; phylum Arthropoda; class Insecta; order Hemiptera; family Cicadellidae; genus Neoaliturus; species Neoaliturus tenellus. The sequence continues at coordinate 107,687,115 of CM061535.1, forward strand.
AATTTTTATTTCCATAACGGGTAGTTGTATTGAGTTCATATTTGGCATGTACCTTTATCACCCCAATGTTCATTTTCAGAGAAACAATTATTTTTTCCTGATTTGTATTTTTCAAAAGGCGGCCATTTAAAAGTTTTAATCTCATATATCTCAAAAATTTTAAGTTCTATCAAAACTTTACAACAAACAACTATATCAAGTTTGTAAAGATCTGACAACAAATAACAGAGTTATTGTGTTATTTTTTATTAAATTACCAAATTTGCATTGATAATAACGCAAAATTAAAATAAGTTTTTCTGCAGGAAAATTGCAATAACTCTTTTATTTGTTATCAGATCTTTACAAACTTCGTATCATTGTTTAGATAATTTAATTTGTCAACTTTTTTGTCTGTTGTAAAATTTACAATACATTGACGGTTTTTTAAATATTTGAGTTAAAAAAATTATATTGGCCGCCATTTTGAAAATACACATTGGGAAAAAATATTTTTTTCTGAAAATTAACATTGGTGTTATAAAGGTACATGCCAAATGTGAAATAGATTAAATTGATAACAAAGTATATTATAAACCTGAAAATGTGTAGAAGTATTCAATGATTATTTCTTTAATATAGTGTATAAATCGGGAGCTATTTCTTTGTCTTCAGGAATGCAAAGTTTCGCCTCACCTTAAAAAAATGATAGGCAAATTCATATTCCACCAGTGGATGAAATTTAAATAAGCAATATATTATCATCTTTAAAAATAAGTTTACTTTTGGATATGATGAAATTCCAATGCTTGTTATTAAAAGAGCTAAAGATAGTTTGATTAAGCCCCTAGCACAAGTACATATCATAAACTCTCAACTTATTTCTGGCATTTTTCCTAGTAAGTTTAAAATATCAATAACACGTACCTTACATAAAAAAGAAAATGTAACGGACCCTTCTAATTACAGGCCTTTATCTAACTTGCCTACTATTCCCAAAATATACAAGTGCGCAATGCACTCTCGTTTGATGACCTTTTTAAATAGTAATGATTTATTTGACAAGGAACAACATGAATTTATGCCTCGGAAATCGGTTACTACTGCAGGTATAGATTTTGTAGAAACTATAATTAATACCATTGATAAAGGTAAAACACACTTGGAACTTTTATGGACCTGATTTTTATGGATCCTTTGACAGTGTCTCCCATCCAACTTCAATTTCAATTTTAAATAGCATTGGTTTAAAAAAAATTCTCTGAAATGGTTTCAGTAATATTATTGTAAAATAGAAAACAATGTCGAAATTCCTCAGGTTGATAAATTTAACAGTTTGATGAAAGTGAAATCATCTCTGAAGGAAGTCAAATATGGAGTACCATATTTAGTGCTCGATGAAAATTTAGCTTGGAATCATCATACTGACAAATTGAAGAATAAGAAATTTATACCATTCTATATTTATAGATTGTATGAATCATAAATAAAGAAAATTTGACTGATTGATTGAATGCTTTGTGAAGAGTTGATCGGTGTGAATAGCACAAGTGAAGCTGGGCTGAAATGGCTTAGCACACTGTATTTAGCTTAATAAAAAGAGATCAACAATTCTGTTTTAAGATTTTTGTTTTTTACACATATTGACTCAGGTGTTCTGCACTGCAGAATTTATTTTATTATACTTAAAACTTGGTGGCTGGCTAAATTTGCCATACGATTTATTTAACAAAACTACACCTCATTTTATCCATAATAATCATCACCTCTCATCAGTTTTGTTCTATGCCCTGGAAAATAAAGTTAAAGTTAATTTCATTTATATTTCAGCTACAATGTCAACATTGAAGTAATAGAAGCTGACATGAGAGAATTAATACAACAGCATAAAAATAACCCAGACGTTGCATTTTCACATTGTGTGTCAGCCGATTTTCACCATCGTAAAAACATGAGTGCAGGGGTGGCTGTAGCCTTTAAAGAGAATTTTGGCAAGCCCACAAATGCAAACTACTGCAACTCGAACTTGACATTGCAGAAAGAAGAAAATGGTGCAACAATATTTAGCTTAGTTACTAAATCACAATTTTTTAAAAAACCTCGTGACAGTAACTTTATATACTACAATGCAGCTTTTAACCAACTGACTGAAGAATTTTGTAAGCTCAAATTAAAAACCCTCATATGTTCACCGATGGGGTGCAGTAGGGATCGAGTGGCCCCGGAATATTTTGCTAAGAACATCGTAAGGTTTCAGAGGGTCACTGGAGCTTCAGTGGTAATTGCAACATCGAATGTCTATAGTGGAAGACATAGCTTACCACATGCTGAACTTCTAAAACGCCTAAATGATGGCATTACCAGGGAAGTTCTCCAGTTGACATCTGACTCTGAAGTACAAAACACTCCACATGATACACCACTGAGTACTCAAAGTCAAAAAAGTCAAAACTAGTCTGTAATTATAGGTGACTCAAGTGCAAGTAGTGATATTTTTATAAAAAAACCTCCTTTTTCAGATTAATAGGAAATCAGACACAATCTTCTTTTGACTCTAATAAATTGCCAAAGATCAAAAAGTCAGATTTATTTTTATTTCATTTAAATTTTAAGAATTAGAAACTATTTAATTAACTACACGTTATGACTTCCCTGCTCAAATGTATACTTAAATGAATATTGGCTTCAACCGATAAAATTGATTTTTATATTCCAAAGGCGTGCAAGCAAGGTTCATTGTACATTAGAAGCCCTCAAATCTGGCCACCTCGGGACCAAATCTCCAGCCATACTTTGAAATGGCGGGAATTAAGAGGCGGTTTATTGAACTGGTTAAACAGAAAACTTATTAATGTGTGTTCCAAAAATGAATTAATATGGTATATTTACCTACAAAAAGTACTATCCCAAACAATGTTATGTATTGACTCTAACAGTCACAATTTACTTACTCCGATTGTAATAATGCTGAAATCACACAACGGAAAAGAAGTCCCTGGTGATGAAACTGCGTTTAACAAACAGTAATAAAGATCGGATGTCAACTAAGGTCCTAAAGTATAAATGGAACTGCAATAGCGATGGAATCCGTCTAGTCAGTGGCGTAACTGATTTTTGCGGGCCTCCCTGCAAACTTATTTTTGCCCCCCCGGCTCCCCTCCATAGGTATAGTCATCGGTTATCACTGTTTTTCGTCACTAAACCAATGTCAACCAATGGTTACTGGTGGTGGTAGAGCTCTTTCTATCAAACTTATATTTCACAAAGAATGTATTAAGACAAAGTTAAGTAAGTATTACTATGCATGTATAGTAATTGCAACATTGCATGCTAAGTAATCTACAGAGTGATCAGCTAATGATTATTCTTATATTTTAGATTCTAATACTTCTTATAGAACAACCTGTTTTCAAATACAATTTCAGTTTAAGCAATCAATTTTAAGACTTTTTTACTAATTTTTTTATTTTTTTGCTTATCTGTTTAGTAGCTTGGGGGCACTTTTTGTGATGGAATTTGCTGCCATATTTGAAAATAGCAGCCAATTTTTAAGAATCTGAATTCATATTTTTAATGGTCTCTAAAGAGGAAGTACAGTTACCCATTTAAAGTTTGCTGTAACTATTCTAGTTTACGAGATATTAATGGTGGCCAAATTGAGTTGATCACAAAACTTTAAGCGCCCCCTAGTGTTTTTTCTTATTAAAGCATTTCCTTGTTAAAACATACAAAATAGAAACCCCAAGCCTTAAATAAATTTTAAAATAATTTTATATGGTTTTATTTAAGTGAAAAATGTTTTTTTATCAGTACTACTCCTCTAAAGTCTTTGTATTGTCTTCATCGGAACTTCGTAGCAAGTACGGAGTTCCAGTTTACGGAGTTTTGGGAAGCTAGTGATTTGATTATCTCTCTGAAACATATATTCATACAGCAGTCTCGTTCTCTATACTTGTATACATAAGCCACTAAGCTTTTCTTGGGCTATTGTGCTTGGAATACTGGAAAGGATCCCAAAATGAAATTTACGGGACACAGCACAACAAATTGACCAGCAAGCAGGTTGAAACCTAACTATCATAAAAATATTCAGTATTTTATGAGAATTATATTCCCGGCAATTTGAGAATATACAATTGCACCATATCAAATTTAAAATTGCTAACATAAGTTCAAAATTATCATATTTCACATTTCCATATTATTATATTTCCTTTTATCATATTTCCCATTGCACGGTCCCCCTCCACGGGCCCCCCTTAGCTGCGGGCCCCCCGCACCGCGGGCTCTGCAGGCCTTGTGTTACGCCACAAACGGAACAGTGACCTGTAGTGACCTATTCCCGATATAATATTGATGATCGGGCCATGAAAAACGTAGCAAATAAAGATTATGATTGCAATCCGTAGGCCTACAGGAGCAAAATATTTTAGAAGACTCCTGAAAATAAATTGTCCGAAGATTGGTGATTTAAAATGGAACAAGTTGACTTTAGTTCATTTCAGCCATTGAAAGTTCCATGTCGGAGTGTTTTATTTCTAGAGGATTGCGGCCGGATTATCCCCTGTTTCAACCATCTAAGGCTGGGCTAGAGGGCTTCTACTTTATTGCAGAACTAAAGGCTATGATGGGTCATTAATTTTTAATGACAGAGTATCTATTTTTTTAACGAATTAAATATTGAAAACCTTGCACTTGAGTCGGACATTGAGGTATGTTCAATCTTTGAATTTCAGTGCTTATAATATCAGTTAACTGTGCCAGATCACACAGCCTTACTTTTGTTGATATATCAGAAACCGTGCATGCTTCAGTTGTAAAATAACATAATGTATAATTTAGTCTTGGTAATTTTAATGTAGATATGAAAAACAACTCATTGTACATATTCTAATTTATATGCTACAATCCTATGATGCATGCGGTTTGTTCTTGCTTGGATAATATTAACTTACCAATTGTAACAGCTCTGTATTCAAGAATAATGTTGTAAAATAACATGTTTCTGAGCATGATATTCTGTGTTTAAGGTGATGTTTAATGTAGATATGAAAAAACTTATTGTACATATACTAACTTATGTGCTGAAATCCTATGATGCATACGGGTTGTTCTTGCTCAGATAATAGTAACTTACCAATTGTAACAGCTCTGTATTAAAGAATAATGTTGTAAAATAACATGTTTCTGAGCATGATATTCTGTGTTTAAGGTGATGTTTAATGTAGATATGAAAAAAACTTATTGTACATTTACTAACTTATGTGCGGATTCCTATGATGCATACGGGTTGTTCTTGCTTAGATAATATTAACTTACCAATTGTAACAGCTCTGTATTAAAGAATAATGTTGTAAAATATCATGTTTCTGAGCATGATATTCTGTGTTTAAGGTTTAAGGTGATGGTTAATGTAGATATGAAAAAAAACTTATTGTACATAAACTAACTTATGTGCTGAAATCCTATGATGTATACGGGTTGTTCTTGCTTAGATAATACTCACCAATTGTAACAGCTCTGTATTCAAGAATAATGTTGTAAAATATCATGTTTCTGAGCATGATATTCTGTGTTTAAGGTGATGTTTAATGTAGATATGAAAAAAACTTATTGTACATTTACTAACTTATGTGCGGATTCCTATGATGCATACGGGTTGTTCTTGCTTAGATAATATTAACTTACCAATTGTAACAGCTCTGTATTAAAGAATAATGTTGTAAAATATCATGTTTCTGAGCATGATATTCTGTGTTTAAGGTTTAAGGTGATGGTTAATGTAGATATGAAAAAAAACTTATTGTACATAAACTAACTTATGTGCTGAAATCCTATGATGTATACGGGTTGTTCTTGCTTAGATAATACTCACCAATTGTAACAGCTCTGTATTCAAGAATAATGTTGTAAAATATCATGTTTCTGAGCATGATATTCTGTGTTTAAGGTGATGTTTAATGTAGATATGAAAAAAACTTATTGTACATTTACTAACTTATGTGCGGATTCCTATGATGCATACGGGTTGTTCTTGCTTAGATAATATTAACTTACCAATTGTAACAGCTCTGTATTCAAGAATAATGTTGTAAAATATCATGTTTCTGAGCATGATATTCTGTGTTTAAGGTTTAAGGTGATGTTTAATGTAGATATGAAAAAAAACTTATTGTACATTTACTAACTTATGTGCGGATTCCTATGATGCATACGTTTTGTTCTTGCTAAGATAATATTAACTTACCAATTGTAACAGCTCTGTATTCAAGAATAATGTTGTAAAATAGCATGTTACTGAGCATGATATTCTGTGTTTGAGGTTTAAGGTGATGGTTAATGTATATAAAAAAAAAAACTTATTGTACCTATTCTAACTTATGTGCTACAATCCTATGATGCATACAGGTTGTTCTTGCTTAGATAATCTTAACTTGTAACAGTTCTGTATTCAAGATTAATGTTGTAAAATAGCATGTTGCTGAGCATGATATTCTGTGTTTAAGGTTTAAGGTGATGGTTAATGTAGATATGAAAAAAACTTATTGTTCATTTACTAACTTATGTGCTGCAATCCTATGATGCATACGGGTTGTTCTTGCTCAGATAATAGAAACTTACCAATTGTAACAGTTCTGTATTCAAGAATAATGTTGTAAAATAGCATATTTCTGAGCATGATACTCTGTGTTCAAGGTGGTGGGTTTTTAACCAGCAATATAAAATATTAGTGTGAAATTTAATATGAAAATAACTTTTATAGAGCTAGACACAAAGTAGCCAAAGTACACAATGTAAATGTAGAAATAACTTTAATGTTATCTAGACAGCAACTGAGAGAATCAAGTGAGGAATTGAAGACATTGGAAGCAAGACTTCGAGCAGCTTATGTGAGCAAAGAGTTAGCTGCTCAGATTGCTGAGAAGAGAGCAGCTGAAGCCATGGCAAAGGTAAGCCATGATCACCTCCAGTGTTCATGTATTATGAACATCTAGATTTTTTTAACTACTTCATTTTTTATTTTCATTTTTCATTTTTTTAAGTACTACTTTTTAGACAGATACCTTCATAGTGTTACGAGCTTACGGGTTATAAACAATAACACTTGGCAATCTCCACAGCAAACTATAATTTATTACAAATCTGATTAATTTACAGATGCAAAATAATGCTTAATACCTTGTTAAATTTATTTAATTCTTAACCAGCTACAATAATGAACTAAATAGAAGGTTTAATTACCTGTCGTCAAGTGATCCTCTAGTCTTGATATCGACTACAGCTGTTTCACATTCCAAGAATGCATCATCAGGTCAGAACGTCAGTTGCCACTTTTTAAAAACTATCCATCTGAATTGATTTCGTCAAAAATAACATTAAAATTACACGGACACAAGTACACATACATAACACTGATTTGGCCAAATTTAACGAAACGGGAACGAACACGAGCACATGCGGCGCCGACGATTGATGAGTCATGACTGCAGTGCACCGGTTGTAGTGGCCCCGCCCCCTTCTCTCTTATCAGGTCCTTTTCTTTGGGCTTGGTTATCTAATATTTGAATGGCAGTGTTGTAAACAATGTTTGATTCAAATGACAGTTTTTCATTGAGGACATGGTCGGGCTCTATTTTTGATGCTCGGTAAATCTCGAATTCTTCAACTGTATTTAAATATTTCCCTTTGTTGCAATTGTGTAAAACTTTAAGATTGGTTTGGATGTCGGTGTAGTTGTGGTTGGAATTGATGAGATGGTTGGCGTAGGCTGAATTGGTTGATTTTTTAGGTAGGTGCTCTTTAAACCTGACATCGTTTCGTATTGAGCATGGAGTTTAGCTTATTAGTAGTTTTAAAGATAAAATTACATTATTCTTTCCCATTTCGTTCTTTAATGTATTATTTAATGCTACTCCGTATTCACAACTAACATATTTTTTGGTACCAGAATCTGTAGGAACTGTGTTTGTTTTGTGTAGATGTTTATTGATGAGTTTATTTATCAATGAACTGTTATAACCATTTGACACAGCTATGTACTTTAAAATCTGAACTTCATTGTTGTAATCTTCTGGGCTCATAGGTATGGATATCAGGCGGTTGACGAAACTATTGTAGGCGGCTATTTTGTGGTTGTAAGGATGATGCGAGGCGGAATAAATGGTTTGGTCTGTGGTAGTTGGTTTTCTATAAATCTTGAAACTGAAAGTACTGTTGTTGTTCTTCGTTATGGTTACATCCAGGAAGTTGATTGACTTTTTGTTTTCAGTTTCTAATGTGAACTTTAAGTTGTTGTGAATGCTATTCAAATATGAACCAAAAAGATTGATCTGCCTTATATTACCATTGTAGCAAATGAACGTGTCATCGACATAACGACAGTAAAAAATTATCTGGTTTAGGTATCTGTTTTCATTATTCCATAAGTACTGATTTTCGATGTGATTCAAAAACAATTCTGAAAGAATGCTGGATAAGGGGGAGCCCATAGCTAAACCTTGTTTTTGTACATAATATTTATTTTCAAACGTGAAATAGTTCTGTTTTAGCACGCAACTGAGTAATTTTATCAACTCGTCTTTGGCTTCTGCTGTCATTGTAGAATGTTTATCTAGATTGTTACGTAAAATATCGATGGTTTCTTCAATCGGGACATTTGTGAATAAATTTACGATGTCAAATGACGCTATTGTGTATGAACTCTTAAGATTGATTTGCTCTATTTTCTGAACCAAGTCTACTGTGTTTTTTATACTGTGGTTATTCTCTAATATTGTTTCTTTGCGAATTATATTTTCAATCTTTTTTGCGACTCTGTACGCTGGTGACGGCCTAAAATTTACCAGGGGTCTAATCGGGACATTGGCTTTATGGATTTTCGGCAAGCCTCGTAAGATTGGAGCTTGAGGGTTGGTTACTTTCATAAATTTAATTTCATCTTTAGTAAAAATGTGTGTCGAGGAAGAAATTAGTTTGTTTATGTCTTTAGAGAAAGTAGGCGAGGGATCACGATTCAAGTGTTCAATGTTGTTCACTTCAAAGAATTCATGGACTTTGTTTACATAGTCATGTTTGTCCAGGACTACGATGCAGTTCCCCTTATCGGCTTTTGTGATAACGACGTTGTGTTGTTCTAGCTTGTTTCTAATGCTGGTAGCAACTTGTTTCATGGGCTTATATTTAGTCAAGTACTTCTTCCTGGGAACGGGGTTGTTAATCGTTTTAATGATTTTATTTGAAACCATAACTCTAGCTGAATCTCGTGCGTCGGTTGAATTAAGATGCTTTATGGCGGTTTCAGCGTTGAAAAGTTCGGAAACTAAGCTTTTGTTTCTGTCATTTGGGAAATTAAAATTCAAACCCTTGTTCAATAAATCTAATTCTTGTTCTGAAAATTCAATGCTGGTCTTATTGATCACTCTGGGGTGGAAGGTGTGATTGCATGAAATGGTTTCTGATACTAGTTGTGTTCTTACTAATGTGTCAATTTTCTTAACCTGTATTTTCTTTTTAGCCTGGACCTTCTTTTGTACTTGAGAATCTATTTCGTAAAAAATGCTATATTGTGACGGATGTAAACTGTTCATTAATTCAAAATGTTTGTTTAACAGTAACTTATTTAGCATACTTTTCTTTGCATAGGATGATTTTATTTCCTGTTTGATCCACGTTACTTCAGCTACTTTTTTAGCAGAAGTAAACTGTTGACTTTTTTTATTATTTAAGAGAGAACACTCAGTAATCTGGCCCAGACTTATTTAGCCCTGTCATTCAAAAAAGTATGTACACCATGAACCTAGTTAGACGTCCGAGACAAGTACAGACAGTCAGGTGGTATGCAATCAGCTGTTTTGTGCCACCACTTCCACACTTGCCTCTCGTTTACCCATAAACATCTTTTGTTTCTACACAATTATATAACATTTTCAAAACCCAAATTGGTTGGGTTCTTTTGCTGTCTGTTTACCGTCTACTGGGCCTGTGTGCACGGGTCTGGCCGCTGCAACGTCAACTAACCGCGAGCAAATTTACTGGCCAAAGTCAAACATGTTTTTCTTTTGTGGTTACTTAGGAGCTAGTAGCCTGGTCACGTGACCTAGAGGCAGCCATTAGTGGACGTTGCATGTGGTTACTAGCCACCACTAGGGTTTCAGCGTTTGCAGAGAAAAGACTTGTTGCTTTTTATTTTTGTTGTTTTCTAGTAAATTAAAGTTTTGCACAGGGCTGCCATTAGGGAGTTAGGAGCATGGGGCAAAATTTAAGGAGGAGCTGTCAGATACTCATTTGTGAGTTAACAAATGCCTTCCAGATTTGAAAATTTGGAGCCATACAACTTGTAAATGTGCAACAGTAAAATATTTTTACCAATATGGTGCTTACATGCTTCAAATTTAACACAGACCTACACACAGTCAGTTAAAGGCCAACAAACCAAAAATGAAAAATTTTGAATTTTAACAAGTGGATAGTGGTGGCCTATGGCCAAAAGTCTATTGGTATTTTAAACCTCTAATTAACTTAAAATGTGTTTCGTTAATTGAACTATAACTTTGCAGTTTACTTTTTAGTACATTAACCCTCCAGGCATATTTTATGATGTCTCAGCATTTTTTTACTAAAAAAAATGTTTAAACTAATCTAATATGACACTGAGGAGTTTAAAATTTGATATTCCTTTACTCACATAGCTTGCTAATAAATAATAACCAAACTTGGAAATTAAACAATAATTTTGCACTGTACAGTGCTGAAAACACTCTGGAACTGGCTGCCACTAGTTGAAGCCAATAATGTCCCTGTGTGTTGGGGCGTTTAGCTCGGAGTCTAGTAGTGGCAGCCTGTATGATACGCTACTATTGTCCATGTGTGCAGGGGGCTTTATACTGGTGTGCCCGCTCCTCAAAGTTTAGGCTTAACAGGAGTTAATATTTTTATTAATAAGTTAAGTTTCATGATTTTTTTTATTTTGTTTTTGATTTCCAAATTTTGCCCCATAGGTGGAACGGCGTAAGATTCATGAAGTAGCTGAGGCTGAACGTAGGCAAATGGAAGAACAAGACAGGGAGCAATACCAAGCGACCTTGGCGTCTAGGATCAGGTAGGCTCTCTGGTAGAGTATACTGGGTGACCTTGGCTAATAGGCAGGTCCATTCAACCTTCGGGTGCCCTAGACCCAAAATTATATGCTGCCCTTAGTTTTTATCATAGGCCTAGTTGTCAGGAAATTCCAAGACAAGTACCTTTTTGGATATCACTTGTTTGAATATCACACAGAGACAGGGATATTATATTTAATCCAGACAGCAAAGCCAACTTTGGCCAATCCAGGGTTTCTACAGTCAGGGAAACCTGGGCTAAAGCTTATTTTACCATAACTCAGTTCCACAAAGGAAAGACGAAAAATAAATGTTTTGCTTACTAGTTCATTGGTGATGATGCATTTTATTCAAAATGATTCTATTAAATATTAATTTAAATAAGATTTTTAATATGAAAAAAATTAATATTAAAATTCTTTAAAAAAAGAAGATAATCAAATTCTGTTTCCATCAAAATGTTTTATTAAATAGGCCTTTAAACATGAGCAAAGATTTTTACTATGCCATATTATGCTGTACGTTTGACATCTATAAGATTTGAACCTCTAGATTTTTCAATCTCTTATTTATACCAGTTAAAACTATTTAAAAACAATTACTTGGGGTTTATTTGATGGGGAAGTATTTGTTAAAAGATTGTAGGGTGAATTTTTTTATCTGTTATAAATTAGAGACAGCTTGCTTATAAACCTATTTAATTAGTGATATTTGTGGTAAAAAAAAACTTATTTTAAGATAGAAAATTGTTTAACCAATGAAATTAACGTATTTATCTAGTTTTACTTTTTAATGCAGTTTACATATAGCTGGTATTCCTAGTCCAAATAAAAACAGATTAGACCTATTTTCTTTAATTTGTTTTACCATTAATTTTTTTGACTTCATTTTTATGAAATAGAAAGAAAATTTTATACTGGAAATTAATTAAAATTAATTAAAATATTGTTTATCCATATGAAATACACATTTTTGTATGTACATGCTTAGTTATTGAAACAAAATGCTGAGTCACTGTTGGGAATTTGGTCAGGAGACTTTTTCAGAAGGGTCAGAGAGCAATACCAAGCGACCTCGGCATCTAGGATCAGGTCTAGTAGAGTATGTTAGGTATCTCTCTAGCCTAATCGTTAGCGCCTTGGACTTCGGTTCAAGATGTCACAGGTTCAATTCCCGGGATGTCCACCACACGAGTTAGGACCGTTTTCCCTTAAAGCGTTTCTGGTACTCTGTACATTCCTTCAAGTAAAATGCCTTAGGCATAGACACAAGCAAAAAAGTCAGGGAAAAGTCCGGGAAATGAAGAATTGAATTTCTGTAGAAACACTGCAATCTTACCGATCTCCAGGCAAAAATTGAGCATTGAAAAGGTGTCTCGGCTAATATTTCATTGTGTTCCACTGACCAACAGGCACTCTATTTGATGTATATTACACTCATCACACTCACCCTTCATTCATATTCACCTTATCATACGCATCATAGAGTGGGTTAGTGGATCACGGTGTACCAAGAACGTGGCATATCAAAGTGTACCATGTGGCTTGAGTTAAGCTCTAATCTTTTCAATTTTATCCCAAGAGTTTTTTTACCCTGATGCCAGAGTTTACGCCTACCTTTTTATTGAAAACCAATCTTGTGTTCTTATATTTTTCCTATTGATACTAAAATGTTGTCATTTTACTAGGGGGATTTGCAAATTTGAAGATACTAATATTTTTGTTTAGTTGTTTTTATTGTTTAATATTTTAATCCCAGGATTGTTATATTTCAAGTTTGTTGAATTCATGTTTTTTACATTTCAACACAAAAGCGCCTATATTTAATTATCAAAATTAATTACAAGGCACCGTAGGTTATTAAATTATGTTTGGCTTGAACAGATAGCAACAGTGCAACAACATAACAAGCATATAAGCCCTGATCCGTACCCCCTCGATTCCTTAGCAACATAGTGTAGTAAAATTAAGCCAAAATCTGGCTGGAAACTGAAAAAATTGGACAGCAAATTTTTGCTGAAATATGTTTTATGTTATCCCCTGACCTTCCTCAGAAAAATATCCTGAAATCTTCAGTTTGGGACAAGCCTAAAAATGATGGGATGGCCCATGTAGAGTCAGAAGTAAATTATATGTCGGCTAAAGCTAATGGGTTTATGTATATCAAATTTAAGGTCTTAACTAGTAGAATTCAATATCACAAACTCCATCTTAAAAGGTTGCCTGATTCAAAAATGGCATCTTGTCAAACTTTTAATAAAAATCTAATTTTTTCCCTAAACGCTTTACAATACAATAATATTCTGAATACTCAACCTTTTGAGGAATGGTTTGTGGCAAACCTTTACTATTGCAATTACCTTTGAAGATGCAGGTAGCTTGACATACGCTTATTATACTAACCTTGAACTAGGGATGGACGAGATTGGATTTTCAGTTCGAGACGAGACGAGACGAGAATTTTTAATTCTCAAATAATTTCGAGACGAGATCGAGACGAGATTTTTCCTCTCATATATTACGAGAAATGTGCGTTCGGGATTTTAATCTGATTTTGTAACATGGTTAATCCTGATTAATGTGAAGGAACAAATATTTCTTTGTAAATTGCTGATTATGTTAATAAACTGAAGTTAAAAAAGTCACTTTCTTAACAAAAGGTCTAGGCCTATATAGGAATGTACCCAATAAAAAGGTTGAGAAGATATAGGCTCACCATAAACCCTACCGACCTACGTTTAATAAAACATAAAAAGAGAATCATCTGTTACAGTTACTTACTTCACTTTTCACTTTCATGTTTCACACTTTTCACTATTAACCTACTTTAAAATGTTTCCAAATAAGAGCTTTTCCTCACTCACAGATTTGTAATAGGCATAGGCCTACTAACTTTGAATCACAAGCCTAGAGACTGGGAGGCTAACAAGAAATAACTTTTAATTGGAGGATTTTAATTTTCAACTCTCTCTTCTTCTTTGTCCATAAGACAATCTTCAGCTCTCATTTTGTTTGCTATTCCTTTTCATTTCTCCAAACTATTAAAGTCCTGTATAAATAACTTTCACTGCTTTTGAATTCATGTAATTCCCTCAATTTGTCCATTTGTCGTCTGCTACTGCTAGTGGTAAGGATTTTATTTATTTGCTCCTAACTGAATAAAGGCAAGCATTAGTGTAGCCATGAAGCTTGTATGGTTCTGGTAAGACCATTGATTTTCTATGTATTCAACACAACCTATTTATTGCTGTTCAACAATTATTGTTAATATACCTATTCAGTTTTTTTTTATTATCCAAACCTTGAAATAAAATCAACCATCAGCCGATTTTAAGCATTTATGGCTTAAAATAGCTGAACTCTGCTAAGAGTGTGAAAGGAAATTAAATTATGTATTACGTGGGATATTTGAGGTTAGCCATTATTCAACCTGATTGGCTATCTTGTCTCTTGTCATTCATCTGATTGTCACTACTATTCTTACTGCTAATGTCAAAACAGCTCTTAAATTTGTCAAAAATTATTTGAATCAGTTTTAAATAATCATCTTGAAGCAATTAAATGTCAAATAATGATTGTTTATTGTTTATAAAGTTTTCCCAATGTTCTAAAGACTTATCAAACAAATGAATTATTTTATAAATCAGAAGCTATGTTGACTCCGCCCACTACTGTTGATCGTCAGTACCACTAATAGTCCGTGCAGATGCAGCCATAGAGCCATCTCCCACTCTCCAGTCCAGTCCAAATCTTGGAAGTCCAATCGTCGTTTATGATGGCAATTTATGTTTGAAGTTGTGAGGAGGATAGGAAAATAAAACACTTCACATTGCTTCAAAATAATTTATTTTGCAGTATTTAATTCGTAGATTATTTATACCCGTTTTTATCGTTATTCATGAATTATTTCTCGTCTCGAAAAATCTCGATCAAAATAAAATCTCGTCTCGGTTAACGAGATTAAAAATTTCTCGAAAATTTCTCGTAATTTCGAGACTCGTCCATCCCTACCTTGAACCACCCTCTACATTGACGTCCAAAAGAGGAAGTTCTGAAAATTGTAACGTAGCTAATAGCCATTACTTGGTAAGGAGACCAAACCACACCTTAAATGGTCTAATATGTTGAAATATATTGCTTTTTAACATTTTGATAGTATAATTTTAATGTAAACATTGAAATTAGCCATTTTCTTCCATATTGAGATATGGTTTACGGAATTGTATTCTACCATTTAACACCTTTAACTTATTTTATATAAACCTTCTGGAAAACATTTAAATTCAGTTATGCTTAGTATCAAAGTTATTGTAACTACTCCTGGACTATCCCCCCCTCCCCCCCCCCCCCCCCGCATCCCCCCCATTTTTAGGCATGATCCCCATTGTGGGTTCAGAGGACATTTCAAAGGAAGATCAAGGGATGCCATAGAACACATTTAAAAAGAAATTGATTATTCAAAAAATTTTATCATTTTCCTGACTAATTTTACAACGCTATTTTAGGATTGGCTTTTTTATAATCAGACCTAAAATAGACAAAACAGACATAACAAGACGGGGTTACTGTGAGGTAATGTCCCCCAGCTGAAAAGCCTGGTCAAAGTTGCATTAACGCTTGAAAGGTGACTTTTTTTGGTATATAAAAATAGGACCCTTTGTAAATTGAAAGATTTAAAGAAAATTGAAAGATACCCTTTACAATAATTAATTAGTATTGTTCTGTAAATTAACAAATTTATGTGCTTGTTTCAGACATGAGGAGATATGTACAGGACATACACCTCGTAATATTTTTCAGTATCATATTTTCAGTATCGTAATTACTAATATTGTCATGTAAAACTCCAGTTGTTTAAAGCCTACTGACATAGACCAAGTTTTAATATGGAAAAATTAGTGATCAAAGTCCACAGTAGGTGTACTAAATTTGTTGGTCTGCTGGAATGAGGTATTTTGATTTTCTTGATAGTTTGTTGGCTGCCTTAAAAATTATGTCAGTCCCTAATAGTCACTTATGTATCCTTAGCCTTCATATTGTAGTATTTTTACATGTTGGTGATGTAGGTACCGTATTGAACTGCAAGACCAGATAATTGCAGCATACAAAAAGCAACAGGAAGCTTACCAGGAGTTTCTCAAAGAAAAATCTCTTCTTGATCAGATCGTGCGTGCAATACATGAGGAAGACAGGAGGTAAAGTACATGTCACAGTATAGCCTACTAATGAGATATATCTGTTTATGTCATTGAAAAAGTATTTATTTTTATGTTTAGGTTTTGTTGATTAGGCTTTGTACTGTAGGTTTCAACATTATGATACCATTTATATGATCACTTGATTAGTTATTGTTACTATTTTAGATAATATGTTAGAAAATGTAAAGCAAACTGGGAAATAAAGCAGGAAATGTTTCCAAACGGTCAAACTGTGGGAAATGTTTGATAGAAACCAGAGGATGAAACATTTGAGCCACATCAAACACATTCTCAGTTTGGAAATGAAGTAAATTTTATGGTATAAAAATGTTTACACTTGACTATAAACAATTGTTTGTTGCATTTAACAAATTTACTTCAACTTTCGTTTCTCACTATTAGTTCAGCCATTCTCAAGTTTGACAACTTTTTTTTCCTGTGGGGTAAGATTGAATCTAATCCTTATCTAACTCAGTATAAAAGGCCCTTAAGTAGCACCTCTGTTCAATCAATCTTTCAGGTGAAGGTTCTTTGTGAAACCTAACTGCTGGTTAATGCCTATCTCCTTCATTTCTGTTGGCCTTAATATATCCTTTAGAACATTATCTAAAGGGCATTGAATGTCCTTAAACCTCGAGCGGCATTGACGCCGACTCCATGGGGCCCGGGGGCTCGAGCCCCCCCAACATTTTTCCTGGGGGGCTCAGCCTCCCAGACCAAATGGAGTCATGTCAAAAGTCGCATTAAGATGTATTAAGATGCATTAAGTGCAAAAGTGAAAGATTTTGTAAAACTGGTAATTTATAACCTTAGTTCAATACAATTTACTACATCGTATAATTAGACATTCTTAACCCTCTTCACTCAACGGCCACGTTCACATCGCAATAATCGGTGGTAATCAGGATCAAAATTCGGTCCACTGGTTGGTACATCTCAATCTAATCTGGACAGGTTATTTAAATCCCATAAGAGAAATGGTGGTATTGGTGTCTACTTTGGTAATCGACAAGGAGTAAATCATAAATCGTGTGTAAAAGAGTGTCAATAATACTATTTGATACTTAATTTCATTTAATTATAAAAAATGGATGTACGGTATTTCCTTTGTATTGTTCTAGAATGAGTAAACTGTGCGAGCGTTTTATTTTTCAATTTCTTTATTCCAAGTTTTGTTTCTGCGGAGATCTCTATTTCCAGATTGTCATTGTTTTGACAGAAATTTAAAACTTATCTTGTTGTTTCGGCACTTCATTTATTTCGGCAGGCTTGCTTATCAATGCCAGCAAATAAAATATAAAATCTCGTAATGTAAAAATACTAATTATTAGGATTGTTCCAATATTGCACAGAAAGGAATCTTTAGTTCGAAGTAGCCTATAATAATAAGCCCACTGCCTATTTATTTTGATTCAAAAATTGTAATTGGCCACCTGGATTTTGTGCTAGACGTGGAAATACCCTTCGATAAACGATACCTTTTTAAGGCTTTTTAATGGATTCACTCCTTGTCGACTACCACGGTAGACGAAAAAATACCACCATTCCCCTTATGGGATTTAGCTAACCTGTCCGGATTGAAATGTACCAACCAGTGGGCTGAATATACACTGTAGATCCTGATTACCACCAATTATTGCGAATGAACGTTACCGTTGAGTGAAGAAGGTTTAGAATGTCAAATTATTTCGGTAAATTGTTTTTAACTAAGTTTATTATATAAAACTCTGGGTCATCGATAAAATCAACCCTCCGTCTCGACCATTTTGGAAATGTGTTAACCCATCAATAACTAACAGAGGTTGAGCAGACACCGCTAAATAATCAGACCATTAGCCAGCTTTGATCACATAATTAATTAAATATATTTATTTACTGAATGTTAATATTAATACCAAAAACAATTTCAATTACTGATCATGTGGGAAATCAGCTAAACTCGCGACCTAGTTTCGGGACATCAAAAGAATGATTAATCTGATTAATTAATTTTACTTACTGAAGCGCTGCTCCTTGGAGAGCCGGCGGTGGAAGGGGCAAACACCACAGACTACAGGATATGATTATACTATTTTAATTTCTCTCATTGACTATAAATATTGTACAAAATCAATTAAATTTACATACAAAACCAATGGTTCCATTGTCCATTTTTTACGTCAGTTGTACATTTTATTTTTATCTTGATGATTTTATTTATAGGTTCTTTAAATATGTTAGAATAATGTAACTGCTTTGTCTTATTAAATGCACCTATTATTGTTCATAGAAAACCTTGTTTAAATATTAGACCTTTTATGTTAATAATGTTGTTAAGGAAAACTTCATAATATACCATACCAAATCAAGAAAATAATATCATTTTTTTAAGAGGTTAGCAAGTAGGTATGTCAATCCCGGGCCGTAATTCCGATCCCGGGATTTCAGGATTGATTAACAGCAATCCCGGGATTCATATACAGTACACTCTCGTTCATCGGACTCGGCGACATCGGAACTCCGCTTCATCGGAACTGAAAATCTGGATATTATTAATTTTTTGTCTTACGAAATAAATAATTTTTCCGTTTTAGCGCCTTCAATTTCCATTCGTTCTATCCGCACAACAGTGAAGTATCACATTTTGCATCAAAAGTCATCAGGCGTTTTCCATAATCTATACCCATCGATGTGATTTACGAGGCCGTGGAGTATTCACACAAAAATAAAAAGAGTGAGGGGGCAGGAAGTGAACATCAGCGTCGACCGCTTCCCAAACAGTCATTCAGTCTGTCTCGCGTCGCGACTGCACCTGTGTTACGTGGAAGTCAGTTGACTGCTGGAATATGAATATGGAATATGAGAATAAAGATTTTGTATCTTTATTTCCTGCGTTGTTTTTATTCCTATATGTTCACTGTTACCATGTTCAAAGTTTGAGTGCCTTATTTTCATAAAATCTCCTGTGTTATCTTAAAAACAAGAGTGAATACAATCACGATAGATCAACGTACGGGCGGAAATGATGACTCACGACAGACTCCGCCTCATCGGAATTTTTTGACATCCGAACCGGCCGTCCGCCACATTAGTTCCGATGAACGAGAGTGTACTGTATAATAGAAATATAGGCTATTCAGCTTTGTAACAGAAATGTTTATGTAACAGAAAAAAACCACTTAGTTCTCTATTTGTAAGTCAATCTTAAATATATATTCTAGGTGATCCTTAAGATTGACATGACAATAAGTGAGAATGTTTTACATCAACTTAAATGTGCAATATTAATTTCAGATTCTAAAAATGTATTCTAGTTATGTAGCTCCTTTTAATGTTTTGATTGTAATTTGTCTTACAGGGAAGAAGAGATTCGAATGGAGAAGATGCAGCGAACAAAACAGGAGATTGAGCAGTTTCGTATGCAACAAGAAATTTGGAAACAGAGAGAAGAAGAAGAACGAGAGGAGGAAGATAGGTAAGATATCCAAAGTTATATATATATATATATATATATATATATATATATATATATATATATATTTAAAAAAGAAAACAGTAATGTTGACAAGCATATATTAAAAAAAATGTCTGGATAGATTGAAAATTCTACAGCTCATTTAACTATGCATATCAAAAACAATAATCAGTTGCAGAAGGTATTTATGTCAATCCTTTGATTTGCAGTATCTTCACCAAAACGAGCAAAATTAAGTAGCACAATAACATTGTGTATAAGACGAGACAGAAATAACTTGCAAAGATCAGGGTTGCTGCTGGCTTGAGCTGTATCCGGTTTGCCATAGAGGTGTGCTAAATAGTTATTTTCAACACCCATTACAGGTACTCTTCAGTACTTGGGTACAAATACCTGTTACAAGTACCCGGTTACTCTACTGTGTCATGTCTGTGTTGTAGCTGTTAGTGTGTTGTAGTACTGCTGGATACATAAATCATTATCCAGATACTTACCTGGTCATTTTCCTGGATATTTATTTTTTAGCATACTCTACTCTCCGTTTTGGTGTTGATAGAAGGGATATTCCAATTAGTAATGAAGTGACAAACTCAACTTTAACAAGTGCTTAGATAATTATAAAAATCAATTTAAACTACTCACACTATTTGACTATTTGAGTCCTATCAACATTGATTAGATATTTAGGTTATGTTTGATGTTATCCACTTAAGACTTGACTGGCGAAGTACCCGTTATAGGCAGTTTTGGAATCCCTCCTGTCGTTAGGAGTACCTTTGTACCTGCCTTAAGTATCTGTAATGGGTATTTCTTGTTGATTCGTCGTTACAACTATCTTTACCTGCTTGAAGTACCAGTAACGGGTATTTCTGTCATCTAGTAACGGGTACCTTTGCTGAAGGTCTGTACTCGTTACAGTGACTTAAACCCACTCTAGTTTGCAACCAAGCTGAGTGGCACGAGAGGGTTAGCTGGACAAAAAGACCAACTACACAGTAAACAAAACAAACAGATAATTAATCCAATTATAATGTACAATATACAAAAAATTTTAAAGAAAACTAGTGCTGTTTCTAGGTCTCATCATAGACCAAAACTTAAGCTGGAATGTAAATATGGATGTATTATTATCAAAATTAAGTTCAGGAATTTATTCACTTTCTAGAATGGCTTTCTTTTGTAATAAAGAAACACTGGAAAATTATATTTCTTTCGCACATTCTCATTTAGCTTGTGGCTTATGCCTTTATTATTGCTCAAATATGAATAGCATACTAAAATTAAAAAAAAAAAATGACTGTGAGAATCATAGCAAAATAAGGATATTACAAAACAGCAAAAGACAAATTTTAAGAATTAGGGATTTTAACAGTTTATATACAAAATATTAGGGGAGCCACCAATTGCTCAATTGTCCAACTGCTCAAAGGTGCATCTGATCAATGATAAATAAACAAAATAGAAAATAATATTAAAGTTTCAACCGCTCAACGTTTGAACTCCTCTACCCCCCCCCCCCCCCCCCCCACTTGGTCGCCTGCTACCCTTCTCACGGCGTGCGGCGTAACAATAAAGTGCATACAGTCCGACCATCAGACTATCCTGGCGGAGACCTCCACAAGTTACTATCGGCTTTCACTGGACAGAACTTCGTTGAGTTACCTTTTGATTTCCTGTTTAGGCAACCGTGCTGCAGTTCAAAGTTGCAATAAGAAGCATCTGCTACTATACTGATTAAAATTTTAAACTGTAACTTGATTTGGAATCTTTATATTGTACTTTGTAATTACTGAAATCCATTTTAATAAGCATATAACTTTTATTGATTAGTGAACTTCGGAAAATGAGTATGCTTAATCCATGGTTTAATCTAAATCTAAAAATATTACGTGTAATATTTCACATTCTACATATGCCAATTACCACATGACATTGGTTTATATTAATAACTATCCCCATATTTGCAGTATTTACCATCATAAAATATGAAGCCTTGCAATATTACAAACAATATTGCTTAAACTACTTAATTAAGTTATTTGTCTTGTTTCAACAACTAGAGCATTTCCAAAACTGTATTATGAATCCGACCAAGTTCAAATGTGGAGAGCCATTTAATATCAGTGCTAATTATGACAACAGTGACAGAAAATTTTTCATAAGCAATGTTGTACAAGGGTAAAACATTAATGTACTCTTTAGGGACAACAATTTATTTACTTTATTGTGCATAATCCCTCGGGTAAGACGTAATTTATTTGAACGAGGGGGGGGGCATGTGTTTAATTCTTACAATTGTATGCACCAGTGTTTTCACTGAAATCAGCAAATTAGCTGGTGGACAGTCCGTCAATAGTTATAATACAAACTTTAGGAAGATTACCCTCAATAATTTTTTTTAAATTTAGTCATACAGCCCAAATTTTTATATTTAATTTTGAAGCTTTTTACAAGTAAAAGAATAAAGATAGGAGTCTCAAATACAAAATAAATTAAGTATCGACACGTAAAAAATATAACTTGGAAATAAGAAAGGATGTAAAACGCCCCTATAAATAAATAACGATGTTTAAAAAACATCAGTTTAATTTACCTTAAAACAAAAGCTTTTTTGTGCTTGTATACGAGATCTTAATTAATTACAACAATAAAGTGAAGATGACCAATATTAGTTAAAACCCATAGAGTGGCAATAACAGTTAACATATTGAGGTGCTAAAAACTGTCAGAAGGTGCCACTCAAGGTACAGAAGGTAGGTGGTCAGAGGTGCTAAAAACTGTTCCTCTACACCTCTCCTCCCAAACAAAACCCAACCCCCTGAGTAATGTTACTGGCTTAGTCGCAACAGAGAAATCAAACGAAAATAACAAGAAACACAAACAAGAACAAAAGATTGCATCAAAATTTTCTGAAAGTCTTGCTGGATCATCAAGTGTGCCAGATCGTAGGATTCTGGATTACAGGAAGTTTACTGTTCTGAGTTGCTAAGGATACTGAGGGGTTAGGTTACTTAACTGAGGTTTGTAGGATACTGGAAATTAAACAAAACATAGAAAGTGGACTGAAAACTCAATACTCAAGCAAGGTAAAGCCTAATTTTTTCTTAGATTCGGACTGATTGTGGTGATTTTTCTTTATAAAAAATTCAAAAGATAGAGAAATTGTATTTTTTATAGGTTATTAAAACATATGAAATATACTATTTATTGAAAAAAATAAAAATTTCCTGTTCCGAATAAAAACTTGAATCTATTACTCATTTGAATCTCGGGTAGTAATAATTATTGATTATTAAGTAAAAAATGCCCATTATCTTTATTTTCAGAAGGATCAAAGAATATCTGGAACAGCGTGAAAGGGAAGAGAAGAAAAAACTAGAAGAGTTGAAAGAAAAAGAAGAAGTGAAAAAGAAGCTACAAGAAAGAATGGAAGCTGCATTTATTTCTCAACTGGTATGGTAGATAGTTCCAATCTGTATCAAATGGTACAGTCTAAACTGGGTACAGTCTACGGTGTGGTCTAGCACAGGGGAAAGATAGAACCAAATAAAAATTATACAGGGTGACCCGAAACTCTCTGGAATCCTTTTGTATACTTGTTCTTTGCATCAAGACAAACATGTTTTACAACATAACCATGGGCCTCCGTTGCCCAATTTTCCATCTGCGTCCATAGGTAATTTTGGATTAACTCATGAGATCTTTAAAACCACTTGAGGTATTGAGTCAAAACTTGGCATGACTATTACGTACGTAAAGACTGTTTTACTTTAAAATTTTGATATTTCTACCTTTTTCTGTTTAAAAGTGGCGGCCATTTTAAATTTTCAATGTTTAATATATAATAAATTAAACATAATTATAAAAAAGTGTAAAACTCTTAAAAGGTGTAAATTTTAATTCTTTATACAAAAGGTTTCCAGAGAGTTCCGGGACACACCTTATACATGCAAGCATAGGAGCAATTGAAAATTATTAAAAATGAAAGGGCAAACTCAAATATACATTCACAAAATTGTGCATATCTTCTTCAAGTTATCTTCAGTGTGCAGATTCTCATGTAATGTTAAACTAACTAGACTAATATTAACACTGAACTATTCACACTACGCATAATTCACTTCAATAGACATACACATTTACATCCACGAAAACACAGTTAATTTCAGATATGTGTTCACCAGTTCACTTACAACAATCGTAATGCTGGCAGGTATTAGAAATTACAAGGAGTCTAACGTCTATTACATAGGCGTGATAGTTGTGAGTCACCAATTACAGTAGAACCTCAGTAAGACGATTCTCATGGGATCATACAAAACAGACATCTTTTCAAAGTGTTTGTGTAATTAACACAAATGTCGTGCTATCAAGGTAGTTTTACTGATAATTCGTCTTATCCAGGTGACACTTTTTTTTATCTTCTTGATAGCTAGTCCAATTTCAAAAAAAAACCTTACTATCAATAGTTCATATAAAATTAACTTCATCAACCATAAAATTAAACACATTTAAACATATTTTTTTATTGATATGAAAAAAATATGTTCTCAAATTCAACCGTTGGCGGCATAGGTTTACTTTTTCAGACATGTTTCTGTGATGCCTATTCACTTCCAATACTAAACTGATATAAAACAGCACTTAGAAGAAGGTGACGTACAAGCTTTGCCAAATGTAAATAAAATCAATAACGTTATTTTGGCAGCAGACACGCAACTGATTGATAAACAATATGTCTCCGGAAGGAAGTGTGGGGAAAGAGTTTCTCAGCATAAAGACATTGTTTTCTCCAAGATATCTGTCCAAATTGTGGGAACTATGCATGAGAAAGATGATTGCTGTTATAAACGAGATTATTCACACTCCTGATTTCTTTATTAGTAATTTATAGACATGCAAGATAGTAATTTGTTGGAAATTTTACTCTCCTTCAGAATATTACTTTAGGCGATTTCTTCACCATTTAAAAGTTATTTGTATAAAATCCAAGCAACTACCAACTTTATAATATTTTATGAAATAATGATCAACAGATTTTTTGAAAGATGTACGACTAATTCTAGAGTTCTCCCAAACAGCGGTTAATAATTAACGAATTGTTTGAAAGCTTTCTCCCTGTAAATGTGCAAATAATTAAATTGATTTTTTTTAAGATTTTAAGTTAAAACAAACATATTTTTCATAAGAAATACATTAAAAATGCCTTTTAAAAAAAATTTCTATTTGTAGCAAACGTTTGGCTGCCTTTGACCGCTATTATCAAAAGATACTCAAGGTTATTGTGTAGGAAGTTTCATGCTTTTTCAGAATATCACCTTACACTTAAGTCGATTTCCTCACCATTTAAAAGTTACAGTAGTTGCAATAAAGGTAAGCAACCTCTAAAAATCTTTAATATCTCACATAATTTTGTTGTAACTAACGGTTTTTAATTGTATTCACATTTTATAATTTGTTTGGACAATTTTTAAATCTTTTTAAAATATTACCTTTCACTTTGATAAACTCTTATTTAAAATTATACATAACAACTTATGTATAATTTATAATATAATTATAAATTTATATCTTTTAACGTAGTTGTGTGATGGGTTTGCCGGTTTGCATCATCTGATCATTTGGAACGAACATGTATTAATAATTAACAGCTGATTGTCTTATTTCTATTGAGTTTTCTTTGTTCACAGTTACAAATAAATAAATCAAGACATTAAAATTCCAATTATTCGTAGCACAAATCAAGGGAGACTGATGAAAAACTCAGATGAATAATTTAAAAAGAATGTTGTTTATAAAGAAATATACTGTCAATAAATAATTGACATTTGATTTTAAAAATTATCTTGTTCTATCAGAAATTTAGTTTTTTCAAAACAATTTCGTTCTAGAAAATCAATCAAATTAATTTTCAGGTATTTAATAGGAAATAAAGCATATATGTATTATTTTTCTAGAGACCGTTATATTTAACCACAACAGACTCCGTTGCTATTTAGCTATAATTTTCTAGGAGAGGAAGAGAGAAAGGGAAGAAATATTGGCTGAATTGGCAGCTGAGGAGAGGAGGGAGAGAGAGATGGAAAAAGCAAAACTGGAGATAGAGGAGGCAGTGAGGAGACGTCAAGAGTTGCAAAGGATCTACCAGCAGCAACTGGAGGAGAGACGAAGAAGGCTGCAAGAAGAGGAGCAGCAGCAGGAGTTGTACCGCCAACAGGTGACTAAGTTTTCATATTACAGTCGAACCGTAAGACGATTCTCAAGTCAAATATTTATATGCGTTCACTAGTTTACGTACAATAATCGTAATGCTGGCAGGTATTAGAAATTACAAGGATTCTAATGCCTATTACATAGGCGTGATAGTTGTGAGTCACCAATTACAGTAGAACCTCAGTTACTTAATAAAGGTCATTTTATTAATAGTTTGTTTTATCAATGTTTCTTCTTTAATTTCCTCTATAGCAACAGCAATTTCAATTAAACCTCACTAGCAAGAGTTCATAGAAAATTAACGTAATCAGCCATTCAATACATTAATTAAAAAATAAAAACAGATATATAAAACATAATGTCTTATTGTTATGAAAAAATTTATATCCTTAAATTAAACCAGCGGTTTCCGACCTGAGGTAAGCATGCGTACCTCTTTGGGGTTCGCAAAGGGCCGGCCGGGGGTGAGCCGGAAAAATTCTGTAATGGCAAACATTATTTTAAATAACGCCATGTATGGATGAAAAACTTGAGCAAAGTGAAAATATGGGTAAAACATTGTAACAAAATAATTATTTAATTAAACCACTTTACCATAAAATTAACCACTCATCTTTTTTTGAAACATAAATAACTTTTACTGAATGTATGCCTAGTAAAAATTGCGTATGATTTATTTTTATCTGAAAACTAACTAGTGAGATGGGAATGGCAAGTCATTTTACATCTTCCTGGCCAGTTGGCAACACAAGGAGCGCATACAGTTGCTTAAGCACATTGCCTCCATCTTTTGGTAAAAATATAGGTTTGAAATGTTTGCATGTTTAAAATACTTGAAATCTTATAAACCGTTTTTTTATGGTGATACTACCTACTATCCGTTAGTAAGGTACACATAAAAAGTGAGTTATTTTTTGGGGTAGGGGGGGGTACTTATTCGGTTAAATATCTGTGAAGGGGTACGCGACTCAAAAAAGTTTGTGAACCGCTGAATTAAACCGTTACGTTATAATTAAAGTTACTGAGGTTAGGTTATTACATGTTCATATACTGAAAGATTTGTGTCACCAAGGGCGAATACATGCTAAAGAGGTTCAGGCGTTTTGAAATATTTGTTATATAGGTTGATTATGTGTTAATTTCTACTTGCAAAAGACATGGTATCGAGGTATTTATATGAAATACATTCATCCTGTAGAGGTACGATCAACATTGAGTGTTACGGTCAATTCACGAAGACTTCAAAATATTACTTGTTATTGAGGTAGTCGTGTTATAGAAGGTCGTGGTAGCAAGACCCTGCTGTACATTAGTCTCTTGATTATCAGGGTTTGGCTTAACAGCAACGGCCCAAATTTACAATTTTTAAACAATTTTTTCTCATTGTGGGATTGTTTCCCTATTTTCAATTGTTTTTCTCATTTACCAATAGTGTTTGTTTAAGTGATTGTTTTTATAATTTAGCGATTGTTTTTACTGTTTTTAGAATTTATTAGGAGAAAAGTTAGAAACGTTTTTAACGCTTGAAACGTCCCAACTGTGTTTATTTATTGGACTATTAATTATTGATCCTGACAAATGAATACTTAAGATGGTCTTTGTCAGTAACAAAAGTACATGTAATCTTATTAAACACACTTACCCTTCAGTCATAACCACATTAAAACACCCACTGGATTGTGGCTGTGTCTTAAAATTTAGCATGAAGTATCAATGAAATATACCAGATTAACTTATAACGGATTAGCCTCAATAGATATTAACCGATTAGCATATTGGGCGAACTGCAAAATTGATTTTCGCCGGAAATTGGATGTCTACTGTACTGCACCATTAGGGTTCAGAATCCCAGGATTCAAGATCCTAGTCATTTTTATTTACGGTATATACCTGATAACTTTTGTTGCATTGCTGCACAACCTTAGAATATTGTATATTCTAGGCTTACCTTACGATCCAAAATATTGTCACTTGTATGGAGGACCTAGGCCTAACTATCATTAGTCCTTTAGGTTTCCTACCCGTAAGCCAAGATGACTGTAGTGTCACAGCTGAACTTCATCCCATAAGAGCAATGGGGTCAGTTTCTGCGACATCCATGGATGTCGCCACAGAGTTTTTGTTGGTGAAAAAAGTGTTAAAAAACCAAAATTTTACTCTTTGTTACCTGCAAGTGTTGCCAACGCTGCAGAAAACAACAATCGTTCTTGTTTGCATTGGTGATTTTTTTGTCTCAACTATTACTAAAATAAGGAATTTCAAAGCGAACTAGGGTAGAATTTATGGTTTTAGATTTACCTTGATTGATAATTGTTAATTTGGTCATTACGTAATGGTTTGTTATTAACTAATAATCCAAATGTAAAATAGAGTAATATGGTGTCGTTACGATATATATCGTACCCGTGGCAAGACTGCTTCATTCTCTTTTTCAATCAGCTGTGTAATGGTAAATATTATAACGTAACTTGACTTCTGTTTTAGTTTTGACGCTTCATATCTGGAACATCAAAAAATAGCTATGTAGCAGACCTTGGAAGCAGTTATTAAGAATTTAGAAACATTGTAATCCAATTCAAAATTAAATCAAATCAACTTATTACAAAAAAACTTTTGTTTTTCATTTACAACTGTTTATTTTTTTAAAACTGAGCTTCTAAAAACTTCTTTTTTTCATTTAAAAACTCTTTAAGTTGTTGGAAGTGCAGAGGATCTAAAAAATTAGCTTAAAACTGTATTTATATTAATAATATAATGCTAGTATTTGTTGCAGTTGTTGGCCAAGTTTGCAGAGGATGCCAGACTGGAGCAACTGACTGCGGAGAAGAGAAGACTCAAGACGATCGAGCACCGTAGACAGGTGCAACAACTGCTGGAGGAGAGACGAGAGAGGAGACGGCAGGAGTGGCAACAGTTGGCCAAACTGGAGGCGTTGCGAGAAGCAGAGGAGAAACACAGGTAAGGGGAGAATCAGGAACCTTTACTTAGTGGTTTAAAATACCTTGGATATCTTAAAAGATCCATTGTGTGAGTCATGTTTTCGTCTTGTTGGTAAATAATTACGGTACTATCTATTTACGTTGGTGTTCTTCTGTAAAAGCGTCTGAAGAAATTGTAACGTGTGCTCTAAAATTAGGCTTCTGTAACCTATCTGATTTTTCTTCATCCCATAACTGTATCTTATTTGTCTCCCACTCGAAAAAATCTTTGTCCTTTACTTTTCACTATCAATATGTTAAGGACCAACCATATGCTCATAATCGGATGAAATTTATGCATTTTGACACACACTTCTATTTCAGTTGATAAATTTACTTACCTTACTAAAGCAGGTGCAACTTTAACTCAAGTCAAAAAGTTAAATTTTACAATTCTCCTTCATCCTCTTACCCAGTACTACAACTTAATTACTGAATAAGTCACAAAAATGTCTTTTGAAGAATTACCAGATGGTCGTACTTGTCATTAATGTACTTCAAGAAAATTGAAAATGCTAAACATAATGATTTGTGATTTTGTTAATGTATAAATTGTCAGTCGTGATAACTCGCTGTCTGGACATGGCTGATACAAATTATCATGAGTTTACTTGAGTGTTTTTGTCGTATGATTGCAGGAGAGAACTGATAGAAGAGGAGCGAGTGAGATTACTGAAGATGCATGCCACCAAGCTGCTCGGGTTCCTGCCACGTGGAGTTTTGCGCCAAGACGACCTCACCCATCTCGGCTCTGACTTCCTCGAGGAGTTCAACAAATATAAAGCCCTCTCCTGTCCTAGGAATGCTGTTGTTTTGTAAAACTGCCAATCAAGACTCTTTAGTTAAACACAGTGATACTCATACCCACAACCAGCTGTGAGTGTCTCTGTGAGTTGAGACTTACAGTTCTAGGAACATTTACCACCATATGAAGATCTCAGTGTGACCTAATCTATGAATGTTGTTGAGCTCAATTTTAGGACTCAATATCATGGTTTACTCTTTTAGTTTTTAATAACATTTTTAGTTATTTTTACAAGATCGGGAAGGTTTTAAAAGAAGTCTGGAGAATTTCTTGAAATATGCCCAAATTCTGGGAACACTATTGACGTTTTAACCAAAAAGCAAGTCAGAAGTTATGACAGTTTTATTAAATCAGTTTATGCAGAAAAAAGTGGATGGTAACTGGTGAGCTATTCACACATTCTTTGTTTCACTTTGAAAGGGTTGAATTTTGTGTCGATTGTTGGGGAGAAATGATTACCCTACTGACTCAAACTCACTTACTCAAATAAAAGAGGCATGAGTTTGTTTTTTGATAAGTCTGTTGCATCAGGTAAAATTAAAATTGGACAAAGATCCATGAAATAGTCCCCTTGGACAGCACAGACTAGAAGTGTGCCTGTAGTGATTTTTAGAATTGAAAGGTGTTTTCAGTATCTTTCAAGTATAGAATAATTTGTATGCAATTATTTTTGCTAACTGAGAATGTACAAACTATTGAATCAAGTATTCCTCCTATTACAGGATTTAATAATTTTAATAGAGTATTTTAGGAAATTAAGTGACGACAAAACTTTTTTATGAAGTGATTTGGAGACAGTTTTTAAAAAATAATGTGAGTATGGTGTGCCTTATCAGCTTATATCATGTTGTATGATTGTCATTTCACCCAATACACGTATCTCAGGTGGCCAATTTTAAGCAGCTCAGAAAAGCTGTTTTAGCTTTTTCAGCAAATAACTGCTCTTTTTATTTATTTTTGCCTTCTCACGGTTGTCTATGACAGCTGAAATAACATTGTCCCTTCGGTTTTCAAAAGCAATTTTGTACTGATCAGTTACTATTGCAGCCGATGTTACAGGTCTCAGTTGTCATTGACATGTGACATGTTCTAATCAAGTAAGCTGCAGTATTAGAAACATGCAAATTGACAAATATTCACCTGATTCTTTTCAGGTATATTTTATAAACATCAGTTGTAGTTTGAACAGTAAGTAATACAAATTTAGAGTACTTATGACCACATCACAAGTAATGTACCCATTGCACTATGACAGCCTTGATCAAAGTAATTTCACTGTGTAGGATAGTGTACCTTATTTATCATGTACCTTATTCAGTTCAGTGTGTACCTTATTTATCCCCACTTACTGTGGGTTCTTAATAATGAAACCGTTCTGAATCCTTTTGTCACTGACAATCAGTTATAAACCAGATAAGGTATTCTAGTCAATGTATTGTATTTTTTAATATTATTAGCCATACAACTTAGTAAAATTGGTTTGTGATTAACCAAAACGGTTTTGATATACTGTACTGTTGCAAGACTGTTTCACTTTTGTTTAATAAAATTTTAATAATTATTTTGCTTTTTCAATTACCTTTTACCTGCTATTTTGTAGAGAGGAAAAGAAACAGCTTTCCTACTTAAAAAAAAAAAAAAAATGTTTTCATAGTTATCGTCAAATCTTTTAATACACAGAACATTTTGAAAACCGGGGATTTGTTTGTTTTCCAATTATTTTAGCAAAGATGCAAAGAAGTAATATTTATTGATTTACTTATGAAAAGTTCCAAATTGTTAATATACATTTATAACGATTTTAATTCTGTGATATGAGATCATGGCAGATTTAAAGCTGACAAAGATTTGGCAGGCACTAAAGATCCTCGAATAACTTATAAATAAATTGATTGCCTGACTTGAATATGATTTTTAAGTAAATTAAGTTATTAAAATATTGTCATCCCAGCAAATTTAAATTATTAATTCATTGCTTACCACTAACTCATTTGTTATAACTTAACTAAATTCCTACCAAATGTGCTGTATTTAATTTTTGTTTTGGCTTTCTTAAGGGTTTCCACAATTCTCCTTGCCATTTTTTAGTATTTCTTTAGATAATTTTTCACATTATAATAACGCATCTTCTTCACTGAATAGTGAATACACTTTATTAACTAATGCTGGGATATACAAGGAGTGGTTTAAAATTTGACTTCATAATTTGATAAGCTTAGAATTTTGTACACAATATTCATATCATAGCTGTGTCGTACGGGATTCAAACCCAAATGCAGATAATACATCTAAGTAATTTAATGTTTTTTACAGGACTTTAATTTGAATTAATTACTAATAATCTCTTAAATGGTATGTGATTGATAAATTTGACTTACAAAATGTACTTCATTTATAAGAAAAACTAAAATTAGCTTTAAATATCTCTATGAATTAGTTAAGAGTCTGCAGCACTGGCTGCCATGGATTCTCATTCCCAAATGAGATGTTAAATTACAAACATCCGCTACACCTTTCATTCTGATCGAAAAATATTCATCTTTCTGTCATTTTAAAGGAAATTGTAATACCTAGGGCCCTATGAAATAAAAAATTATTATATTATTCATTGTTTGATAAATAATCAACAAAGTATTCTAAACATTTTTTGTTTGAAAATGGACGTGTTTTTGTTGTAGTTAAGTCAATTTCATAAATCGCTCTATAATAGTGATTTTGATTTCACAGTATCCTAGATGGTGAAATTTCCTTTGCTATTACATAAAGATTAATCTTTTTCAACCAATATTAAAGGTATAGCCGTTGTTAGAAATTTAACATTAGTCTTAGTTGAATAAAAATCCAAGCCAGCCGGTACTGCGACTCTTAAATATTCTTTTTAATAGAGTCCACATAGACACAGACGGAGTGGTTGGGAGTTGAGAGTAATTGGACCTCTGAAGATGAAGCCCACCTGAAATGTCAGTTAGTCTTGGCTGAAAAATCAGGTTGGGTACAGTAAGTTGCAATTTACTTGTATCCTCATGCTGGTTTTCCAAGCTTACTGAGAATAATCACATAAACCCGTTTATGACCACTTTTAACTTTTGTCTACGCAGTATTTGAATTCATGGAAATTTAGTTTAGGCATGATTAAAATAATTTTAATCATCAATTTTAACCAATTATTGGCATGTTGGAGTATAAGTATGGTTATTATTATTCGTAAAGGCCTTCAATATTGGTTAGGTTAAAATTAATTAGGCCTATAGCAATCTAAATTAATACACAATTACAAAAAAATTTTATTCGTAAGGCCTTTTGACAGCATCATCAAACAACTTTTTAACTGTCAAAACACAGAAAAAATAATAGTTTTGTGAGTTGTCTGATGATTTTAGGCTGGTGAAGGCCTCACAAATAAAAAATATTGGTAATTGTGTAATAATTACAAATTGTTACAAATATAGTTATCTCTCAGATTTTAAAGCCATAGTGGCACGCACAGTAAACCCATATAAATAGTAGCAAAATCAGTGTTGACCAAAGTGCAACTCTTGAATAAATCTACCAATTTCATCAGCAAAAAGTTGTAAGAAGTCACCCCGTGCCTAAAAACTTTTATCGCATAAAAACTGAAGTTATGACCATACAAATACACATAATGGTAGTTATAAATTTAGCATTTACCTTGAAAATATGGGGTTGAAGTTATGTGACCATATGGTCCCTGCCGCCACTCAAAGTCCACCACCTAGTCCACCTAGTGGCGCGCCGCCAAATTTTGTGTGTGCATGCAAAAACTTTATTCGATGAAAGGATTATTGAGATTTATTTATATTATTAATAAACGTCATATTGATTAATTTTATATATTTTTAACCATTATATAAGATACCAAACACATAACAACACTACCGAAAAGACCTGCCAAAACAAAGCCACTAAACTCAATTCATCTCAAAGAAAGCCAATTACCCAACTCACCATTACCCAACTCCACAAGTCAAAACACATGATTGTTAAACAAATAACTGTCACACAAACCAGTGCAATTGGTAAATGTAAAGAAATGGAATAAATTAAAATGGATACCATTAAACAAAATACTACACTAACAACTCAAATTTAACTGAAAAAATTAAATCATGTAAAATATGTGACATGAATAAGTAAATATCCTATGTTTGTGATTTTTTTTTTTTTTTATTCTTAGTAAATGACAATTGATGACTGGAAAAAACTCTAATGACTGACATCATAAAAATCATGCAGTTAGAGCACATCTGTGTTTAGTTGCTTACATCATAGTTTTGTAGTACCAAAGTGTCTGGGTTAATACGACGATTTCAATGTTCTGAAGAGTAGAGTTTTTCTACATTGTAAGTAACATGAGAGTGATGCTTTTGACTTGCTTATCGTGAAGTTCCAGTAGGCCTGGAGAGCCCACTGCGGCTGTAGAGGCTTATTTGCTAACAATTTTAATAAGCACAAAATTTCTTTGCCAGTTATTAAAAAAGCAAAAAAAATTATAACGGGATAAAATTGTTAACAATTATTTTACAGTAAATAAACTATGTGTGTACTTAAAAAATTAACATATCACTAGTTGGAAAAATAAACCACTGAAATAAGAACCTAATAAAACACTTTTTAAATAGGTTTTGATTGAAATAGAAATTGAATACTGTATAAAAAATGTTATACCATGTGTCCCAGACCTTTCATACACTTTTTTGTTTAAATGTATAGAATTAATTTCTTACAAAAACAAATTGTGTCATCATAGGTAAACCAGTTACGCTCTATCGATTGACACTAAATTCAATGTACAGTGTGTACCACCAGAAGTAACCTATCTAGATCGGAAGTCACTAATATTTAACACAAAACCACTCTTTATGGCGTTTTTGAATTCAAGACGTTAGATTAAAGGCTACTTTACAATTTAGTTTGTACACTTAAGCCAACGGTGTAGAGATAATGGTGGTTGAAGTTTAGTTCTGAAAAATATAAAACATACTCTGCAGTGCATAGCACATGCATCAATACATTTAAAATTAAACCAAAACACAAGTTATGATCTCTCTTTTTAAAGCTAAATCCAGGGTGCTAAGCCATTGCAGCCCAGCTTCACTTGCACAATGCAGCCCAGTTAACCTTTCGGGGAAAGCACTCAAAGGGCACTCATTGACTATGTGAGTCATAGTCTAGAACTCCGCTCCACAGCCACATGACTAGTCTTCTGTCATTCCCCATTTGTATTTACAATAATTACATCTTCCCACTCCAGTGCGGAATCGATTGAGAACAACAGTCCACTGCTTCCGAGGAAGATCCATACCACTTACTGCTAAGGTCAGGTCAGCAATTAAAAAGTGATTCAGACTTTGGAAAGAGTCCCAGGAGGAAGTCCAGTCAAATCAGAGACTCACGTCTCTGTCTTCTGATTGGGCCTGATGATGACCGGTGTGACTGGTCGAAATCGATCGCCATTATAAGATCTTTGATATATATTAACCGTCTTGTAAAATATTACAGTAAGAGTGTAAATATATCGAGTAGTGTTGGAAGACGTTTTATTATTTCAACCTAAATATCAGTACCAGCACGTATAATGCTAATCAAGAAGTTATTATGGTGTTAAAAACTGCAAGAAGCCACTGTCTAGTTTTTACCCAAGTGTTTTATGAACTCCAGGAAGATTTTATCCAAACCTTCTGCTTTCCAAATTGGCATCGCATCAGTATTATTTACATCTGTGAAATAGTTATTTTTTATTTTTTGTGGACTCTACAGGACAGTTGTAGTAGCATCGTTGCTCAGTGGCCAGTATACGGTTTGGTTATTAGTTAGTGCAGTGTGTAGTGCTTTTTATTTTAATAGTTATTTAAAGTTATTTACTTAGTTAATTGAAGACTTTTATCTTTCGAAAGGTTGACGAATATAATAGGCCTTATATTGGTAAAAAAACATTGATAACTATGAAAAATAAAACTATTTTCGTTATACAGTAATCAATATCAACTCCAACAAAACAAACTTTTGATACCTTTTTTCTTGTTAGAGTTTTCACAGTACGTTATCCACCAAATGATGTTGCTTTTAATTTAATTTGTTATGACCATTTTTATATTCCTTAGTTCTTTCGTACGGTACGGAAATTAATTTAACAAACTGACTTGAAGGTTAATAGGTTAACAAATGATCTTCATTAAAAAAGAAATAAATACCGTTTAAAGATTCTAAAAACGCTTTTATAACAACGGTTAAAATCAATATTCTCGGGTGGGTTTCATAATAAAATTCCAAATTAGAAAACATTTCATTTTCTCAATTGAAATGAGCTATAATAAAATTTTAGGGGTTTATTTTAGTAATAATACATTAATCAGCCTGTACTTGTTTATTATGCATAAGCCGATAAGCCACTATTTCTTTTTAGGTTATTTCGAATTGCCGCTGTCTTAAAACAAGAAAAACACAAATTGAAAGAAGACTATTTCCTGAACAACATGTTCATAAGTTTTACAGTTTTTGAGGTGTACTCGCTTAAAGTCAACCTTGTCACCAATGATAGCGTCGAACGCATCTCCTTCCCTAATCAGCCAAGTTTACAGTGCTCTGTTATTATTTCTGTTATTGATATAGGCCTATAGGTCAGAAATGCCTATATAGGCCCTAGGTCAGAAATACACCAACTCGAAAAAAATTTTGCGGTAGCGATAAGCCATTTGAAAGACCGTCTAGACACCTAACAATACTAACAGGTAATATAACTAACCCAGCGCGCAGCGTCGCGGTCTCATAGAGATAAAGGAGAAAAACTATTATATTTCATTCTTTTTATTTGAGATCATAAAAAGTAAAAAGTAACATAAAACATTTAGTATTAATAATTGTTTAACAACTTAATATAAATAATTCATTCTAATTGTGAGTTAGCTCTAAAAACAAACAAAAACTACTAAAAAGCAAGCGTCGCGCATTGGAATGGGGCATTGGCGCGTCGAGCTCCGGATAGTGGTGAGGGAAGCCGAGCCGTGCCGATTCCGGCTCGTTCTCCCAGCGTTCCATGGTCAAACCGTTGCCCTTTGAGCTCAGATAGGCAACATAATTTCAAAACAAATTCAATTTAAATCCAAGCAGATGAAAAATAACTTTCAACTGAATATACTTTAATATAATAAGATCATATTAAAATTTTGTTTGTAATTAAATTGTTTACGTTTTATACACTACCGAAATTCAGCTCTGTAAACCAAATAGGTTTTTGGGAACTGTGCCAAAATATACAGATTTCAGAACTTCTGACCTAAATAGCCCTTCAACATGATGGTGTAAGTCATCTTCAACAAACCAAATTAATGGAAATGCTTCTTTTACGTAAAATAGCGATAAAGTATTTATAAGTAATTTGTATACTTTATAGCAGCGGTTCTCAACCTTATTCACCTCGCGAACCCCTAAGTCAATGTATTTTCACGAATTGTACCCCTTGGCGCCGTAGATCATATTTATCCGCAAATTAAGTATCAGCCTACTATAGCGTTTACTATAAAGCGGGGTAAATGAACCAATACTAAAGTACTTAGTAAACAATTAAGGTTATTGGTAAGTTATAACTATATTTTTAACATATTTGTAATTAAATTTCAAAAATATCTACAAAAAACTTCAGAAGATTATAAATCAGGAAAGTGTAGTTTTACTAAATATTAAAAAAATAAATAAAATAAAATAAAAATAAAAAAAATACTTTATTAGTAATGAACTATAACTGGATCTTACACTCACTTGCAAGCGGTAATAGTCTAATTGTGAGCCCTGAGCCTGCTTTGATGAACTAAGTTTTTTTTAAAGTTGGGCTCAAAAGAAGACAAATAAATCCTCATATCTGAAGCTGCATCTAGTTTGTTCCTATATTTATTTTTAATATAGGCATATGAGGAAAATGCACGCTCTACGAGCTCCGTAGTTGGAAAAGGTAGTAGAACTTTGATCGCTAAATTAGACAGATTTGCATGTTCATCACTCAAGTCTAACCAAAATTTAATCAAAGATTTTCTCTTGAATTCCGGTTTTAAAGAAGAGTCTATGGACATTTCGATTAAATTTTCATTTTATTTGAAATTTAGGTTGGCTGCTTCAAAATAAGATTCAGAGAATGGATCCTTAATCGAATGAATGTTTGCATCGAGTTTGGGAAAATATTTTCTAAATGACTATTTAAATCCTTGCAGGTGTTCTTGGATGACTTCTTTAACTTCACAGTTGAGTTCTAATTCATTTTCTTTTGAAAACTCATCCAATGTCTCAAACACTTCTGTCTGGTCTTTGTCTTTTTAAAACTGTTAACGGTTGGAAATCTTTGACTGTTATGGTGAAATTCGTATAGTTATTTCAAAATTATTTTATAAAAGTAGACTAAAATTTTTGTGTCCGCCATTATCAATTTATCTCTCGCGAACCCCCATGGACTCCTCCGCGAACCCCTAGGGGTTTGCGTACCCCAGGTTGAAAACCGCTGCTTTATAATTATATTTTAATAAGCTAAATAACCAGGAATGACTTTAAAAAAATGTATGTACAGCATTTGCTTTTGGTGGTTAAAGTCGAAGTCTTTACTTAGTCTCCAGTGGACCTCAAAGAAACATAACTAGAAATTTAATTTCGGAAAATGTAAAAATCCCTTGGAAATTAACAGTAAAATCACGCAAATACACAGTATTAGGTCCGAATTTACACAATTAATTGAATTCTCTGTAGTAATAACGGCAGTCACAGATTTTACAAACCTAAAAGTGCTTGTTTCTATCCTAGACGAACCCGTTCGATTCGCTCACTAGCCTTTCAGAATTATTTAATGTATAGGCCTAAAGGTGCTGCACTCTGGTTTAAGTTTGTTGAACCATTTGTTGAATCTATAATGTGTATTCTACTTATGCCGTTAGCAGATGATTTTATCATCGTCAACTTACTAATTCTGTTGTTTTTAAATTCAATAGCAATTCTACAAATTGCTTTGTTATGTTATCCTTTTACTGTATTATTTTTGCCCAATATAAGCATAAAATACGATTAAAAACTTTTCAACTGCTTTATAAAATCTATTTTCATCAGCTCTTTCGTTTTTTATTTTACCCTAACACCCTATAAAAGTAGTGTTTAAATTTTGAGGACGTCAGGTCAAGGTTTTAAAGAAACAGTACTTTTCATAGCATTTAGACCAATATAAATATTTTTTCCTACTACTGCATGGAAATAATCACATTGCCACACCTGTAAACCATACGCAAAGCAGTTCATTTCCGGTTTCCGTTTCTTTTCCGCTCTAGAGCGGAAATGTTCTTTACCGCACGCTAAATCAAACAGCAATTTAAAGTCAGCTGTTATTACAAACCATGCCACAGCTGTTGGTCATTGTTGTCGTTTTATTGCTTCATTTTTAGATTGAGGTTATGTTTGATAGTTAACAGTGTGTTCCAACAGAAACAAATCAAACATAATCTAAATGACATTTTGTATACAATAAAACATTCAATCTGATGCAATTATGTTGGTAGGAAAAATCTTGTGTGTATTAGGGCCTAAGAGTGCCCTACAGTCATTGTCGCTCTCGAATTGTTTGGCCGCACTCGATTGATGCTTCGTGCGGCCATCTACAATTCTTGAGTGGCAATGACGTATTTTACCCTCTTAATACACAGATAGCTATTTTATCTCAGAGCTAAGTTATTTGCAAAGTTTGTCTATATACATTCTTTCGAACAGTCTCCCGCGCCCTTGTACCGGGTGGTGCAAAAAAAAGTATACCCAAACTCTAAGAGCTATTGCATGCATATTGCAATAATGATCGATCAGCTGATTGTTAAAAATTATTGGAACTGTTGTTTTGTTTACATTTTATCAGTTTTCAAGAAGTCTTGGCCCACAATAGCCATGCCACAGCTTAGTATTGAAAAACGTTTTAGTAAACTTTTAACAATTTATTTTGGGTATACTTTTTTTGCACCACCCTGTACATACATACATAGTACAAGTATAAATATATTCATTACTCGTATTAGGTCGGCGACACACTACCAGACTTTTTATTGGACCTTACATCGGACCGAGCATCGTATCGGACGAAAAGCTTAAGTCCGGTGGTGTGTTACGGGACCGTACACCGCACCAGACGCCAGACCGAGCACCGTGCCGAACTTCGAGACGAGCCCCCTGGAGGCAGTTTTCTGGCGAAACCAAAGAAATGATCGGTCCGATGTACGGTCCTGTGTATGCTAGTGTGTCAGGGTCACTTGTTTTTTGCCCCGTGCGCCGTCCCGAGCGTCACCCAGAACGCTCGCAATGGAATGCCCCTCTCCACCACCTCCTCTATAGCGCTTTCACTCACTCACCCTCTCCCTCTAAACTTCCTTCACCTCGCTGGGTGAATTTGTCCGCTAAGATGCTCGGTCCGATGTCTTTATCGGGGAAATGTTCGGAGTAAATTCGCCTCCCTGTACGGTGCTATGTTCGGTTCGATGTTCGGTCTGGAGCAAAGTCCGTAATGTGTCGACGCCTTTAGAGTACAGGATGTGGGATGTAACGACAACTGGAGCGGTGGCGGCACGCGGCGGGGGCACTCCCCGGTCATGTCCCGGACTGATATCATCCTACTGTACATGCCGGGGATGTCCAAGGTCCGTGCCGTCACCAGTGGCATCAGAGGCGGTTAGATGACTGCACTGTGGACCTTGTCACCGGATAGGCAAACCTAAACAATACCGGGTGTCCCAAGAGTCCCGGATAATTCAAATATTTTTACTCTCCAACTTAAGACAATGAAATCCTGTTAGTTTTAGGCAAAAAAAAAACCTTTAGAGGCTAGATGTTATTCTCACTTAGAGGGAATAGTGCACTGAGAAAATGTTAAATGTAAGCTTAGGTTGGGTTGATATGATCATCAAATTAAAGGTAGATTAGTTCAGTACAATGCAGAAAACCCAACTTGAAACCGACCGAGCGGAAAAAATGACAGGTGGTCAAACTTTGTATTAAAATCGAGTTGTCAAAAATTTTAAAACGACTTTTCATGATATATGCGATCTTTTATGGACGTTGTGGCATATTGTGATGAATTAAAAAATCTTGAAAATTATGTGTGGTATGACGAAAGCCAATTATTTTTCATCTATAGACTCGTTTCCTACATGTCATATTATAAATAATTTTAAAGGTATTTGAATTCATACCTTTATGCCATAAACCCGACCTCAAAAGGTTACATATGTCAAAGATAGCCTATCATTTTTTAATTTCAACAGTACGATTTTAATGCAAAATGTAATACCCTGCAATTTTCAAATCGGTCACATTTTCAAAGTCGAGTTTGCAGCATTGTACTCTACTAATTTAGAAAGTGTAAAATGAAAAATAGTAGCATGAAAATAGTTTGTTTATTCTTAGAACTTACATACCAATCTCATTGTAGTAAGTTAACAAATACAATGTTATGACTATTACGGGACGTTACACCCATACCCCCGGTATAATGTTGTAATGGTGTTGTCAATCTCACAGGACAACTAAGCTGTTAATTTCGAACTATCTCTAATGACAGAATTATAATAAATTTAGTTCCCCAGATTCATACACAAACTAATAACAAAAGTATAATGTCATTTAACTGCCAAATATAACATATTCTAACCATGGTTGAGAGTAACGCAGTTGCACATAGTAACATGCTTGCTATGGTGAGAATGTTGAGTACTTTTTTCCATAAATAGACTTTTAAAAAAATTAACAGATACAGCAATATTTAGTCTTTGAACTGTTTAGTTTAAACCGTTCAATTGGTTGAAAATAATGGGATATGTCACCAGGAAGGAGGTAAATTTTTTTCTAATGGTGACAAGATTATCACTTGCCACCACCACCTTATAAATCTCTGCTTCCGGCTTTGCTCAGTTGTGAAGGGAGGGTTTTGTACCGGGGGCGTCCTTCAATACGCTTATCACCTGCCGTTATCAGTAACAGGCTTGGGCTGGCCGGCATGCCGCGGCGGCAGTCTTGCCTGGGCCTTCGCCTGCATCCGTAGGTAGGCAATTGTTGTGACATCGGGGTAGCGCTAGTGGTATTAGCACAGTGCCGGCGCTCTTCGACACTGGTAAAATACTAATAATAGAGTAGTCCACACTATCCTGCCGTCCTGCCTAAGTGTACCAGTCAAGTGCGATGTCACACTACGCCATTAGAAAGAAATAGAAAGACACCCACAACGAACAGTAGAAAAATTACTGTAGCATTCGTTACACTAAACCTACAGTGCATGTGCACATTTTTCATGATACGCTACAATAACTAAACCCAACATTGCAAACACCAGTAGATTTACCTTTCAATTTGT